>VZTB01002356.1:6631-32777 GCA_013397245.1 Thryothorus ludovicianus
TCCATTAATATTTATTCTTATAGTAATTTATAATAATTAATTCATTATAATATATTTTTATTGTCATTTATATCCATTATAGTTCATTTCTTCTACTATTTTTTTTCTACAGTACTAATTTTTAGAAAAGAAAAATTCGATTTTCTTTTATAGGTTTGCATTTTATTTTTTTCTGGTTCTTTCACTGTCCAGTCCTGGCATCCCCTGTACCTGTGCAATTCCTCCAGTACCCCTGGATCTTTTGGACAAGCCAGGCTAGAGGCACTCAGCATCCTCTGCAACCAGTCCAGGGGTGTTGGGCTGAGGCCCTCGGTCACATGTGATTCATTTGAATCCTTGGCTGCCTTTTGTTCAGCGCAGGTAGAGGCATAAAGGAGAAATGCCTGAAACCAGGTGGATGAATAGGAAGTTTCTGGCTCCCCTTTCAGTGCAGGTAGGGGTTTGAGAGCCTGGCAGAATGGACAGGCAGCACTGGGGGCCCAGAGCCTTCCTGCCCCTGAGTGAGAATCAGCTGCTTTTATCCCAGCCTGGGCTAGAAGAGCTCTGTGCCTGCCCATGGGGAATCTCTCCCCTGTGCCTTTTGTTCCCAGATACATGTGCCACATGAATTGTGCCCGGGCAGTAGATTTTTTCCCCTGTGCCTTTGGCATATCAAACAGCTGCTTTTTGGCCCCTTAGCACTGGGAGGACACAGCTCCTGTCCCATGTGGTCATCTCAGAGTGTGCACACATCCACAGATCCAAGCAGCATCTCCTGCCAAACCACAAACAATTGCTTGAGATCTGTTACAAAATGTGATTTTGTCCATCCATTTTTCACATGGCTTTTAATTTCCTCTATTTACTTATTTATAATTCTAGATGTCTGCTTAACCATCTGCTTAAGGTGTGCAGCATGCAATTTGAATGATATACAAAATGTAGAGACAAAATCATAGGCATTATTTGCTAAGGTCAATTCTCTGATAACAAACTGCTGAATAATGTTTGAATGTTTCAAGTATGTTTATACAAACAGCAAAAACTAACCATTGATTTTCCATAAAGCACAGTGAATTCTGAGCACAGTGTTATGGCTAATTTTTAACTTAACACCGTGTGTCACAGTGAAATTCAATTTAGGTAATTAGCCCATGGTAAATGTCTGTTCATGCCTTGTAAACAAAACATTTCCAGTGGCATGGTTTGGTACAGCAGTAGTGCTACATTCAGTCTGTTGAACGAGTTGGAGTGACAAAGTCAGTGTAACAGCTTTTAAATACCCTTGTTACTCGTGGTTGCCATGGGAATATTTTCGTGGCAGGCCTGCACAGCCCACTGAGGTTTTTCTGGAAGAGCATCAGAACAGAGGAGCAGTGCTGAGGTAAATCGTGTGCTTCGTTCTTTGCCACCTGTAGACAGCAGCAAGTGGCAGGGGGAAACAGCTTTCTATTTACTTCTCTTTACAAGAAATACCCACCAAAATGATCTTGTTTCATGCTGTAGCAACTTTTCTCATGTCTTCACACAAAGGCTGGAAAAAATATACAGGCACAAAATTTGCTGCTGACTAAGTACTCCTCTTCAGTCACTTTCCTTTAGCTGTTATGTGCAGCTCCTGCTTCACCTCTGCTTCACACTTGTCTGTAAATCATTGAACTTGCAGCCAGGTGATGAAACTCTAGTTTTAGATCTCCTTACACTGATTTAAAACCTCTGCTGCTGCAGAGATCTATTCTCCTGTCCACCAGAGAGTGAAGCACATGATTTTTAAAACAAGGCACTCCTTGGAGACTGGATTTGTTGCTCCTCCACAACTGGTGTGTGTTTCTCCAGAAATTCTCTGGTTTTGGGCTGCCTGAGGCTCTTCTGGCCGGGGCTCTGTGCCTGTAAAAGCAGCAGAAGGCTCCTGTCACACTGAGGTGTGCTCCAGCCTCCCTCTCCTGCCCTCAGCAAAGCAGGTAATTGCAGAGCAAACAAAGATTTGCTGTGCCAGCAGGAGGATGCAAACAAACAAGTGTGCCAGAGCTGCCACTTGGCCATCTCCTTTCTGTTTATTTCTTTAGGTAAAGCAAGCTGTCCATTTGCAGGCTCAGACCTTCTTTAGCAGCAGCTCTGCCCATCTTTTTATCCAGATGTAATTAGTAAGGTCTAAAATTTAAGGAGTGAAAACCAGATAAAGAAATAACAGTGCAGAGGCCTTCACAACCTTGGCAGTCTCTGTTCTTTTCTCTATAAAGTTGCCACTTTCTTTGCTGAATCATTTTTAGTGTCCTTTACTGCAGGTTTGATAAAAGGGAAGAATAAAACTAAGAAATGGGACAATTTAAATTTTATGCAATGAAAATCTACTCAAAATTAGTCTTCATTTCTTTCAAGGCAAAGTAATGGTCTGTGGCTTTTCTGAAGATGTCAGGTAATCTCAATAATATTGGTGATAATGAAGACCTTTGAGGAACAGGAGAATTTGCTAAGGGTAGATTCTGTTTTGTGGGTAAAACTTCAGCAAAAGTCTTTGAAATTTTTTGCAAATGGTGCAGATTAAAAAGAAATACTTTAAAAGAAAATTCCCCGCAGTCAAAAAGCATATATGAAAATGTTTAGCCAGACATTGCATGCAGTATGCCCAAAGAATGTTTAGATCAGAAGCATAACAGATCCTCTTAGAGCTGGAATGTGCATTTGTGACAGGTTCTTCTCTTTGCTTAGAGTCCTCTCTTTTGCTTTGAGGGGCTCATCTAGCATGAGGGTCAAAATAAACAGGAGAAAACTATAAAGTTACATTATAAAACTTGTTTATCTTCTTAATTGAGACACTAATTACTTCAAATAAAATCGTGAAATCTGTTCAGAGATTTTGTTTAAAGACTTTCTCCATTTGTTTTCAAAAGTGTCTTGTCTCTGCTTTTGCCTTGGGAACTGCTTTCCTTGTTTTGTTTTCAAGTAAATTATCAGATTTTGCCCTAATCTTATGCCAGTCCTACTTAGGAAAATGCTTCTCTTAAATCTCTAGTGCACAGATTTTGCAATCAAAATGAGGTTAATTGATTTTTTTGCTTAAAGGTGAAGTATTTTCTTAGAGTGTTATTTGAAGTATGCTTGGTGTTTTGCTGTTCACAAGCAACCTGTCATGTTTCTGTAAATTTAGAACTAAAACATACTGTAAGATAAAGTAATTCTATTATTCTGTTGGGTTATAAAAATATTTCCATACCTATTCTTGCATAATTGAGATGCCACTGTGCTCTCTACTGTTCCTAAGCCTCACTTTTAATTTGTGTGACAATTTAATGTGCTATATAATTACAGTAGCACTCACTGCATCTGTGAACCATTGTCAAGTTACTTTAAAAATAAAAATGAAACCAAAACATCCCAAAACAGGTCAGGTGTTTTGAGGGCTATTATCTGATGATATTATATCTCTTTAAAAATAGATTGCTACAGAGGGCAAAATGTTTTTTTTTAAACAAATCTGGGACAAGTTGTAATAAAACTGCAGATGAAATATATAATATTCAGTAGATACTTGTTTCTTTTTGCCCTCTGGTAGTAAATTACAAGGTCTCAGTACTCCTTCTCTGAAAAGATGGTTTACCAAACAAGGCAATGGTTTTGGAGAGCATTATTAGTCAGGGAGAAGAAAAATACCCCACAAAACCAAAATGAGGGCATGGATGAAATAGCTGTTCATGATGAACCAGATTGGATCAATCAGTGGGAGGACTCTGACCCTTTCCAGGGAATGTCACCCTCCCTGGGATGCACTCTGGCAAGGGGAATCCCGGACATTTTCCTGTCAGTTGACATGGTGAAGCTCTTGGTTCACATTTTCGATCACCTGTCTCTGTATCTGGCAGCAGGAAGTTATTCCTTTTGTACTCAACACTCCCATGGCTAAAGCAATATGAGCCAGTTAGATGGAACCTGCATTTGGATTCTAGACTTTTCACACAAAAACACTTGGTAATGCACAGTAAACAGACAGAGAGCAGCTGCAGGATGTTGTGAAATAGTTTGGTAGCCTAGGCAGCAGGGACAGCTCTTGTAATTCACTGTCTGAGACCTCCTAATTTGTCTGAGAGTTTATTTGATAAGAAGCTTTCCAGTCTACCTGCAGGAGCCATCTCATCTCACAAGGCTCAGGGTGATGCATCATTAAGGAAAGGTTTTCCATTAGCTTATTTAACCATTATGAAAGGGTGTTGTTAAGGAAAGTTCATTCAGTCTGTTCAGTAAAACATGAAAACTACTATGGTAGGGGGAAAAGGGTGAATTAGGATGGCAAAACTTTGGGAAAGGAATTATTGTTATGACTGTTATGGGAAATATGTTGAGCTGTTATGGGAAATAACTGGTAGGGATCCAAAGTTTGTGTGCAGCAGTTGGTGTTAAAGTTACAAACTGGAAAGTCCACAGGATTTTCTTATCTGTGCTGCTCAATTGCTTTTTTATTTTTTGGACAACTATGATTTGAAACAGGAGAGACTGAAATCTTTTTGTAAGCAAATTCTGTGCATTCTTTGCTTGGACAACCACCTGCAAGGGTGCTCTTGGTGAGATTTGTCAGAGTTTGGTCTAGCACTTGACTAGAGCCTAATCACACTGGAGGTGCATTAGAGTTGGTTTAGATCAAGTGTGTGATGTTCTGCACTCTTTTTTCACATAGACACTGCCAGCTTGTTGTCTTGGGAAACTTAGTTTCCCTGATCAAAGATAGTGACATAGAAAAAGTAAATATTTCAATTTTGTGCTTTTCTTCCTTCCATGAAGACACAGTTAAAAATTATTTATTTGGTCATCAGATGTGCACCTGCATCCTCCATGTCCATCCTCTCTGCTTTCTCCTTATCTACTTCTCTTTTTTTCATTTTCTTATGGCATCAAGGCGTTGCCAAAAGATCACATACGTACGAATCATGATTTGCTCATTTTACTCCTTGTCACCCTCAAGTTCAGGTGTTATTTTAGAGAAATGTAATTCATTGTGCTTCTCCTGCTGTAATGAGTGATCAGTGTCAGTCTCCAGCAAGTAACACAAAGTCAGGCACCACGGTGACACAGGTCTGGGTTAAACTCTGGTGCCTGTGGCTGTGATGAGCAGCCCACTGCTCTGCCTCTATCCTGGAGTGTCCAGGCTGCCTAAGATGATCTCAGGAATGTGTTGACAAGGATACTGTTGACTATGGAGGTGTTTTTATCAGTGTGTGTATGTAGCCTTATCCAAAGCTGGAGAGATGTGCCAAAAAGCTGTGGATTCATGTCTGCACTGCCTAAGCAGGCAGCCTGAGCAGTGTGGGCTTACACAACCCTGATAATCCCAGAGGTAAACTTCCAGTGCTGCTTGTATTATTATAAACCAGCAGAGACTTTGCTCTATATTTACATATCTTACACAGGAGTTAATGACAGTGAATTAGGCCTTATGCTTAATTTAATCAATTCAGAAGGCTTTTCTTCTTCAGAAGTTATTATTCTGTGTGTAAACAATCTGGGGGTTTTGGCACATTTCCCACTGCCACAGCTTTCTTCTCCATAGCACAACTGACAACTGTAATTAAATAGTTATGTTATTTCATGATAAAAAGCCGTTTTGTCTTGCTGCCCCTTCCCAAAACAGGAGTTGTTTGCCTTTGTGTTCTCTCTCTGTTCTGTAGCAGTTATTTCATAGAGTGCTCTGCTACAGCAGTGAAGTTTATCATGGTTATAAAAGTTTACTGAGCAGGGCTGTAGATTATTGAAGACCTTCCTCTGGATTTCCTTTGCGAAGAATGTGTCTTGATGCACTTACAAAGCACTCAGGGATGATTCAAAAATCAGTCCTCATTCCTGAGGCATTGTAGTCATAGAACAGTTTAGGTTGGAAGGGACCTCTGAAGGTCACCTATTCCAACTGCCCTGCAATGGGCAGGGGCATTTCCAGCTAGATCAGATTGCTCAGAGCCCTGTCCAACCCGGCCTTGAATGTTTCCACCACCTCATCCTGTTTCACCATCCTCATTGTAAGAAATTACTTTCTTTACATCAATCTACCCTCTTTTAGTCTAAAATCATTATGCCTTGTCCTATTGTGACAGGCCCTACTAATCATTTCATCCTCATCCTTCTGATAAGCCTCTTTAGGCACTGGAAGCTCTTGCAGGGTCTTCCCAGAGCCCTCTCTTCTCCAGGCTGAACAACCCAAGTTCTCTCAGACTTTTCTCACAGGAAAGGTGTTCCATCCCTTGGATCATCTTTGTGTGTCTCCTCTGGATCTGCTGCAATAGTTCATTGAAATTTTTGTGGTGAGGACTACGGGGCTTCAGCCAGGCTTCTGTTTCTTGAGGAAATTGCATTTAATTCATTAAAGTTTAAATCATTTAATTTTTATATAGCCATTTCTGAACTTAACCTGATTTTCCTTCTGGGCTGATAACCTATTTCATCCTTGTAAATTTATGTCAGATATTATTATTATTATTATTGGTGCTCGAAAGTTGCTCAAAATGTGATGATTCATCTAATCCACTAGGGTTTTTTTTCCTATTGGACTGAATAGTATCTAAGGTTTATAAGTCTGTAGTGCTGCATTATTTTTGTTTGACAATTTTTTTCCTATTTTCAGTGGTCAGTGAGGCTGCACTATAGGCATTTAAATCATGGATATTTAAACCATGAATGACTAGCATTCTTCTAAATAACCCATCCATGCTCTTGTATTTTGCACAACTTTCTCTGTCCTTTCAGTTTTCTGTTCAAAGAGCTTGCTTAAAAGAAAAATCTGTATAAAGTCACTTGGAAAACTGTATTTTCTCAACAAGCCATTATTTGGTTTGAGGCTGGAAGGGAGAGAAAAGAAGAATGGTCATCAGGATCTCATTTGGGGAGTCCCTGAGTTCTAGATAAGTTAGTAATAAAAGTAATAAAAGAGGTGCTGAAAAGTGCCTGTCAAGCCAGAGAGGAGTTGCATTGACATAGTCAAGAAAAAATCATAATATTATTTATGGGAAGAGCAGGCTTGTGTTTCTGTGCCACCCTCAGCCCCACAGGACTCAACTGTGTGAGTTTTGTGGGCTCTTAAAGCATCAGGAGCAGCAGCAGCAGTGGATGGAGAGCAGGGAACTGCCCAAGGAAATGATGGGCACTGGGATTTTTGTGCCAGTTCTGTGTGTGATTGTGTAGAGGAAAGGAGGGCAGAGGAAAGGAGAGCAAGGGATAGGATGGGAAAATGCAAAGTGGAAACCATCCCTGGAAGAGTGGGTGGTCTAGTCTAGAAAGTTTGAGACCTTGTGGGTTACTTTTAGTAACTGACACATCTGGCAAAATAAATGAGAGATGCACTAATTTTTACCTCTGAAGGCTTATTAGGGGCTTGGGCATCTTGCAAAGATTAAGTTATGGTGGTGACCCGGCTTCTGTTGGCACTTCATTTTTCAGGTGGTTACAAAGTTCCCTTAAGTTTTGATTAATTTTAAATCTGCTCATCTTACAGATATTACTTTGTACTATTCAATGTTTTCACGCTTTTCAGTTTCCACACAGCTGGAAGTGGGGAGGGCAGGGAGGAAAGATGCCCCTGTAGCCTCCTGCCTCCCAGGCAGCTGGTCTTTATCTTGATGGTATAATTCACATACAAAACATTGAATTGAGTCTGTTCAGTTGGCTGCACACAGCAACAGCTGATCAAACAGCAGGTTCGTACTGTGCACCATGATTACCTGGATTACTGGGATAGCCTGAGTATAAACTGGGCTCATTTTTGCTTCAGTGATAAATCTGTGTTTGAATGTATTAAATATTGGAGCAAGACACCTCTTTTGTTCCAATATGAATTAATTTTTTGTGATGGAAGGGAAAGGAAAGGAAAGGAAAGGAAAGGAAAGGAAAGGAAAGGAAAGGAAAGGAAAGGAAAGGAAAGGAAAGGAAAGAAAAGGAAAGGATGTGAATGCTTTTATTTTCCACTTTAGTTATTTATCTTTTCTTCTATGCTTCCTTCACCATTTTTATCCCTACACATTCTATCAGAATGGTACAATTCTAGTGGTAGCATTTTTTCTTTCATAGCAGTGATGTTTTTATGAACTGTTTGGCTCAAACTTCCTCCTGCCTGCACTTAGAGATGGTTGCATGGAAGTCACAAGTTATCTTACTCAGTGGCTCTCTTTTGGGCTTCTCTGGATGACGTGCACGTTCTCAGCCTTTGGTGTCTCAGCTGAGGAATGGTTTGGGCTTTTAGCAGGGTTCATCTTCATCTTTTGGTTGTTCAAATAAATAAAATGTTCACAAATCCTCATAGGCTTTACAGTTTAGCCTGTGTGTATGTGTGTACACACCTACTTGTATATGTGGGCTGTGGAGATGATAGGAATTTCCAAAGAGTCTCTGTGGCATGGCTGTTTGGAAGTGACATTGAGAGGTGCTCAGTATAAATCTGTAATTATTACGTGCTATTTGTGTGAAAATCGTTAGCTGAAGATCAATTAAAATATGAAACAAAATGGATAGCCATGGAATGAGGACATGATGAGTCTGCTGGGCTTTGCTGTTGCCCAGCCTGGTCTAGGTGAACACGTGTGAGTCATTAGACACTGAGAAATCTGGGAAATTATACATTAGTCTTTAATGTCAAGGCATGAGAATTGTATTCTGTTTATTTTTTAAGTCCTCTTCTTCCAGTTGATTGTGTTTTTTGATCATTTACTTTTCTCAGAGGACTAAAAAAATATTAATTCTTTGCTTGAGAACAAGTAAAACTTGGCAGAACAGATAAGCGTTTTTCTTCTGAGGAAACTGTTGCATAATTTTGCAAAATTTTCCAGATGCAGCTTAGCATTTTTTTCCCCACATTGCTGTGTATGGAAGGCAAAACTATTCTTCAGGGTAAATCTGGCTGGCATTTTATTTGCTTGTAGATCTCTTCATAATAGTAATGCCTAAAAGGATGCTTTTAGGAAACTGCCTGTGTAGACCCTCAGCCAGTTCACTGTGCTCAGCTTTATTTGATCCAGTGCTATGATCTGTTTGTTGGAGGATTTTCAGTTCTCTCTGTCTTTCTTTTTCCCCTCCTCTATTGTGTTTTGAGGCTGTCCAGATTGTAAACTAGTAGAAAGGGATGACCTAAGCTAAAGGAGGCCCTGGGACTGAGGGTATGTGATAATATCAGCGTATAAATGATAAATACATGGTTAATATTTTTATTATTCATTTTACCTTTTCAGTATATCCTGGAGCCATAAAAAGGGACATGCAGGATGTGGTTTGGTCAGGTTTTTCCATCTGACTGAAGCCTAGAAAAATACTTCTGACGTGCTTAGAAAGTGTGAGGTGGGCATGGCTGTTCATGACAAGTCCATGAAATGAAGACAACGCAGTAAATGATTCATACTAGAAATATTCAACCTTTGAAAATCTGGAGTGCCCAGTTTTGTCAAGATGAGGTTTCAAGGGGAACTTCAGATGTAAAAGTGAAGTGGAAACGAGGGAAGCCTTGGGCAGAGCAGCTGTGCCTTCAGTGCCTAAGCCTGGGTACCTCTGTAGCAAACGCGTTGGGTTTGCACCCAAATGCCACAAATTGTCTTCATCCCATTCTTGGCAGGGCTTGAGCTTAACATCCCAAAACTTTGGTCATCTCACTCATATCTGCCCAGGCTCTGTATCATTTAACCAGCTGCAGTGCCTGGGACAAGTGTAGGCTGAATGTTTGTGATTCTGGTTTTATGAACTTAATAAATGCTGTTCCCTGTGCTGTGGAGGAATCATCTAGGAGCTCTTTCAGGATCACAGAAAGCTGGGACTTGAGTTCATGCTCCCATGAAGTCCCATTGACTCATGGGGATGCTCATACTGACCTTGGTGACAAAACTACAGAATTAAAGCTCAGACAGGAAAACTCATTGCCTTGGCTAGACAATGAAATGCCAACAGAAATAAATTATATTTGCTCATAGAGTGCCATATCTTAGGCAGAAATGTTAGGTCCTTTGTACAAATATTTTAAGTAAATGTACATTTTAAGCAGATAGTCAGGTTGATAATGTCTCTTTTTGCTCCTTGGGGTTTCTGAAACTGTAATTTTCTTGTTTTCCTAAGCTCTGTAATGTTCTAGTTGTGTGATATTCATTTTAATGGCATTGATTGCAGCACAGAGACACAGTTTAGGAAAACAGAGTATCTCTGCCTATGGCCAAAATACTTGGATCAAAAAAGAGTTGCTCTGCTCGTTTTCACTGTACCATTTAGACATGAAGGTGAGGCACGACCGAGAAGGACAATTTACATTGGCCCAGCTCTACCATGATTATAGGTTCTGAACTATAATTTTTGAATTTTCTTTGGCAACATTGAGTCAGATATCGAAATTACCGTTGTAAAGATGGCTCAAATTAGAGAAGTTAAGAGCTACCTTCACACTGAAGGTACAGTATTCTTCACAGGAGCAGAGTTCCTTGACCTTTCCATAATGTGAGGAAAATTACCAAACAATCCTGTACCACCTTAACTCACCCAGACCCTGGGCCAACTCTGGTTTTGCTCTTTTGTTGCTGTACTGTCTTGGTTTTTGCTTTATTTACAATCCTTATCTGTCGTGCCTTGCAGGCATTATTGTCTCGAGCCATTATTTCAATTAAAACATTTTAGCTGGCTAATGATGAGTGACAGAGGTAAAGGTGACCAGTGCCAGGTTCAATCCCTCAGTGGTGAGCAGTAATCAGATTGTGATCATTGGAGCACAAACAAGAGCTGTGCTGTTGAATTGCAGTTTCTAGCACAGCAATGCAATGGAGAAGCTGTGGAGCACAAAGGAGAAATCCCACTGCTGCAGAAGGGCTGCTTGGCCCTGGGTGAGGTTTTCCCTGCCCTCCATCCCTCCAGGGTCACAGTGGCATGGAAGCTGTAACTAATTCTGGTGGCACTGAATTACAGAATTTTGTAGGGACATTTCTTACAGGGAGGTCAGAGAACCCTCAGTACAAGCAAGGAGGGTTTTTATTTGGATTTTTGAGTAATTAGGTCTGAGCAACAGCAAACTGGATTCTTCTGCCAGCTGATCCAATTTTTACATGCTAGAAACAATTCTGATTGAGGGAATATTTTTTCTTTTTCCCCCACAGTTTACCTCACCTGCTTGGGGCATATTCCTCTGAGTTTCTTCTTGCTGACCTCATTCACTGCAGCTGTGTGGACCACTAAGGATGGTGCTCTCCCCAAATGTTCTTCTGCAACATTAACAGATGGATTTTGTTTCTTTGGATACAGTGCAGCAGTTTGGGCCAAATTCATTTATTTGCTGTATGTGTTTTGCAAGTATTCCTGAGCATCAGAGATGGTAGGTTCAGGGATACTGTACAAAGACATCTAATAGTGAGGAAAGGTGTATTTCCCATGAGATCCCACAGCAGTACCAGATTCTATAACTTTTTGTAGGTTTTGACAGATTTCCTGTTTTTTTCTTAGCATTTTAGATACTTCAGGTGGGGATTTTTTAATTTGTTTATTTGGGTTTGAGGGGGAGGGGGGTTAGGGTTTTTTTTCTTTTGAGACTTATCACTTAAATTAAGAAAAGAAGTTAAATTTGTGGCTTCTCTGGTCAAAATGAGATGTTTTCAAGGTCAAGAAGAAGAATACAAAGATTACTAAAATAACAGCTTCAATATGTTAAATATCTATGGACATCCATCTGTTGAATAGTTCTGTTAAAAATGTTTGAGTTCATCTACCTCAGACCCTGAACTGAAGTCTTACTTGTCTCTATAGAATCAATTGACATATGTTTCTTTTTTTTTACTGTCAGTCTTGTGAAACATTTTTCGCATCCCACAATTTCCCCATTAACCCCAGGGCAGAGGACTGTGCTTTTTCTGCAGACTGAGAGTAATCCCATATCCAAGGTGCATTTTTGGACACATCCTCATGCTGGTGCAATGTTTGTTTGCTGCTCTGGACTGCACTGAGGCTGCTCTGCCCACTGGCTCTGTGTAAAGCAGCATCTGCTACCTGACATCTCTGCAGACTCAGTGATTTAGATGTGGCTGAACAGGTTGACAACCAGGGAAAAAAAAAATCTTTTGCAAACATATCTTTTGTGACAAAATAAATACAGGGAGGAAAATTCTGGCAAATTCCATGAATTGAAGGAAGTTCTGCATTAAGAGCTGAAAGTTAATACAGCACAAGTACAATGGCAGCATTTCTTCCTGCTCAATGTATAATTTTAGTCAAAGGGAGGAATTTTTATTATTTTAAGGGGAATAATTTTTTTTTTGTGCCAGCCATTTTAGAAGCTATTAATTGAATGCCTGTGGTTTAGAATTTTCTTTGCTCTCTCCATGAATTAAAATTTTGAATTTGAAGATGATTTTTATAATTAAAGAAATGGGAGAAGCAATTTTTTTCCTAGAAAAGAGAAAATAATTGTGGAGGAACATGACAAAGTAGTGAGTAATACAGAGAAAGTGCAACAGGAATGCCTTCAGAAATTTACAGCTTTTCAGATATGGAACTTTCAGTCATGTCCTTTCTGGTGTTTTCTTTGTTGAAATGCTAAGATTAAAGGATGTTTCAGTAAAATTGCTGATTCTAGGCAGAATAGAATGGTGTTAAGAAATGTCAATCAGTTCTTTCAGAAAACATATTTTAAAATACTCTTTAGATAGTCAAATATATTTGATCATAGGGTTACATTGTAGGGCACCTGGGGGTCAGATGAAAAATGAGACTCTTCTCATAATTTCCAATTCAAATTTATTATATAAATACAATAAATAGATTTTAATATTTATATTTATATAATACAAGTATATNTATCTTCGGGGTGAGTGTGTATGTGTGAGAATATATATATGCATACATATATATATATACATACATATATATATGTATATAAATAAACATAATATAATAAAGGTTGGACTCTATAATCTTGGAGATATTTCCAAGCTTAATGATTCTGTGAAATAGCAGTTTGGATTTTGCCCTAGCATGAATATTTAAGATTTTTTGTTAAAAAAAAAAAATTTAAAATCTGAATTAGTCATTCTCTCAGGATAAGAAAACTGTTGATGTTAGGAAGTGAGGTTGTAATGAAGCTGTTTAGTGAAATGGTGCAATTTAAGGTGTTTAGTAGGTACAGAGACATCAAACAAGAAAGAATTAAGTTGGAGCTGAAGATGAAATAATTACTGTGATGATTGCATTTGAGTCCAATCTGTGTGAGTGCAGAGTGCTGCACGATGGGGAAAGAGATGATTTCGTGCCTTGAAGTTGGTTATAAGATTCTGGGGGAGGCAATCTCCCAATCTCCCACCAGGATCTCTGGGTGGCTGCCGTTGGGTACCGGGTTGCCGTGGCAACAGATGGAGGCTTGCCCGGTTCAGCATCCTCTAAACACGGTGGTATTTTCAGTCTGGGGCTTCAAATAATCGTCTTTGCTTCTTTGTTGTTTGCATTAATTATCTGCCTGTTGGTTCTTTGAGCAGAACTGCAGGTGAGGCTGCTTAACTGTTTGTTTTCTGCTCTGTCTCTCTCTCTGTATGTGACTCTCTGTGGCCTCTTGGAGAAAGCTGACCTGCCCTGGAAACTGGACCCAATTTCTGTCTTCTGTGAAGTGGTGGCAAAAGTGGCTGAGCCTTTATATTGCAATTCAGATCTGATTCTACTGAAATGCTCCTGGGGAGGAGGGCAAGCTGCCTCTGGGTGACAAAACACTGAGCACAAAATAGGAGCAATTACAGCATCAGTCACAGTTTTGGGTGGCTTTTGCATTTGAATGCAGCTCTTTGCCTTGCTTGAGAGGAATGGGGGCAATATCAAAGATCTGCCTTTTGCTAGGGATGTGTTAGAGTGGCAGATGAGCCAGAGGCAGTGCAGGAATGTGAAACATGTGAAGGGTTAATCTTCTCAAGAGGAGGCCTTGTATCACATGTGACTGATTTTTCCAGGCTTTGCTTCACAGGTATCCTGTGTGCTCTGTTTGCAGCAATTGGGGCACAGAGAGACCACTCTGACTCTTGCCCAGAAAAAAGGTTGTGGTTTGTGGGGGTTTCTGCAGCAGTTGTTAGTTTGTGGAAAGCAACCTCATGCCCCAATACTCACATTCTAGTGTTCCTTTCCATTTTAATATGCTTTTGTTGCTGCTCCTGGTGCCTTACCTGCCCTTGTGCCACTTTGGCTCAGAACTCTCTCTCCACAGCATCCAATCCCTCACTGTTTTTATAGTGGCAGTCCAAGAGCCCATTTGGGGCCTTGGTCCAGCTCCAGGAACAGGTATGGAGTGATGTGGCACTACTGTGATTCTCAGTGTGTGAGATACCAAAACCAGGAACGTTCCCACTTGACACTTGCACTGTAATGTGGTATCTGGCATCAGCAGCCTTGATTTATCCAGTTCTGTGTGTGCTAAGAGACCGACTCTGCTCCTTTGCTGTGCCCTCTGACCCTCCCCTGCCTCTGCCTTTGCTTCTTTCATCTGTTTCCTGTTACGTGTTTGTGATGATTTCTGCAGCAAACCTGGGACCAGAACAGAGCTGTGGTGTGGGTGAGAGGGAGGAGGGATAGGAGGGATCACCAGCCTTTGAACTGATCAGGTGATGTTTAATTTGGGAACCCTGCAGACTGCATCTTCCAAGGCCCAAGGACACATCCCTGCCCCTGCAGAGGTCAGATCTGCTGGAGGATGGGCATGGATGGGGCAGTGAGATATTAATGAGCCTGATCCTTCCCTCAGCACTGTTGTTTTTTTCTTTTTGCTTCAGGAAACAATAAACTCTCATCCATCTTGAACAGGTCCATGTGTGAATGTGGCAGGGGTTGGGGGAAAGGTGGCACATGCCCCTAAATAAACAGTGGGGAATAAATGGTAGGTGCAATCAGATGGATGAAAGGTGCAGGAGGAAACAAGGAGGCAGTACCTGGGCTGGGAATCAGCTCATTTCAGTGGAATCTAGAGAGTTATCCTTTCCCAAACTTCTCTGTTGGTTCAGCTCCTGGGAATAAACTGCCTTTGTTCCCAGCTGCACTGAAATGTTCATTAGATTTTAATAAAGAAAGTCAAATCTCATATCCCTTAATCAGTGTTGGTAAGTGAATGCTGTTAATTGATTGCTCAATACCTGTTAGCATGAAAAGCCAGCAGAGACCTTCAGTGACGACAGCCTTCAGTTCATGCATTTGTTCTGTAAATTATTAATAACTACTGTTGAACCTCTCCCAATTGATGAAATGTTTGTCCTTTCTGATAAATAACTTCTTTTTTTCTTTAACAAATAAGCCATATTTATTTAGGAATTTTGTTGCTTTTTCCTTCCAGAAACCAGTCTTTCTTTACTAGTTGTTTGAAGGGGTTGTCCATGTTTACATACCATGGCTGTTTCTATATTGCGTTCTTCCTTGGTGCCTTCAAATATTTTTGAGTCCAGTCAAGGCCACTGATCCAACCAGATGTTTTTGCAATATAATTTCCTTAGTAAGAAGTATGGAAAGAACTTTATCAGTTTCATTACTGGTTTTCTCACCAATACTTATGTTAAAACACAAGATAAATAAGTCCATGAAACTAGAGAGGAAAAAAAAAGGCAGAAGTGTATTGTGCTTTAATAGAAACATTTGCAGCTTTTCTTCAGAAAAAATCAAATTCTTTAGATAGCTAGGTCTACACTATTGTAACTTTTTTTTCCTTTCTTTTCTATTTTTTTTTTTTTTTTCTGTGGGGAAAGAAAAAGCTTAACTGCAGCACATTGCAGCAGTTTCAGTACAGGGCTAGGAACAGGATTGGGTTCTCCTACTTCCAGTCCACAAGAAGGTGACCAGAATGTTCCGTAGCCTCTCCCCAGGACTGCTGTATTTTCTTCATTTCCATTTCACTCAGCCCTGCCATGTTAGCTTGGGCCATCTGTTTTTGCTGTCAGTGCTTTTTGCCATTTCTTCCACGGCTGCTTTCTGCTTGGAACAATCTGCTTGGATGACAACTCAAAAACTGCATGTACTAGGACACACAGAGGGAGCTGATTGCATTCTCATGGTAACAAGGCAGGGAGCCAGGAAGGATAGATAAGTTATGATGTATAAGTGTGGCTTCCAGCCTGGCCTCTTGCTGAACTTTATTCAACACATCCTACTGGTTCAAAGGGATGATACAGCCTGCTAGAATATAACTCATGTCCTGCTAGAAAATCACGTGGCCAAAGTAAGCAACTCGGTTTATTTAAATCTCAGTTTGTGTGCTGAACTAAAAGGCAGAGATGAGCTTGGGAAGTTGAGAGGTTGTGGGCTGGATTCCCTCCATGTGCACTCTCTCTAGTTCCCTTCATTCCCACAGCAGCTTGACACACTTGCTGCAGGGCTTGACTCTGATATTTTCCACTGCAGTTGTGAGGATTTATGACATCGCAACTAAAAAGAGATATTACCTCCTCTATTTTTACTGTTTTTTCACTTGGGCATCTCAGCTTCAAGAGTCTCAAGATGGAAATAAAATGTATTAAAACATGGATGAGGAACAAAGCAATTTTTTGGGGTAGACTTACCCATATTTTTAATTCTTGCCATGCACAGCTGCACATTCTGTCTCTTCTTAGTCAGACCACATGTTCTTCTGGAGATGAACCCTGTGACCTGGCTGTGTGGGAATTTTGCTACTGTACTTCAAAATATTCAGAACTGGAAAGCAGAGACATAGAACAAGTGTCAGAAAAACTTCACAAATTTAGATTTAGGACAGTCCTAATAATACTTCCTTTTTTGTTGTTGCTGGAGTTATAAAAAAATGAAATGTTGGGGATGGCAGCTTTCTGTTTACAAACAGTAAAGTTTGTAAGTTCTCTGCTTGGCTGGGTGACCATTGTACCAAGTGCTGGCCGATGCATCAAAATTCCTGACCATGTGGTGCAAAACTTGTTCAGCATGTGTAAAATTGGACAACAAACTGTTTAATTAAGTGGCTTCAGTTCCACTTAGATGTTATTGGGTTTTGAGGGTTTTAATTCCACCACCTCACCACTCTGGCATAGTGTTTGAATGAAAAATACAGGATTTGGATGGATAGCTATGAGTATTTATGTATCAATTCATTAAATCTGTGAAGTGCATATACAAAAGTATTCTTTAATTGCTCTTCTTTTTACCTTTTAGGTCTCTCAGCAGCCAAGCTACTGACTGAGTCAGGCCTGAATGTGGTGTTGCTGGAAGCCAATGACAGAGTTGGTGGAAGAACTTTCACCGTAAGGGTAATTATCCCCAGAGCCATTTATATACTGCATATTCATACTTTGTGTGCCATGTGGGGGAAAATTTCCAGAGTACCAGCAGGAGGGAAATTTCCTGATATTGTACCAATAAGAGTAGGGAAAGGCTGGCATGATGGTGGGGACAGAACATTTCTGTGGTCTTTGGGCTCTGGAGTCACCCATCTGGGAAGGAGAGCACAATGAGCTAAGTTCCAAAACCTATCCCTGGGGAAAGACTGCAGAAATCTCTATGGAAGGAACACCCATGAAGCCAACCATGCTGTGAAGAGTCTTGAGCTGAACTGTGGCATGGCCCATGCTGAGTGGAGTAGGGCAGAAGAGTATCAGGGCTGGCTGGGAGCTAGAACCATCCTCCCTATGGAGGATGAGGAGCCCTCTGTAGAAGAGCCCCTCACCCTCCCATGGAGAAGTCAGGCTGAGAGCCTGAGTCACCCCTAAGATCAGCAGCTCTTCTCAAGCTCAGGTGACCTGCTGCTCCAAAACCCCAGCATACCTTGCTTCCCTATGCAAATAGCCTGTACCCACCCCCTGTCTGTCCCTATAGAACCCCAGCCTCAGCCTCTGACCCCGGGAGCTTTCTGTCTCTGGTTCCCTTCGCAGACACTGACAATAAAGCCAGTTCTGTGGAATTGCCATACAGACTCCTCTCTCTCAGCATTGGCCTGGGCATTCCAGCATAGAGCTGACATCACAAGAGCTGAAATCACTACTCTGAGCTGATATCACTTGCTGGAGTCCCCCCACAGCCAGGGGAGCAGGGCTCTGCTGCTAGAGGGTGTTCTCTTTCGAGATGCTTCTCTCTGGGAAGGACACAGGCCCTTGGGTGAAACTCTCACCCAGCTTTCCTGCTGTATCATCTCCCTTCTCACCTTTCTTCTGCTATAACATGGGGCACCCCCACGCACTCTGCCCATTAGAAAATCTTTGTGCTGCTTCCTAGGTTAGTGTGGTTTAAACTGGTCATTGGTGAGATACCTGACTGAGCAAGAGCTACACAGATGTTTCTGACTCTCTCCTCTCTTTGTCTGCCAGGCTCTTTCCTCTTTTTAAGGCTGTAATGTAATAATGGGCCATCTATTCTGGTTATAAACACCAAATTATAATCAACATGCTGGTTATGAACTGAGTAATCACCGCCCCAGAGCTCTACCAAAGAATTTGTTTTCCATGGGGAGAAGAATCTTAGCCAAAATGCTCTGGGAGTATTTAATTTCATTTTGTTCCTCTGGATTGCTCTTTTAACTTGTGTGCTATTTACAAAGGGCTTATGTCTTTTGGTTTTGTTTTTTTTTCTTCCCTTTTGTGTGTGTTGTGTGTGATAAACCAGAATAAGCAAGTTAAATATGTGGACCTTGGAGGGGCTTACGTGGGGCCAACACAGAATCGTCTCCTGCGGCTCTCCAAAGAGTTGGGAATAGAGACATACAAAGTGAATGAAGTTGAGCACCTGATACACCATGTCAAGGTAAGAGACACTCTCAAGCTGCTGCTGTAAACATGAACATTGTAGTGATGTCCTTTTTCCTTGTTTTCCCCTCTTGCTGCAGTGGAGAATACTTGTTTGCATATGCAACATCTGAGTTTGTTGGTTAAAAAAAATAAGTGTGCTGATAATGAAATCACCAATAAATTACTGTACTATTGCAAATTATGACATGAACACATATTTATGTGTGCACCCTGTGGATGCAGCCTGTTAGCTCATGCCTTGGTTCAGGTCTCACCTCTCAGTTGAAAGCTCTCAGAAACCTTCCTTGTTTATGAATGATGCAGCTCTGACTCTTCTGTGCAGGTCAGCTCTGATAGGCACTGCCCAAGGTGTCTGAAAATCCCTTTCAGAAGTCCTGGAAGTCCAAGCAGCCTGAAAGTCTCTCAGGATGGGCTTCCTAAACCAGTGACAACTATTATGCTGACAGAAAGAAACATGAGAGGTTGTGTCTGGTTTTACTCAGGGGGAGACTTAACATGCAGAGTAGGAAAACAGTGACTGCAAAAGGCTCAGGGAATCAGACAGTCTTGTGGAGGCAGATCTGAGCGATCTGTTCGTGGTCTGAAATAGAACAGCTATGGCAAAACTGTTAAAAAGCCCACGTATTCTCAGTAGTCATTCTCCAAAAGAGCATCCTTTCTCCTTTCCTGATATAAACCAGTGTTGCACTTGCACAGAAAGGAAACTTTCCTGGTTAGACCCAAGGAAGTTGACTCTGGGTTTCCATATATGCTTAAGAAATGCCATTGTGCAATGACTGGCAAAATATTTGTAGTTGATGTTTGGTCAAAGGTTAAAGAAGACATTGACAGTTTTTAAAACAGCTGTAGAGAAAAGATGTCCTGTCATGTTTTCCATTATTTTTTTCCACTCATTTTTTATAAAAAGGAAGAGTGTTTTCAAAATGATTTGCTATGGTGACTGTCTGTAATTACCATTTCTGTGATAGAACTAATGGATACATCCACACTGCTCTGTTTTGTGTGCCTCTGGCATCGTCTTCAAGGCCAAATTTTCTGTTTGTTCACAGTATTTAGCCTTCAAATCTCCCCAACAGTGATAGGAGGTCATGCCACAAGGAGAAACACTTGACCTGGCCAGTCAGAATTCCCAGCTTTTCAGGGCAACCTGCTGTCCTAGCATGGTGGCATTCCAAAATACTGCCAGAAATCACTGTTTCTGGGAATTGTTCCCAGTCAAGTGTTGAAAGTCTCCAAGGAGAGAGATCCCAGCTTCTGTCTGAGTACTCCCAAACCATGCTAAGAGCCCAGAGGTTGTATGAAAACAGTTTGTAGGCTCATTTGCCTGTAGGAGTTCCTGGAGAGAAGAGGGAGAGAATTGTGTGGCAAAATTCCCTGGTAGCCAAGCAAGAGGTAAAGAGATGAGATAATTCCACAGTCAGTAGCACATCCTTTGCATTTTCTGATTTCATTCATTTAAAATCCATTATTTCCATTTTTCTTCTGTATTTATACAGTTTGAGGAAGTATTAACATAGTTGAAGAATTACTCACAGTTAAATAATTGGCATGTGAGCAATATATAATAAACATATGCACTGTCTTGTGGCCAAATCTTCAGCATTTCATGTATCTTCAACACATTCCTTGCAGATTTCTGAGCCATGTGCCTTGTCCATGGTTTCCCTGAAAATGGGCAGTGCTGGTGTGCTCCTCGAAATCTAGGCAGTGCTCCCAAGTCACAGATTCAAACCACACAAAGGGCTGTGTCCCCTGTGTGAATTTGAATTCATGTGCTGACCCAAGCTTTGTGACTTTGGCCAAATGTAATTAAATTCCGGAGCACAAAATTATTCTAGCCCAGAGAGGCAATGAAACCTAAAGGTTTTAATTCTTCTTTTGCTACACAAAAATCAGGCATCACAGTGCATCTTGTAAAATCAGCCGCTGTTTTTACTTATACCCAAAGGCAAAATCAAGCCTTTCATAGTTAATTAAATTCATTTTAGAGGCTTTTTAATACAAGTAATATATGCAGTTTCTTTGTACTAGAAAATGAAAAGAATGCATTTTGTTGATCTCTGGGTGGGTCTCTGCTAATTAGGCTTTACCAACTTGATTGGGTTGCATGGTTCTTTTCTCCTTTAATCTTTTTTAATGCCAGGTTCTATTGTGAGATTATTTTTGGTCTTGCTCATATTGCGTGTGATATCTTCACAGAAACTGAAAATTATGTTTCTTGCCCTACATTTTTTTCTTTTCTCTCCACTTGTTAAGCAGGCTTTTTCATGATCTTTGAAAAGAGATTAGTATGTTCTTTTCATTTTTGTAAATACTGGTTCATCAGCCTTAGTGAGAAAATTAGTATAGCTCTGTGAGTAGTATTTGGTAGGCAAATTGCTGCCTGAACACCACTGATTTTTCAATAGCCCAACTGAAATTAGGTTCATAAATCCAGCTTTAAGAAGCAAAAGCAGAACTGTCTGAGAAGTCATAATCTCCTAACAGTTCTCCCACTGGCCTGGTAGGCAGATGTAAAATCTGTAAAAATGCTTCTTAAAATGAGATAACTTCTTAGCTGTCAAGGAGAGGATTCAGGGTCCTACCTTCGACATGCAAATTTGCAATTTTGATGTTTATTTGCCTCACCAAAATGAAAACTTCTGTCTTTTAAAAAAGCAAAGCTAAGAGCATACGGTCCAGGTAATTTTTACCATGTAAAAGTCCTTGGAAAGACTGAAATATGAAAATGTGCCAATTATTATGAGGGTTTAATTAACAAATTTTCCTCGTTATTTCAAGCTGTACTACACTTCTGTGGAGTCTCATTAGCCATGCCAACATTCTGCATTTTAAAACACAAATTTACCATATTTTCACTGTACCACAGGTTCATTGTTCGAGATAACTGTGGAACTGGTTTGCTCTGCTCCCCTAAATCTCTGTGAGGAAACATTTCTTTATATGAAAGGTTTGCCCAAGGAAGGTTTTTACATTATTCCTTCATGTATTGTGAGGATGATCTCTTTGTCCAGCTGTTGTGCCAACTGAATGTCCTCTGATCCTATTTTCTTTTCTACCAGATCTTTCTGTGGGATTGATGCTTCATTGATGCTCCCTGTAAATTCCTTATTATAAAAAGTGGTAGAAACACTTGTTCCTTCTAATCTCTGTGTTGTCCCAGGGCAGGCTGTGGATGGTGATAACAGCTGGCTGAGGTAGCTGGCTTTTTTCACAGCCTGTTGCACCTGAAACATTCCTCATGTTGGTTATAATTGAGTTGTTTAGCACCAAAAATGTCCCATTGCCATGGCACCTATCCTGGAAGAGTCTTTCAGGTTAAGGTTCTGGGGGAAGCATGAAGCATCCCCTCCCCAAAAACTGTGGCAAGTTCTTGCCACTACATCTCATTTCCCTGCGAGAGGATGGAGTTTCCTCGTGCCCATCCCTCTGCCAGCAGCACTGGCTGGAGGTGGCTGAATGCATGTCATGCCCACTTGGAGTCTGGCACCACTTTCATACAAGGGTTAATAATTTCCTATATCACTCTCTGAGAGTGATAATGG
Source organism: Thryothorus ludovicianus (assembly GCA_013397245.1). NCBI lineage: Eukaryota > Metazoa > Chordata > Aves > Passeriformes > Certhiidae > Thryothorus > Thryothorus ludovicianus. Next base: position 28,845 of record VZTB01002356.1, read on the forward strand.
GAACCCTGCCTGCAGCACCTCGTGAAGGTGAATATTTAATCCTATGCACACAGTACTTTTAACCAGGACCCCAAATCTGCACTGATTTTGCCAGGTTACCTGCTGATCTGCAGCAGATTTGCAGAACAAAATTTTACCCTCTTGGGTGTCATTCATTTGCATCACTATTGTGCTCATTAAAATGCAGTTTGCAGCAGTCTTGTTCATGAATTACAGATATGATGGTCGTGTTGTATTGGGATTTAATTAGCAGCTGGATAAGTGACTGCTGGATCTAAAGCTGCGGAATTTTGTGGTGTTTCTTCTGTGATATCTGTGATATATGCACTGAAGTTAAGCAATATGATTTATTTAAGCTTTTCACCTGCCTTGTCTGCAAGTCTAAGGGCAGTATCTTCTGGCATAGTCTGTAGTATAGAACATAACTGCTTAAATGGATTTTTGAATGACTAGATAAAAGTACTTTCATTGCTCCTTGTATATCTCGATTAGAATGCAGCCAGGGAATGGAAAGACTGTGAGACTGTCAGTAGCTATCAGTTTAAGTGAAATAGCCTCATGTCTTTTGTTTTCTCCCCTTTTTGCTGACAATTTGTAAACAAGAATTTGGGGAAATGAGAAGACATCTGAATGTTGAAGAAGCTGGGCATCTGGTGTCTTGAAAGGGAAATCAAGTAAATTCAAAGACACTTAAGTTGCTGCAGGGCCTTGATAGTTTCACATGTCTTTACTGGAATGCAGATCTATGTTTTTTTAACTCTTTACTGGAGATGAGGGTGCAGACATTCCTGCCACAAAATGCTGTGCCATTTTTACTTGTAGCTTCAAAAGTGAATCACTTGTAGCTTCAAAAGTGAATCTGAGATTGACCAAGCTCAAGTTGGTGAAAACATCCTCCAGACCCCCAGAAAGGGTTTCCTCCAGTCAGAGAAGGAAGAGCAGGTTTTGGCAGGAGTATAGGAAAAGCTGGACTTGTTTGGTCTCACTGGACCTGCTCTGTAAATAGAGGGGCATCTTCCCTTTTCCCCATGCCAGCCAGCTGGAAGTATTTGCAAGAAGAAATTTCCTAATTAGGATATTTTTAATTAAAATGCAGAGATTTGTATTACAGCAGCTTAAAAGAAGCAATTACGGACAGCAAATCTGCAAAGTGATCTCTGTCAAGGGGGGCTGTAAAGCAAGGTCTTGCAAAGGGTGTTTATTGATCAGGAAGATTGAATGGAAGGCTGGAAGCTGTGACCTAATGGTAGCATGAGGATGAAAGCAGTAAGAAAAATGAACTTTGAATAAAGTATGTATTTCTTAATTAAAGCTGAGAGGGGAAAAAATCTTCCTGAGTCTTAGCTTTTCCAGACTCCACGGTCTGTTTGTGAGGAGACAAGAAAACAGACTTGTGCTCCCTACCTAGATTATTTAATTGAGGCTGCTGGGAGAAAAGCTTCAATTGCATCTGATTGTAGGACTGATTTTTGTTTCCCTTGAGAAGCTGATTAATGTCTACAGGAAAACAGAATTAGAAAAGTGTATATTTAATACTGGAACAGCTGGCTAAGCATACTAAGTTTCACATGTCTCTAAAAATTTATGTATGTTTTCATATTTTTAGTGACCCCAAAGTCATGTTCTATGTAAACCCAGTGTTGTAGTTGTGGGACAGAGTGTCTGCTCAGTTATACTGTGGATAGATGTTGTTTTAAAGGCTTTCTTTCAAATGAAGCTCCAGTTTTCTTTTGTTTTCATTTATTTATGCCCCATTTATCTTCTTTTTGGAAGGGAGGGAAGATTTTCCTTAAGAATAATTCTAGAAATACTGAAAAGTTTTTAACAGATTTTATCTATTTTGTTGACTTGTTTAATTCAGGTGTTGAAAGCCACATGCAAGCCCAGTATCAAAGAGTATTTAGAAACAAAGTCCCTGTAAATCTGTGCTTCATAAGATACCTTGGTGTTTTTTCTAAACCTTTTTTTGAGTCTGAAAACAACAAAAACAATTCATTCTAGTAGGAAGGAGAGTTGGTTAATTATTTTCAGAGCTGATTGGAAGAAATAGCTATGTATTGAGGATCTGCTCTGAATTTTAAGTCTATATATAGTTATATATAGACTTTAAATTCAGAGTAGATCCTCAATTTCACTTTCTATATCTCTTCAATGGTGTTTTTCTGATTCTGCTTTTTTTCAAGTATGACAAGTATTTACCAGATTGTGTGACCAGTGCAGCAGAGTGAAGATGGACTTTATTTCCATAATACAACAGAAACAAATTGTACCAAATTACCTCCTTTTCTTACCAGAATGCATATTTCAAGCCACTGTGTCTTGTTCTGCAACACTTAAAATGGAATTAGTTTTTGTAATGAAATTCGCAAGACATATTGGCATCCACAGCTGATGAACTCAAATTAAATATTGAAAGATATTTGGAGGACTTTTGGCGTGTCGTAGTTTTCTAGCTTTGCACCATAAGTTACACTTTTTTTTTTCTGCTGCAATTATATTTTCTAACCTACAGATCTTACCTTTAGAATATTTGTCAGTATAGTAACCAGCTGAGCATTTGAGATCCTGAACAGTTTTGCAATGAAGGGAGCTTTAGTGAAGCTCAGCTCTGTTACAGTTTCTAAGTAGGCTGTAAAATCTCTCTCATTTTGGTCCAGCTACTTGCCATATTTTAATTGAGAATTATGATTATTCAAGAGACTTAATCTCAAAAATGTCTTGTTAGATGTTATGACTTAAAAACCAAAAAAAACCCCAACCAACCAACCAACCCCAAAAAACAACAAACACACACACCTCCCAAAAAAACCCAAAAAGCACCCCAAAAAAACCCAAACCAAAATTATACTTTTCCATAAGGCATCAGTGAGAAACAATGTCTGAGACAGGTACAGTTACAGCCTGAAGTGATGCTGTTCTTGACACAGTTTGGGATTTTATAATTCCTGAGCTTTGTATGAGCGGCATTAGTGGGATTTTATTTGAGGAAACGGGCTGTGTGTGGTGTACCAGTGCTGAGAATCAGCAGAGGGCACTCCGTGCCAATAAACCTGTGTGGCTGTGAATTAACATGCAGAGTGACAGCCTTGGTGAAGTGAGCATCAGTTAGTGCAAGGTTTGGATGGTTTAGCTGAGGGAATATCTGTGCTCAGCGAGAGCTCACTTTATTTATGTCTATACTGTGCTATGAAAAATGCATGGATCACTGTCACCAGGGGCTTCAGTTCACAGTGCTGCATCTCACTCTGGCACTACCTGGGTACACAATGTTTAGGGGAGCCTGAAGTTGTCCTGGGCCTGCAAAAGCAGGTTTTCTCCTGATAATCCCACTCTGCATTGAGATACTGATACTTTCTGGCAGTCCTTTCTCAGCTGAGCATCTGCTCACTGTCACCTTCACAGGAGAAGGCACGTGAGATCTGCTCCCTGTGCCCACCTGAGTGCTGGGGCTGATATTCAAGGGGCTGCTGATATTCAGTTGTCATGTTGTGGGGGTTTTTCCCCTGTAATAACCCGTTTCTTGTGTCAGCTATTTGACCTGAAATAGGCTTGATGTATAAAGAAATCTTGTTCCTGCACGACTTAGACGGGTCTGTCATAACTCAGCCAAATGTTGGTTGACGTGAAACAGATGGCTGAGAAAAATCCATTGGGAATTGTAGAGTTTGTGACAAACACTGGGTTTCTCATTTCCCTGCTGGTTTATTCCTGGGATAGCTAGGTTGCACAAGTTTCCTCCCTTTAGTTTCAGCTTCTTCGGTGAGCTTTAGCCCCCACTGCAGCAACAGCCTTTGTGAGCAACCAGTGATCCATGCAATGGCAGGTACATCTGCAAGTGCTGATGCTGCTGTTGTGTTTTTTTTTAAGCATTGCAAGTGACATCATGAAACAATTTCTAAAATTTTATATAGAATTTAAAAAAGGGTAAGAAAT
>VZTB01002362.1:0-24826 GCA_013397245.1 Thryothorus ludovicianus
AGTCAAGGCTGAAGAATCTCAGCATTGAGCTGCTGATGTGGTGATGGCAAAGAGGCAGGAAGGGCCTTTGTAGGGGTTCCACAGAGATGTTTATTCCAGCCACACACTCAGATTGTCCAGGGTCAAAGGCAATCCTCATGGGCAGGGTCCAGGTTCAAGTGTAGGGGTGGTGGGGGCTGGGAGAGCATCAGGGACCAATTGTCAGGGACAAGGGGGCAGCACAAAGGTGGGGAGAGGGGATGGGAGCCAATGGGGAATAGGGAGGGAGGGAGTGAGGGACACAGGGATGGGGTTAACAGGGCTGAGTGAGGGAGTGAACAGGGATACACTGGATAACAGAAACAGGGGATCCTGTGAGAGAAGCCTCTTGTGTCTCTCCAACCCAGGGAATGCCTCTCAGGGTCCACTGACCTCTACATCTCAGTGCTTCCATGGGGCGATGTCATGCTCCCCCTCTTCTGTGTAGGAAAGCTATCTTCAGGAATTTTGACTTACAGCCTTCCTCTTTGACCATTCTTTCTCACTGAAATAAAGTTAGTTAGTTATATATATTCACATAGGCTGTGAATATACATATCTCAACATATTTCATGTGAGTGTATGGATGTTTTGTGCATTGCTGAAGGGTTATAGGCACATATTTTGCAATTCATATGAAATAATGCCTTAGGCTATTGATGGATTTTGCACTTTTGATTTATTAAAGTTAATAACAAAGACAACTGCCCCACCAGCTCTTTGTTCATATGAGTTTATGATCCTTGGTTAGATTTTTTTCCCCCCCTAGATTTTTCTGCCTTACCAATGCAGCAGTACCTAACAGCCCCCATTGTCACACAATCTGGGCACCATTACTCATGATCCTTGGCCATGGTGTCTTTCTGTCCCTCTGTATGCCCTGTGACCCACATCCGTCTTCTTCCTCTTCACTGGCTGAGCCACAGCATTCTGTGCTGATGAACTCGAGGAAAAGGGAAACATATCTGCATTTGCTTTTAAGTCTCACAGCTGTCTGAATACAGAAGAAGCTTGTGGCAATTTATGCCCTGCTGAAATACGGTTATCTTAACTGATATATAGGGATTACCATAATATTTCCTATTAAGTCAATGTGATTTTCCTCCCATTTCCATAGATAAAAAATGGTAATGCATTATTGCCAGTGACATTGCAGGCACTGACTTTAGCTATGAAAATAAAAATCTAGTCATATACATAAATAATGTTAAGATTTTACTGTTATACGATGCTGATGGAAGTATTCAGTCTTTGTGATCCAAGGTTATGCTGAACATACTGAACCTTCCAGAAATCTACTTTAAAGATGCTTGTAGTCAAAAATACCCTAACTAGCTCTTCCAATTTTAAAAGTTTGCAGGCATTATCATTAATAGTTCTAAGAGACCCAACAACACAATCAATCAAAACACAGGCAGCAAATACTATACAGTGTCTCTCTAGCTTTTTAATTCACACAGAGTGACAAATATACTACTTTAAGTTGGTGCTTAATCATTATTCATTTTCCTGTATTCCTCACCACAAAGCAAAATTCATTACATGATAAATTTGTTACCACTCTTCTGGCTGGCTGCAGGAAAATCCTTTCTACAGTACAAAAACAACATCAGGGACATTATTTTATTTAATTACAGTGTTTTTCAACAGAAAAAGCTGTGATTCTTTTTAGTCTCAAATTGTCACCTACTAATAGTTTGTCCCTGCAACTATGCTACAGTTTCACTACTGCTCTCCTCTTCTATTCCTTTTATTTGTGCTTGCAATACTATCTCATCCCACCTCTTCAGCTGAATTACACTTTGCTGCTCTGTTTATGGGAGGATGAAGATTATAGAAAATTGATTTGATTTCTGAATTTTTGTAAAATTACATAAATTTCTGTGTGTTAAACTTATTCTATTTTCCTAGGATAAAGAAATGCCAAAATTCAGAAAGGAAGAGAAAGTATTTTTTCTGACTGAAATTATGTTGCTTTTTTTTTTACACATGTGGGTGTTTAGAGTTTGACTCAATAATAGAAAAGACATTAGGACAAAAAAGGAGTTTTTTTGTATTTTATCGCAATGATTTTCCAAAATAAATTTAATAGTACAGTGGCTGCTACCTGCTGGTACTCTTGGGAGTAAATTATACAAAAGGGCTGACAATATATGACAGGCATGGGAAAATATCCTAAACTCTCCCAAGTATTTTCCTTGTAGATTGTACTGCTTTTTGAAGTGGTAAACTGTTCCTCCAAAGAATGTTTCTTTGGTGCTTTATGCCCTTTTCAAAGCAATCTGGCTGCATCAAAGCCTTACTGTGCTCTGGTGGGGTATTTGCCCATGCAAGCCTTCCTTGTGCGCTCCACTGGCATAGAGATTCTTGGTGATAAAACAGAAACCATATTTTCAGCCAAAGTATTGATTTTATGCGAAAACAGCACGTGATTGTGCAAGGAAATAATGTTTTGTGTGCTGCTCAGAAGTAAGCAGCCACCTCTGGATCTGAGAGGACTCACTGAAGCTGGGTGAATAGTTTGAAATTGAACTGCAGCCAATGGAAATGAAGGGGTATTTTTGTGACGATGGACTTTCCCCTCACGTATGTGTATGCTGGGTAGCTTTCACTGCGTTTGATTTTGCAGTATTACCTGCTGCATTGTGTCAAAATGATGTTACATGTTCAATGGAGATGGTGAGTGCCAAGAACAGGAAGAAAGGAAAGAAAATCCTATTTTCCAAATGCAATTTCTGCTTCTTCAGAGCAAATTGGAGCATGAGGACTCAGTCTGATAAGATATAACATATTTAAAGTACAGAAATGGACATTAAATAGCTAGAGAGTTGTATGACCCCACTTCAGTGTCAGGGTAGAAGTGCAATAGATGGATTCAGGAATGCCCCAGTCAAACATCCTTTCTCCATTTATTTGCCCAAATGATATGGATTTATCATTGTCCTACTGCTTATTCCTGTCCTTGCTTATGAAAAGTGGTTAAAACCTTATGTTTGAGAAAGGTATGGCCCAGTACTATGTGAGAATACTTAAGTAACAGTTGAAGCTTATATACTTAATTCCAAATTAGCAAATTTCAAAAATTCTCCAAAAACATGTGTTTTCTGATCAAATAGACTGTTTGTGTTTTGTTGTATAAGCCATGTAATTTCATTATCTCAGAAATTATGCTTATTTTATTCCTTTAGCAACAGCCTAGCTACTTTGAATTTCCAAATGTTTTGATGGTCCCTTCTGGAGAAAAGCAGGCAGTTCAGATTACATTACATGAAAACACACTTTTAATCTTGATTTTATTTTCTCATGTCCATTTGCTTGTTTTTTCACTTGCCTTTTGTGTTCATTTGTAAAAGAATAGTGATATAATCACGTACTGATTAAAAGGTTTATAATACAACTTCATGACCCAGTTTTAAAAATGCTGCCTCAAAGTATCTGAGTTTCATTATTGTTTTCTTAATTTTCTGTACAGAAGTGAGCAAAGGGAGACAGTTCTAATTGAAGTAGAAGGCCTTAAGACTTGTGTAGAAAGAAACTAGAGTGAAAGAAAAACTAAAAGAACCACTCAAGAGCTCTCTCATTGCCTCTCTCAGCTCCTTCCCAACTTTTTTTCCAAATGAGATGTAACAAGAGAGTAATTCTTTCTTAGTTAAAAGTTTATAGAATCAGGATTTTTCATGCTTTTTTTATATTGACCCTACTTGACCCCTCCAATAAATAAACCAGTTGACCCTTTCAATACTTAAACCAGAGGTAGATTAAGGAAAAAAATAAACTTTTTTTCCATGATAGTTTGATGGAAACCAAAATATTTATGAAGAATGTGAGCAACACTTATGTGATGAAAATTTTCCTGTCTTTAAATTGCATATTAGCCTACACATATATTTAATCAAACCACAAGTAATATCTAGTGAGTTAATTAGCAAAAATAGTCCTGATTTAAAGGCGCTGAATACAACCCTAAAGAAAAAGCTGTGACTGAGAATAAATCACGTGTTGTCACCTGTAAGAATACTTAATAAATGTGTAAGCATACTCTGTGTATATTGAATGCATAAGAATATTTTTTCAGGTTTGTCCGAGCCAAATGTCATTGCATTCAAGAAAATAAATCTTATATAATTAAACAAATCCTCGAATATGCAACAATAACAAGGTGTACAAACTAGACATAGAACATAAATAGAGGAGATTATTAATGGAAGTCTGTAATAATGTGAAAGTGTCTGAAAAAGATTACCTGTGTGATTTTGAGAGCTGTAGGAAGTTGCCATTGTTGTTTTGGTGCTTCTAAAACTGCTGCTGCTGGGATATGAGATATGGAGGCATAAAGGGAGGTACTGGAACTCACATCCATCTAGCTAATTTTTGGAGAAATTAGCACTAGATGTTCTTGTTTTTTCAATGAAAGCACAATTTTATTGAAAATAACTGCACTGACTAACATACTAATGCGCATGAATTTATTCAAGATGTGTCTTATTACAAAAGCAAATAAGTCCATGGATATCCATAGCCAATTCAGTTATAAAACACTTTAAGCTATCAGTTAAATTTCTGTTCACCCACATCAGCTTACAGGAGATGGGGGCCTTCAGTAGTGTTTCAGTGATGATGGTAGAGAGCACCTGGAAGTTCCAGAGGGTTTTACTGTCAGAGGAAAGAAAGGCAGAAAGAATATTGCTAAAGAAGAAGGAGGCAATGAGATAAGGGATTTTATGGTGTGGGATGTTTTTATTGTTTTCAGCAGGCTGTCTCTAAAGTGAAGTACAGGGAAAATGTAAAAGTAAATGAAACTGATCTATGATGGAGGCCTTGAGGCATTTTGTTCTGATTAGGAATTAAAATCCCAAGGTGATGAAATTGTTAGAGGGAGACTGATGTGAAGGGTTGGTGGCCTTAGTGAGAAAGCAGCATCTAGTGCTGTGTGGGGGTGTGACTGAGTGGAAGGCTTCAGGTAAATTTGGTAGATGCATGTTTTAACTCAGCTTTGAAATACTACTTTATTTGAATTATATAAAATACTTCATTATCATAGCTCCTAAGAGCAGCAAAGGAGATCCTTAGTGTAAGCTGGCTGTTGCAACTCCCTGGACTTGATCAAATGTGACTTCTAGTGCAAAAAGTCACAATGAGGAACTGTTCTTATCTGACTGTAGGTATTTTCAGTAAATTTGGGTGCTGTTGTTATTGAGGATTTTCATTCAGTGATATAATTGCTGTGACCATTTGCAAAGGGAGATGAGGTGATGTACTGCAATGATAATCTAAATTAATTAGATGGGATTTCTTAAATCTCTTTAAATGCTGCCAAATGTTAAGCTTAATGTGTAGAAATTCAGAAAGTAGCCTGTGTTTATGAGGTAGAGCTGTCTGGTCTGAAAAAAAAAAAAAAGATTCTTTTGAGAAGAAATTGATGGAAATTCCAGAAAAGTTACAGAAATTTTGAGCATCTGATGTGATGCTTTGACTAAAGCAATGTTTATACTTGATTACTGAAAATCAGGGAAATTAAGCAGGAGTTAAATCATGAAATTTGTAGTGAAATCACTGCCAGTTTTTATGCTGATTTAATGCTAAAGATAAACTGGAAGATAAGGAAGAATCCAAACTGGAATTTCAAGGGTACTTTGTGAACTAGAATATACAAATATAACAGCAACAACAATGGCCAGTTCATTAAGTGGAACTAATGTTAAATTCAGTAATAGTTTGGTACTATTTATTTTGCATAATGTAATCAGGTTTTGGATTATTTTTTTTTGTTTGGTTTGTTTATTTTGTAAAACAAAAACACACACTAAGAGTGTGTGTACTCTGGATGGAACTCTTTTTAGCATTTATACTATGTGTAGATATATACTCTTAGCCTACAAATACACTGTCTGATGTGCATCTGTCCCTACAGTATATAAGATTAGAACCTGGTGTCATTCAAGTATGGAGTAGCACTGAAGAGACCAGAAAATTATATAGAAGATAGTTCAATGTCTTTAGAACTCTTTGTAATTATTAGGCTCATTTTGAAGAAGAAGGCTCACTTCAAACCAGTTTAGGCAGCTTGATATACAGACCTCTGAATTCCACATTATATCCAGTTTAATGCAGACACATAGAAGGATGTAGCCTGGAATAAAGTTTTAGCACAGTGTGGAATGTACTCCCTCTAAACCCTGAGGAGTAGTACTTGCCTAAGAAGATGCAACATAAATTCAGTGAATGTTTGCCATTGTAGTCTTGCCAGAAAAATGCAATATTCTCCCACAAAAATGAATGAGTTAGTCCATACTATATCAAGAACGATGTAATAGTTTTATTAAGGGTAAAAAAGAAGAAGCTAGCTCAGGTAAAATTTCTTTGTCTGTACAAAGAACTCAATTATTATAAATCAAACCCAAATTAAAACTGCATTGAGTTTCACAATGTAGCCAGCATGTTTTTAGTGCTTTAGCCAGGAAGACTTGCAATGTACCTGTACTAATGGAGTGCAAACATTACAGTTTGGAAGAGTATAACTCAGCACTTCATCTTACCTTATGTTGTGTATGCTTTCTAGATTCTGTTGTTTATGCTGAAAATCATTGTTTAAATTGCCTCTGTAAAACAGGAATTTCTTAACACTCAAAAAGCAAACATGTGGCACACTCAAGGGATCTGTTTTAGTGTTAGAAAAAGCTGTGTATGGGTTTTTTTTGTAGCTGCTTCAGAGCAGGTAGAACACAACTATGGATGTTGATGGTCCATTTACTTTCCCTCAGCCTCCTCTTAGGTAAGATAATTGTATATTGTATATTGTCAGCCTTACAGCCTCTGGTCCTTTTGACAAGGATAATCATGGAAGTGTGAATGTGATCTCGAGCTTTCCCTTTGAAAGATAAGGGAAATGAGGAGCAGACTGGAGCCCTGAGTGAAGGCCAGCAGGGAGTGATCTGGGGTAGTGGCTGAGGATGTTTGCAGGGGGGCAGGACTGAACTGCGCCCCATTACAAAAGGGATCATTTCCAAATCTGTTGTTTTATGCAGAGCACACAACCCACAGTACAACCTGTTATTGTAGCTCTTTGCATCTGTGCTTTCAACTTGAGAAGCCTTTCAGCATCCACCTCACAGCATCAGCTGTGTTTCCAGGAAAACATTGTCAGAAATGCATTTATCAAATGTCTCTTTGGAGTTTAAAGCCTTTCTTTTTGTTCTTCAACTAGAATTGGAGAGGGGAGAAAATACAAAGCAGTGCCACTCCGCAAAAGAATCCAAGGTTTAAAGCTTATAATTTTTTTATCTTTTGCTAAAGGAAAGGGAGCATCACAGCTAAATGAGCTTTTGAATTGATGTAAAAGAAAGGTGCAATACTTATCTTACCTCCTCCCATGTGGTTACAAAGGTAGGAGGGAAAGTCAGGATGCAGTGTGCATCAAGTTCATGGTTTTGCTGATTGTCAGAAATCAGTTTGTGAACGGAATCTAGCTTCTGAGTGTTCTTGGATGAAAAGAGAACACTCTATCTGAAATTAATATGAATTTGAATTTTTGAATTAATATGAATTTTCACAGTAATATTATTTATGATCTACACACCTTGCACTTCTGTAGGCTTCCTGACCATAAAGCTATTTTAATTGCTGATTAACCATTTTGATACAAAAGAATAAGAATTTATTGAGGAACTTCAAACATATGATTTCAATGTGTCTTGGAAGCACTCTTGTACATATGCAGTAAACAATTTTGGTGTGCTTTGAAAGTGATGACCTTAAAACATATGTCTTCATCTACTTTAGTTTAGTGGAGTGTCAACTAAAGAGGCGAATACAGTGCAAGTTTAGGCATCTTTATTCTTCAAAGAACATAATCAAAAAAGTGAATACATTTAGTTATTAGCTAGGAGGTACAAAACATGTGAGGAAAAGAAGTGGTACTTCTTTTCTATCTTGAATTAGATAACTGAAATTTTACCTGTGTCTAAAATATCTGCATAGTTATTGAGAAATATACCTAAGTGCTTATTTTTCTCTAATAAACACAGTCATCTAAATTCATCATTTGATCAGTCTTTAAATTCTCCAAGTTTAAAAAATGTACTTATATTACCTTTGATGGTTTGCAGCATATGAGGAAAAAGTTGAGCCTGAATTGAATAACACAGTTTGAGTCTGTGAGAGAATGATTTGGATTTGCTTTTCTTCATGGAAGAACCTATTAATAGGAGTTCCATAGGAACAGTTCTCTTGTCTTTAATGACAGTCAGTTATTTTAGACAAATAGATTTTATACATGCACCAAGAAATTTCTGGCTTTTGCTGCCCTGTTGGTTCATAAACTGCTTAGTAGTTGTTAAAGTTGTTAAAGGTTATTACACACATAGATAACATTAGTGGTTTTTAATTCACAGACAGGTTCTGTCACTTATTTGTGAACAACAATATGATAACAATGATACAGGAACCTGGACAATTCTTCCTGTTTGTTTCTTTTCAGAAGAGAATTTGGCTATGTGTCAAATTCTATGTGGCAACCTTGAGATTGATTTTTTATTTAGAGGATTATCAAGTGCACTGCGTACTTTGCTCCCCCTAGCACTAAAATTCATACTAGCGAGGAAGTAAAAATCAGGCTCCTACAATTCTGACATTTTCTGGAAGCAGAAATATCAAAATTATTTGGATCACTTCTTTGGCTAAGATGACTGTTGGAGATTCTCAAACAATTGATCTGAAGACCACTGAGAACTGGTGGTGGTGGAAATATGGATGATGAATAACTTCAGTTACATAGCCAAATTTATTACCCAGGCATGAAGAAAATGGAATGTTGATTCCTCATCCTCCCCCCTCTTCTTTCTAGCTTATTTCAGCTATTAAAACTTTAATTTACCCTTCACATTAAGTTATTCACTTGTAGCCATTTTTAAGATACTAAAGGCAATTTTTGCAAAATTTTAAAGGAGGAAAAATTTCATGTGTTTTTTTCTTTATTTTAGCTGGATTTTTTTATGTTATGCATCTAGCACAAATATACAACTCACTAAATTGAAGGTATTTTTAAACAATTATTTTTAAACGAGTTTGAGTGAAATCAGATTAGATCCTTGGAGGAAAGGAAGAATTAATATATGCCAGCTTATGTCAGAACCACAAGTTTTCATCCTGACATTTAACATCCAGTGCATTGTACCCTGGAAAATATCATGATGCCAAGGCTTTTTCTTGGCCTAATCCTCCTTGGACTAAGGGAGTAGCAATGTTCTTTGCATCAAGGGAGGAAGTAATGATTTCCTTCAGACACTGTAAGATGTTATTTGCTATTATAATCTTGATAAACAGTATGATCCAGTTGTGTGCTGGCTCTGTGGGTTAGTCCTATTTTAAGACCTCTGAAGAGTTTTTGAAATTACCCTAAAGAGTAGGGCCTGATCAAAAATCCTGAAATAGTAGTGGATGAGTGCAAGATGTGGGTTGTAAATAGTTACAATGTGGATCATTCCGTGTTGATGATAAACCACTCCATGAATAGCCACACAAAGAAACAATGAAATCCTAGTAAGTGAAATAAAAAAGAAGTGAAGATTTTTTTGTTTTGCTTTATTCCTTTTCTTTAAAATTAGTGTTTTGTGTGTTTGATCAAAATCTTGGAGTTGCAGTCAAACTACCTTCAATTTCTGGTGAAATATTTGCATATTTCAGGCACTAAGAAGGTAATGTGGAGTTTCTGAGATTAAACTATGCCAGGTCCATGTAATTTCTTCCTGTGTTGGGGTAATGAATCCTGCAGATCAAAGAGAAGCTGTAAAGTTTAGAGTACTTTATGTGATACTCTCATAAGCCTATCAGGGGAAACTATGTCTAGGTAAGTTGGGAAGTAATTAGGAGAAGCACAGTCTGACAGTATTTATCTGTCAAATACAAAGATATATGGGGTGTGATTTTCATGGGCCTTTCCCAAATTCAGTTCTGTTCAATATCTTTCATTAATAGCTTGTAAACTCAGTGATTTTTCTATTCTGCTAAGGCACCAAGCACTGCTCTCGTAGGATGAATGGCAGGTACAGACAGAATAGCTGCAGTGCTGGTGTCCTGAAAGGAATATTATGTGAACTGACAACAATTTAAGAATGAGGTAGCTCCAGCTGAGTTTCTACTGATCAAATGGAAGTCTGAATAGCTAGTGAGGTAGATCTGCAGGGAAGAGCGGTGGGCTGCAGGCTGAGCATAAGAGCTGCCTTGACAAATGTCTTTGTAGAATGTAAAGCTCTGACTGGAAGCAGAGAACGGGGTGCCATCCATCTCTCAAGTAATCCTTCTTGTCTGTTCATACCTTTTACACAGCAGTGTGTTCAGGTTTGGACAGCACACTTCCATTTAATTCGATCTATTTAGACTGTTTTCTTTATCCTTCTTTCTCCTTTTCCTCTCTTTCCTTATACCTACTGTACACAAAATCTATGGAGCTGCTGAGTCTAGAGCAAATGAGCCTTGGGTGACAGAGAAATCCTCTTCTGTCTCGCAGAACTTTGCATTAGGAGTAGGGCTGATACATAGCAGGTAGGTTCTGTGAAGTCTTTTTATTAAACGTATAGCAAAGCACTCCATTAAAAGATCATTAAATGCATTTTTTCAAAACCTTTGGTAAGAAAAAACAGGCAATAGGTTTGAGATTTGGTTCCTCTTTTTTTTTCATTAAGTGCTTCAATTCCCTATGTCTCCTTTTCCTGCAATTAAATGGCATACAATTTTGAGTCTTCATTTAGCTGCTGACATTAAAATCTCTGAGACAATTCCATTGGAACGTGGTTCCTGTTGTGATGTTTACATACTTTTTATAGTAACTGAAGCATGGAAGCCTGATTAACTGTGCTAGGTCAAAGTATGTACAGCTTCTAGATATGCAGCTTTTCAGCAAGTCTTGGAAAAATTTTATCCACCAATTAATATATCTTGTGTTAGATTAAATGCCAAATAACTTTACAGCTGGTCTTTTTTCAGCAACTCTCTTGACCATAGAAGTTGTTTCAAAGTTAGTGGTCTGTATGTCTGTGGCACTTTATACTAATAAAGTGTCTAATGTCTATATCACATCTAATATCAAGTTTCCAGAAGGCTTTTGCATGACTCACAATGTGTCTGGACTCTGGGAGTAATTTAAAAAAAAATAATCCTGTAAACTATGATGAAGTAATAATATAAAATTGATAGCTGAGTATTCAATTCACATTTGGAGAATGTGTGGAGAAGAGGGATTGGTAGAAATGATGAAAATGAAGGAATAATAAATGAGGAATGATGAAGAGAAAGGTTTAAAGGAGAAATTCTCTTTTTGGATTTACAAGTCTGCTTTCTTTGTTCTTGTTTTAGTATCTGTGTCTTCTCTGCTAAGTTTATGTGACAGATCTGGATTACGGAAAGGCAAATCTTGCAAGAAAGTATTTTTTAACTTGAAGTTTAGGAACTACAGACCAAATCTTGGCTTATACAGTCTCATTAACATCAAAAAAGCAACACTGATTTACATGAGCTATGTGTCTGACCTTTTGTTCTTGAGGAACTGTGGAATGATTTACAATTTAATATCATACATAGTTGTTTTTCAAACCAATTTAATTTTAAATGTTTCTGTGATAACAGTAACTTTGCTTTCAACTGTCATGAAAGTCTAAACTAAAGCAAAGCATAACATAATCAAAATACTTCAAAAATGCAGCTCATTTATTAGGTAAATTCTGACTTATCAGGTTTCCTTGAGTTTCTGAGTTGCCTCTGATCTTACATCAAAAATTCTCCTTGTGCCTTCTCCAACACTCATTATTACTCATTAAGGGTTAAGATTTAGACATCGGAAGTAAATGCCAGATTTTTGAAAAGCAATAGAGTTTTCCTCTTAGAAATCATTCTTTTCAGGCATCAACATTAATTCAAGCTTTGAAAGAGGGCAGCTGTGAATAGACATCCTGGATACGGGCAAATAAGTTTCAATTACAAAAAGTTAACAGAAAAAACCTAAACCTGCTCATGCTTTTTAACTGCTTTCTCTGGGACCCTCTCATGCTTGGGAAAAGCGGTTGATGTGGTGGTTTGAGCTTTGTCACTTAAGACTAAATCCAGCAATTCCAAGAAAACCCAGAAACCCAGACTGTTGTGAATTTCTAATAAAATGCATTTTACTGAAAGTAAACATGTTAAAAAATGTCTCCAAAGTTAATATTGTCTCACTGTGAAAAATCTCTAGTCAGAAACAACAACAAGAAACCTGGGAGTAAAAGCATGCGGCCAATATCTACTGTACCCAAAATAAAAAGATAAATTCCAGGATATTTCTTCAACTGAAATTACAGCATCTCTGAACATAATGGAGCTTAGTTGTATGCCAAGAGGAGAGGTTACTTCTACCCCTTCATTTAGGTGTCAAGAGTAAGTATGGTTTTCTGTAGTTTGTCTAAAAATAAATTCTGACTTGGATTTCTGTTTAGAGAGGAAAAGATTTTACAGCTTTGCGAAGGCATAAAAGCACAGAAAGCCAACCATGTTACAAACATATACTGGAGCTATGAGTGGCACCTTACACACCTTTCTCAGAGTGCTTGCTCCTCTCTCTGGAATGTGACCCTGGGCTCATGCAGGTGGTGATGCAGAGGTTGTCAAGCTGTGCTCACTGGGGGGAACCTGAAGATTGCAAAACTGACTGTAGTGTGTATTGCACAGGGGTGTGGTTACAGTTTGATGAAGCCTGAACATAATCTTTCTTTAAGCAAAACTTGAATTCAACTTCGAGCTTTGCATTCATCCTTGTCCTCTCATTTGTATTTTCATGTGTATTTTCATGTGAGGATTTAATAAAATTTTGCGTATTTATATATATTTACATATACGTATGTATGTATACACATATACCTTCCCAAAAATTGATGTACTCTTCCAAATATGACTTAGTATGTAAAATTATCTTATTTACTGAGATTTATATCTGTGACCCATGATAGGATTATTTACCTTATAGGAATCCTGAGTAATTTATATCTTCCCTTGACCACTTGTTGCCAAGTGTTTGAAAAAACTTTATTTATTTTTATATAGACCTCTATAAGAAACAGTTTTCCAGACATGTGTCCATACAGCTATTGAGACGGTCTGAGTGCTTTCTGTGTGGGGTTTGTGTTTGTTTTTGATGTGAATTTTTCCAATTTCTGTTTTCAATTTGTGTTGCTATAGTACCACTGAACATTAATTAGTATTGCTTGAGTAAAGAAGAGCAAGGGTTTATACTGCTGGTGAAAATGATGCTGAATGTGTAACACCTCTTAAACATGACGTTTGTGTTGCTTTTAAATGAAAGATACAAGCATGTATCCTGTGTGGCAAATGTGACACAAAAAGAAGGAGATGTAGGTGGAGTCAAAACTAACCGGCTATCTGAATGGAAGGGGGAGAGATGTGAGGGAACTGCTGTCTGGACCGCCTGAAGACCAAAATCCACTTCAAAGAAGGCCAGTAGTATGTCATCTATTTCTTAAGAATCTTGGACCAAATACATTTCCTAGTGGAAACACTTAATAAGAGTTATAACCAAAATCTGTTGTGAAATACCAGCATTTAAATCATGTGTTGCTCTATTTAAGAGCAATTTGTGTCATCCTGTCCCAAACTAAAACACTGCAGGTTTCAGTGGATTACTCTTCTCCACCTCCATACTGCTCATTCCCCAAAAAGAAAAGTCACAGGATTTTTGTACCATTTACTGCTGATTTACAGTCCAAACTGTTCTGGTCCAACTCACAGGCAAGACTGCTCTCAGCCTGCTCCCTGTTTCAGCTGATTTAGGATGAGCTGCTTCTCTGGACAGAAAAGATGTCCTGTTTAAACATCAGCCCTTCCCTTGGTGCTTACACATGGGTGAGCTAAGCAAGGTAATGCTTTCTAAATGGGGAGCTCTGCTGTACCTTCCATGCACAGAGATCCAATCGTGGATGAGCATTTGCATAGCTGTGCTTGGCTCCCTCACCTGCTCTGTCAGCCCTGGGTCCTGACTCTGTGGTTTGTGCTCTCTGCTGATTGCCTGGATTGATGCAGAATAGCTTTACTTCCATTAACATCTATCACTCTTTTGCATGCTTGTGTCAAAAAGTTTATCTTCCCTCTAGTTCCCAGGCTACCTCCTTTCTTTCAGGAACCTGGATGAAATTTTCCTATGCTCACTTTTTCTTTTCTCTTTCCTTATCTTTTTCTGGCTGCAGCCTAGTGTTGAATTATAAAGTACTGGGTTTTAGTAGGAGTTTTAAAAATAAAGACACAGGAAAAGGAGCTTTCATCCAACTCTGCAACTTTCCTACACACTAAACTTTTTTCCCTCTTTGCTCTTTTCCTAGAAAATAATTGATGTCCCCAACATGTAAATATCTATTTCCAAGGTACACTCTAACTGATCCCACTGATAAATACTGTGATGCCAAAAAAGCCCCTACCAATCTTCTGTTCATGTGCCAAGTGAAGCAGTATGTTATTGGTGCTCCAAATGATGGTGGTGTCATTAATATCCCCATCCTGGTGAAAGGAGGGAAATGTGCTTTAATAATTTTGAGAATCCCAGTGAAGTTTAAACATCAGATGTTCCACTTATCCCAAATTTCCTGGTTTTGGAAAGATGACGCTTGTAAAGAAGAGTGGCCTTAAACTATTGAGGAGTTAAAAAACAAGAATTGTCACCTTTAAATGGTGGAAAAACTCACTTATACTACATCTATATATACACTGAAGGTTAATTAAAGCAGCCTTTTCTTTTCTTGGTAAAAATGTTCCAATCATGTACAGCAACATCTGCAATTTTATCTTGATCTAAGGTTTTGAGTGAGTGAAAAAATTATGCATTTTACTTGAGAAGGGAAGAAAAGTAATTTTTTTCAAGAGGTTCCAAGCTAATCTCAAGGGCTGTATCTTGAATATAAATAGATACAACATCCCTTTTCATTTTTTCCTCCTTTTCATTGATAATTATTTCCTGCATGCTTAACATGTTAGACTTGTCTTTAATGTCTTTTGAGGTATTTTCTCATTTATAACTGTTTCCTATAGCTCCTTAGGTAATTCCAGGCTGTTTTCTTTTAACACTTATTGGATACTGGCAGATGCAACATATTCAGGTCATATGAGTTTATTCAGTACGAGATGATTTTTGAGTGAGAATGCCCAAGTGGGTAGCTTAATTTTAACATGAACTGCCAGCAGCAATAGAAAATAAGTTTTCCAGTGAATTGTGTTTTATTTTATTCTACTAAAATCTTAATTTCTAATTTAAAATTAATTTTATGACCAAAATTATCCATTGATGCTGTTAGATGATTAACTCAAGAAATACATTTTCTACGCTTCCAGCTTTCAAGTCATGTAATCTTTTATATGTAATTATTGCAGCCAACAAAGTATGGTAGATGTAAGCTTTTAAATTAATTTACAGCAGTTAGAACCAGTGAACTTTCACAAGTTTGTTCCTTCAGAGCATGGACATATGGAGTAAAATGGCTAAATGTATCTAGCTTAGGGAAGCAATCTTATGGATGACATACCTGAGCTCCAGAAAGGATCCAGACTTTCGGTCGAGTTGATTTTGACTTTTCTCACCTGACAAAGTCCCCAAGTGAACTGTTGATTATGTAGCAGCAGAGCTGTGATGCCATTCCATTTTCTGTTTCAGAGATGAGATGTGAACCTTGTTTGCTGTAAGTTGGGAAACTCTCAAACCCTGCCAAGTTGCTGCTGCAGCAAAATTCTCTTGCCTGTCTCCAGAGAAACCTCTGTCAAGAGATCTGTAAAAGAGGGAGGCAGCAGCGCAGCCTTTGCTAGCTACTTCTGTACTCTTGTTCTCTCCTCATATTATTATTTATTTTTTTAAGCAGGGATGATCAATTGATGTACATAAAACCTTCCTTTAAATACTTCTGATTCAGTTGTGTCTTCATTAAATATCAACTATGGCCCTGAGCCCTCGAAGTAAAGAACCAAGATGAAATGGAAGAGGGTGTGTTTGGTGCTAAAACTACCTCATGTTTTTTCACCACAAGAGTATTTAAGTTGCGATTTTGCAACCAAACTGCAATTCTTTCAGTGCAAGCTGCTATGGCAGAAAGGATTTCTCCTACCTTTTTTAGCCCTTCTTGTTAATAAAAGGCAGAAAACCTTCCTAAAATCAAAACTAGATACATATGCTTCCATCTGCCTGAAAGCTCTGCAGGGCTCTTGCATTATTTCAGTAGCTGAAGTTTGCAGGAAGTCTGTGAGAGATTGCCTCACAGGTTTTGCTCTTCTTGGAGCTTCCATGCTATTGTTTTGTTTTCAGTTGGGGGGTTCACATGTGCTCAGATGCCTTAGACAGGCACTGTTGAAAACTTAGGACTGCTACCCTCTGGTGAAGCATAGAGCCCTGAAATGGAAGGGGGAATGTGGCTTGTTTTTAGGGTTTTTATTGGTTTTTAGGATGTGTGGCTTTTTGTATTGTTATATGCTGTGGTTTAACTCTAGCTGGCAGCTAAGCAGCAAAAAGCTGCTTGCTCACACACCTCACCCCGGGGAAGAAAATAACGGGGCAAAAATGTAAATCTGGTGAGTTGACTTATAAACAATACAATAACTGAAACAAAACAAAATGTATCAATGATAATTAAATGATCATGATAGTAGTGAAAGGGAGAGAGAAGGATGAATAAGACTCGAGAGAGACAAATGATGACAAATTAAAACAGATTCAAATAAGATCACTGAGACTACAAGGTCTGAGCAATAGTCTTAGGTATGCCACAGAGCAGAACCTCAATGTTGCTAATATAACTCATCTTCCACTAAAATGGCTCTGCTGCCACGTGATTCCCCATAAAATCCTTTTGCAAGGCTGCTAAGACCATTTGTAGCTGCTTTTAAGAAAAAAAAAATATTAAAAGGCTCCCTTTTTTTAATAAATGGAAGGTCATGCTATGTCCAGGTGTTTTGGATTTCTGTTTGTAAGTATCAAATACCATTGTAATGGAGGTAATAAAAACCCAGAGCAGTTTACCTTATTCTAAACTAGACTGAGTTTAACAGCTGGTTTGCTTTAGGTTTGTTCCCTGGGTTTGCCTCTCTTTGCTGATGCATGGATTGCCTATATGATGTGTAGTAGTAAAATGCAAATGGCATTACTACAATACAAGCAACATAATGCTGTGTTGTAAATCTCTGCTGCATTTGGGGCAGCTCCAAATCATTGCCAAACAGCTTTTTCTAGCTAAGAAATGGAACATCTCTTTACAAAAAAACCAAACAACTAATACCTCTAACTTTGATTCTAAAAAGTGTGGAGGAAAGTTATTCCACTACCTCCTCTTATAATATCTAACATTCCACATATAAATAACATTTAATAATTATTATTAATTATTTAGTTAATTATGTGGGGTTTTTTACCAGATTCCACCGTTTTTCTTTGAAATCTTGTTTGCTGTGTTTGACTGTGGCTCTGGAGGCCAGGCATTCCTCTTTGGTGGGTCACCAGAACGTGGCACATGAGCCTCCTCTTTGAGCCTACCCTTGAGATTCTGCAATGATCTGCTGGCTCGAGGCACAGCCCATTGCCCTGCATATCCTGGAGCTGAAATGTTCACCTATCAAGGTCACTCTCTGTTTTGAATTCTTTATGAAAAAATAAAATTGTTGCTGGGTAGAAATGGAGTCATTGAAAAGAATGGGAATCCATCCCAGGGCAGCACTGTAAAATGTGATTTCTCATGTCTTAAAATCTGCTAGAAGGGCTTTAATTCCTGTCTGCTGCTTCTGGGCTTAGATGGGTGTAATAGGGCAAAGTCCAAACAAGAAAGAAAAGGGAGCACATTCTCTCACAGTAAACACACAAGTACTGTGCTTCCATGAATTTTGTGCTTTCCCAAGGTCAGCAGACATTGAGCACGAGTGAAACCAAAGTATGTTCTAGGAAACCTTTAACACTTAATCAAACCTCTTTTCCTTCTTGCTCAAACAGTTCTGATGTTAAAACAGAGTCTAAAAGTCAGACATTTGCATTTGCCCCAGGTGAGCTCCAAGCAATTGCTATGAAATAAGTTTGGATAACAAATGCCTGCCCTGACTCATCAGGCAGGTCTTGTTAACATGATAATCAAAAGGTGACTTTTCCCAGTATTGAAAGTTATTGAAATAATAATGGCAAAATCTATCTTCCCCCAAAAAATTAATACTAAAAATAACTTTAAAATTTTTGAAAACCCATGCAGAAATATTCTCTCAAAAATAATCCAGAGTTTCTCCTCTTCTTGCAATTCTTCCTTGTACAAAGTAATTTCAATTTTGGTTTTCAAGAGGATCAGTGAATTTCAGATTTATACAATAGAAGGAGAAACAATGTGATGAAAAGTCTACCTCTTTAGCTCTTCAAAAATAACTATAGCTGCTACTAAGATGGAGTTACAGCTGCACTTCAACAATGAAGAATAAATAAGTTGGTTTTATCTCTGTTAAAATTGCAGAGTGTACTTTTTCTTTTCCCCCCAGCATCCCATTTCATTTATTTTAGAGTCCTTTTTCAATAGAAATCCTGAAGAGCTGCCAAGTTGGCTTCCATGGTGAGTGATGGCTACAGATAACTGGGTTATGATCTTGGCTGAGATAAACTGGAAATGGTACTAACATCCTACAAATACCTACTGTTCAGTGGTTTTGAGATGCTTAAGCAAAAAATTCAGCTATTTATTTTGAATGCAAGCAATGGATAAGAAGGAAATGTGGCATAATCCAACACCAGAAGCCATTTTTAAGAATATGAAGCCTAAAGCCATTAAAAAATAAATGAAGAACCCTCAGTTTTAATGCTGCTAAGGACAGATGATGTGGCAATAGTCTGTTCTAGATCTTTCTGGCTATGCAGAGCTGTATCCTGTTGCATTTTGGATCTCTCCACAGACTGAAACTCTGCAACATCTTTGGAGAGTATGGTCCAGCATTTGATTACCCCAACAATCTAAAAAAACCACAAGCAAACAAATATCATAATAAAAAAATAATTAAAATGTTTGAATTGAACTTTTCAGAAGCTATGACTTGAGTTGGACTCTTGACAGAATTATATTTCTTTAATGCTGTTTTTACCCCCTGCTCTGTCATCAGGCCCTGCTGAAAAGACTGTGTCTGTTGTCTTTGCTCACCTCTGTTAAGTATTTGTTCACTTATTTAGTGATAAGATCTCCCCCAAGCTTGTTCTTCCACAGAGGCAACAGTCCTGTTTCTCTCTGCCTCACCTCTATCGGATGCTACAAGCCTTTAATTGTTTGAATGGCCCAGCTTGTGAGTTCCTCTGCAGTACAGGGATGTCTGTCTGTGTTCCACAGGAATGCCAGCACTGGTGCCAGCACTCCAGGGCAGTTCAGCCAATAATCCACTGCCCCCACTGTGCGTGTCCCTCGTCAACACTTCATCTGTTTGTCTGTGGAGCTGTTTTGGGGCAAACTGACTCAGGTTAAGGCACTTGTCTCTGAATTTGCAAGGCTGAGGAGTAGAAAAATGCACAGTTCTGTTGCAGCTTTTGTGGAAAAGCAAAGAAAGCAGTGAGGGTGAATATGCTTTGTGTCAGGAAGCTGGACCTTAGGGAGAAGTAAATCTGCACTAGGTCTATGAAAAATAGTCACCGTGCATTTTTTCCATAATGTTCCATGGGAACGCAATAAAAGCGGAAAATTGTTTAAACATTTTTAATAAGCTAGAAGGAATAAATTGAATACCCTGTGGTTTATGACTATATTAAATACAATTATATAGCATTACCTGCAACATCAAATGCAACCATAAAAAGCAGTTTAAGTATCTCCACAATAATAGAGATATCTAATGTGCAAAAAACTGAATGGTAATCAACACATCACCTGTGGACCAACGTCTTTGGTAGCCTCTCACCTTTTAGCTGGAATATGTAGAAATACTGAAACGTGTTAGTTTCTAGTCTTTTCATAAAATTACGTAAGCTGTACTGAATTCCGACAATTACCTGTCATCTCCAGAGTGTCACTAAATTACTCTGTACTTAACTGGGCTAAGTTGCATATTGTTATAATAGGTGCCAAATTTATTCCTCAGCCCCTCTCCCGTTATGTCTTCTGCTATTCCAAAAGCCAATACTTCTGCCTGGACATTTTTTAAAGAGAAAAAGCTGAACCTAGGCATTCACTCTAGTATTATGTTGAGCTCTGCTTCTGTTATTAGATACATAACTAATTTAAATACTCTTCATACACTTGTATTGCTAGTTCCATAAACCATCTCTTTAGAACTACTTTAAACTGCTATTAAAATATTTTTAAATTTTATAATTGAGATGACAATTAAATGGGCTTGAACAGATAAACAAGTCATTTTTTGGACTAAGAAGTAAGAAGACAATAAATGTAATTAATTTACATAGTCACAGGGTATATATTTTGGAAGTTTAAGCAGAATAAGAGTTTATATGGCATACAGCTCAAAATTGATTCCTTTGTTTCCCTTTTTTCTTCAAAGCCTGAAGCAGGTGGAAGGCGAATTCTATATATTTTTAATTATTTTTATAGAGAATAGGCTACTAACTTTGTATTCAGCAAATATATTGGATGGGATGCAACCAAATTTAGCTTTTGGAGCCAAAAGACAGCTGTTGCATACTGATTGTATTTGTGCCTTGTCTAATGCTCTGAAGCATTTCAGTGTTTCCCATTCTTCATAGACTTAATTCTCTCTGGGAATCTGTAATATACCTGCAGCCCTGCTAAAGTAAAACTATTAAAGCTTATTACCACCTCCAATTTATGTGTTGGAATTTGAATATGTCCTTATTTTATCTACAATCAATACTCAATATTTTCACATGTATTAGAGTGTTAACTAGCATGGAAATTCCTGTGTTTCATTTACTTGCACTTTATGGTTATTTTTTATACACTCAAAATAAAATCTCTTCATAAAATAAAAAAAAATCTTAAGAAACAAATTTTGCTTAGTTTTCCAGATATATATATATATATATATTAAACAAACTGTAAACTACTTAAACCTTTGCATCATTGTGTCTCTCTCCTCTCCTCTGTTACGCATTTGCTGTGTGTCATGTTAGGTGACATTCTAGGTCAGGCTTTGTGGAAGAAAACCTTAACTGAAATGAGCCATTGTTTGTGGAAATGAAGTGGAAATCCACAACACTACACTAAAGGAGCTGCCCAATGCCTGAAACCCATACTTATTAAAGCACATACATTCTTCTATTTTTGCTTGAATGCTAAGAAGACCAACAGGTTTATTCTTGATGTGTAAAATTTATTTCCCTGGCTAGGCTTCCAGCAACAAATTTTTCTTAAACACTGCATAAATCATTTGGTTTAGTTAGGCAAGTGTTATGACTGATACTTATCTTCTTGCTAAAGAACTTAAACATTAAATTTACTGAAGGAAAAAAAACTTTTAGGTCTGTTGTTTCCTCTACTTATGACTTCTAGCATGCTTTTGTGTGCTGCTTAACATTTCTGTAATGCACGCTGAACAATTTTATGTATGAAATCCATCAGCCAGATGGATTCATCATTGGCACAGAAAAGGTGACAGTTGCAACAAAAAATATATTATTTTTTCAGGATTATACACTGAAGACATTTTTCCAAGTAAGAGTTTTTCATTTGTTTTATTACTGGAACTCTTGAAATACTGGCAAAAAGCAATGGACTTTCAGTATGAGCCTATGGAAAGCCTGAAACAGCAGTCATGTGAAATACCTGTAAATTGTTTCTGTCTTTCTCAACACCATCTTTTATCTGTAGCCTAGGGGTGGTGTTTAACTATTGAGACGGTCTGGTAGTAGCAGTTTTAGAGAGTAAGCCCTTGAATTCTTTCAGTTACAGAGTTTGTGAAATGCGAGTCATGGAACAATGGGCTGTGTTCTTGGTTCATAAACCTGTGCTAAGTTATACTGGAGAAAAATTGACTTGATCCTTGCATGAGGACTGACTGTCCTTTACCTACAAGCTGTAGTTATTTTTGGCATGCATGGAATTTGTCTGTGAGTCCTGAGAAGCCTAGAAAACAACTTTGATGTTAGTACCAGATGCTTTCATCTGCATTTATCTTCATTGAATCTGTCTATCTATCTGTCTATCTATCTCAAAAAAGACAAATTTATTTGAACAGACAGCAAGGTACATGGTAGCTAAGTATCATTTATCATTGCAGAAGTAGGGCACATTTTGTGATTTTTTTCCAATGTGAAAAAAGGATATACCTGACCAAGCAATTAAATCTAAATAATGAAATCCTGATATGGCTTGAAGTTAATCTGAAACAAGCTTCATACAATCATGGAATGGTTTGGGTTGGAAGGTACATATAAAGGCCATGTAGTCCAACATGCCTGCAATGAGCAGGGAATAGATCAACTACATCAGGTTGCTCAGAAGTCGGTCCAACTTGACCTTGAATATTTCCAGGCATGGAAATATCCCTCTGGGCAACCTGTGCCAGTGTTTCACCACCCTCTTTGTAAAAAAAAAATTCTTCCTTATATCTAATCCAAAATAAAAACCTCAAAGCTGTTGAGAAAGAAATCAGGTGAGATCTTTCTTTTCTTGTACAACTCTCCTCTCACCAGAAGGAGAGCAGTGATTTTGCCCACAGTTCATTCTCCATTCTGATCTCATTAATTGGAAGAAATCAGCCAAGTAAGTTTTGGGGATTTCCAGCATTGTACTCCCAGGTGATTTGATTTGTGCTGTATTTCATATGCTGACCAAACTCTACAAACTCTCAGAACAGGTTTGAACAAATGGATTGTTTAATTCTTGTATTGTTCCCACTCATTTGTGCCAGTGGGATCACTGCAACTTCTTAGGGAAACTCAGCAATTAGATTGATTGTATCTGTGATTGTGGTTTCCAAAAATACTTTCTGATTGATTGATTGATCTAATTGCAAGTGATTAGAGCTAGGATGTCCATTTAACGTGTGAAAAGACAGTTTATAGCTTAATTACTTTTTAAAGCACATCTTAATTAGGAACTGACTATTCCTGTCAGCAGTGTTGTTTTTAATTACAAACAACCTCACATGTTTGTGTTTTTAACAGCTACTGCAAATCATGATATGCAAGACATAGTAAAACAAAATGCAAAGAAATATAATGTAGGTGTCAGGCTTTTTCCTGCAAAATTCAGATTCACAATGATAATAAGGAATAAAATAAGCTTTTAATGGAGAAGGTGAAGGCAGGGTATTTTTTGTGTTTTTATTTGGATTTTGTTTGTTTGGAATTTTTTTGGTCTTTTAAACCCGCAGGTGTGTGATCATTCTCCTCAGTTTTATCCAACTTTATGCTTTAAGTTATATGGTGAATTTATATGTGTATATTTGATTAACAGCAATATACGTAAGGAAATGTACTTGGGCCTGGATGGAGTGGAAGATGTCCCTGCCCACGGAAGGTAGACTGGAACTAGGTGATCTTTAAGGTTCCCTCCAACCCACACCATTCTAGGATGCATTCAGGTTAAAAGGAAGGTGTTTAGCAGACAATGGCAGCTGTGCAGGGAAGGGAATCATTTTGAGTGAAGGGGTGGTGGGGAGTGG
This sequence comes from Thryothorus ludovicianus, assembly GCA_013397245.1. Taxonomy (NCBI): domain Eukaryota; kingdom Metazoa; phylum Chordata; class Aves; order Passeriformes; family Certhiidae; genus Thryothorus; species Thryothorus ludovicianus. The sequence goes on from VZTB01002362.1 coordinate 23,614, forward strand.
AAATCTGGGCTCTGTTTCAATGTCATACCTTCTGTATCTCTACCCATTGGCCAAAAGCCTGGGGGTGGTTAAGGCTCATCCTTCTTAAGAATTGTGGAGGGGGCTGCAGCAGACAAAGGTACCTGAAGTGGCCCTAAGAGTGGGTTTGTGATAGAGGGAGTTACTGCTGAAGTGTGGTTTTCTTACTCATACAAGAAGTAATTATTTATGGTCAAATCTAGGCTATAAAATAATAGCTACTAATTTACTAGAAGCTAGTTATATTAATTAATGCTATGATGGTTTCAATGGAATAAGTGAAGTACCATTCAATCTTGCCAATTCTTAACCATAATAAGTCGGGGGAGGGTTTAGGGGTTGCTTCTATGTCCTGGACTTAGCAATGTGGATATTTGGGAGAATTGCTGAGGTATCATCTTGTCAGATTTTAGTTGCCTTTATTCAAAGGATGTCTTGAATATTAAGGATATCTTCAACATCAAAAAATTCTCTGTATTTCAGGAAGGCATTGCTTCCCTATTAGCTTATAGTCCTTACTCATTAAAAAAAAAAAAAAAAGAAAAACTCTGCCCCATAACCTTTCCCTTAATTTTAAGATGAATAGCATATGTTATCTTTCCTAAGGCAAAGTAAGTGTACAAAGAAGAGAAGAGGCTTTAGTTTTACATCGAGAAAAATCAGGAAACAAAAATCTCTCCCAGTGGGGGAGCAAGGTACAAAGCTGACCTCATCTAATTTATCTAAAGATATGATAGAAGCCCTTTTTCTTAGGGGGCTCTTTCCATCACAATGTGCTCTTTCTACCTTTCCTTGATTTATCTTATATCTTTGTTATCCCAAGGTGAAAATGGCGAATTTATCTTCTACTGAAGACACCTTTTTAAAAAGAATCTGAATCACTAAGGCCAAGCCCAGAAGCAACTAGAGGCAATTAGGAACACTCTTTAAAACTCGCACCCAACCTACACACACTAAACTTGGGAGATCAGAGAGAAATATAGCTAGAGGACAGCAGGACTAATAGCTACCAGATCTAACAAACCATAAAGGTGTTCACTGGAGAATTGTGGCAATATTGACTGTGTGTTCATTAAGGACATGACTGCCAGATGATGAAAGCATTGCTCTGCTGGGAAACTTAAAATGGCAGATAAAGTTACTCTCTGCTTTTTACTGATGTTTAAAAAAAAAAAAAAAAGTGCAAGACTTCTTG
>VZTB01002362.1:24831-41094 GCA_013397245.1 Thryothorus ludovicianus
GCAAGACTTCTGGGACTGAAAGAATTCCTGGGATGAAGTTTTCAGTGGTCTCCTACAATCCTGTGTGAAAAAGTTTAATCACTAGTTCCAAAACTTGAAATCTATCAAGATTAATAAGTAGTGTCACTCCTTTCGCTCTTGATGACTGAAACTAACAACCTTGTATTTAATGCTCTTGAAACAGAATTTGATCTCATTGCAGCAATGAGAAATAACTTTCTAGTTATATAGTATAGAGACTAATTTTCTGAATGTCACTGTTTCTTTTCCATTCTTTTCTCCTTACTTATCTTTCAGTGATAGTCTCTCCACAGCAGAGAAATCATGTTTCTTTACCCTTCAATCTTTTCACAGTCAAACCACAATACCCTGAGATTTTTTTTTTAATTTATTTCTAGTAATTGTGGTTTAGAATCATAGAGGTAATTTCCAAACTTGAAGGTTGAGTCCAACTGCTAACCCAGCCCTATCATGTTCACCATTGAACCACGTCCCTAAGTATGACATCCACACATCTTTTAAATAACTCGGGGATGGCGACTCCACCCTCTCCCTGGGCAGCCTATTCTGATCCCTAGCAACCATTTTGGTGAAGAATTTTCACCTAATACCCAGTCTACTGCTTCTGTGTTCCTGCATTCTGGAATTCCTTGCAACAAAGTGCAAATCTACAATGACTAAATTAATTAGAAATAAATCCGGTGAATTTGAAGTTTGTGTTAGTTGTTTTTAATGTCTTCAGTACACTTTGGGTCTTTGATCTATGTTTGATTCTATAGAATGGGGAAAAGGAAAAGTGTTGAGGTGTCATAAGGCACCATGAGCTGAGGGATTCAGTAACTTCACTTTCATACAGTGGCATTGATCCAAATGGAATGGTATTGGTGAGATCTGGAGATCTTTTTCTGCTCTATTTGTAAAACACTTTTATGGCTCCCAGGTCTGGAATACAGCAATCCCCTGAGGAAAAACCCACTCCCTTATTCTCTTTGCTTTCTCATAAAAGCAGAGCAATTCTAGAGCGACATACACATATTTGTGTTTTGAGCCTTGAAAGCTCTGTCTGAATGCTTTGACAATCAGTTCAGCAATAGTGAAAATTTATCTACCTACTAAATGAAGTCATTGTTTCCCTGGTTATTTAGAGACAACCTTCAGCCAAGCAAAAATCAAATCAAGCAACTGTGGGCTCAGCAAGATCACCAAGCTTCTACTTGTTTTATTATTTTATATATTTTTTCCAACTTTTCTTGGACAAAAATGTTGAAAACTCCAGAAGAAAAGTTAAAAAGTGTGAGGATTGTCTACATCTGTTTGAATCTGCTGCAAATTAAGACCTTACAGCTGCGCTTAGTCCTCAAAACACAATACTCTCTTGGTTTAATCAAGTGAATTGAAATTTTCACTCAAAGGTGTAAGACTGCCAGTTGCTCATTCACACATGGCAACTATAATTAAACCAATATTCACATTTATATTAAATCACTGAAGGCATTATATAATGCTATATGAAACTACGAAGTTTTATGTCCACTACACATGAACAAGGTGCCTAATATTGCATTTACAATGTGCCAGTTATTTTATAATCTTTACAATAGCTGTAGGGTGGGCTAAAATATAGTTTAAAAGCAGAAAAAAACCCCATCCTTTCTACTAACACAATATTGAGGTTTTTTTCTTTTTCAAAACAAAACAACTTTTCAAAAACATCTGTAGAAATAAAGGAAGTTTGCTCTGATAGGTTTGTGTATTAAAATAAGTTGCAGATTTTAAAGGAAAGGAAATAATGGTTATATACTCCATGGGAAGAGGAAATAAGTTCAGTACCAATAAATACTTCAGTCCGAATGTGCTGCCAGGTGATGCTGAAGGGTATTTTACTAGACTGAAGTTGTGGACTTGTCACCTTACCGAGAATTGGGAAATCACCTGCTTATTGGGCAAGGCAATATCTCTGGTTGTTTGCAATTTCAAGGAAGATTTTCTGGTTCGCAGATAAAGGTTTAGCCTGTTTTTGTAAGAGTGAGAGAGGAGTGAAAAACCTAACCATCAAAGATCTGAAACTGGGGTGAGTGAGGACTTTGGGATTTTTTAGTGTATGTCTTTGTTTGAATATAGTTTCTTTTTTTATTTGAGAAATACATCTATTAGTGATTTCATAATGCTCTTAGGGTCCCCCCAGCCTGAAAAGAGGTGGAAAAAGCTTTCAGTTCTATTTCCTACTTGGCTAATCAGCTGGTTTAGGAATAGCAGAGTGCTGGAAAGGTATGAGTTAACTCTGAGCCAGGACTAAATATGACAGGCTAGCTCAAGTGAATGGTAACATGTAAATTCTGTCTTCAGCAGCAGAGCATGAGAACAGCCTGGAAACAAGCTGAAAGGTTTTTAAAGACCTCCCACCCCTGCTTATAACCACTGAACATTTCTTCTTCTGGTCTTTTAACCTCAGTAGTTTGTTTAATCTTTGGGTCTTTTTCCTGCCCCTACCAGTTTTTCATATTTTTTATTTTGTTATGTGTAAAACTGTGCTGTCTACATATGCTCAAATCAACACTGTTGTGTTAAAAAAAAAAGAAGAAAAAGAGAAGCAAAGGCTTAGTAGACTAAGCACCATGCAGTGGGAGAGTTGGGAGCCACCACTAAGCCGTGCTGTGCACACTGTGTGCTTGAGAGAGACTGGAAAATTGTGAACAGCAGAATGAAGATGAGGAAAAACCCAACTTGCTTGCCAATGGCGTAATTAAGTGTTATTTATCCTTTTTACAATATTTACATTGGCAGTGGTTCATTAGGGATTTATGGCCATCTGTCTTACAGATTTATTGTATATGTTGTGGATTTTGAGGTTTAAAACTGCTTTGGAGCTAGAAGAAATCCCTGTGCTGCACATATCCTGACACCTGATTTTCCTAAGGATAAGAAGTTTCATGAATCTGCTTACAGAACTTCACAAAATACTCCCTGGCTTATGTCACACCGGTGCTCAGTAAGCTGTAATGTGATATCACTCAGTGTCATTTGCACATGTCTGTTTTAGCAGCACAGGGAGGAGAGACTGTCAGACTGTTACCTGTATCTGACATTTTTAATTCATCTTCTTTTTGCTTAGCTATAAAAACTCTATTTAATGGCCTTTTTTCAATGTAGTTCTCATTTTAATTTTTTTTTTTCCCCAAACACATACCCCACTGCCTTTTCTGTTGCTGTGCTGCCTGTGGATGCAGAACACTGAAACATGAGTGAAGTTCTGTTCTGAACCTCAGTGACTTTCCCCAGAGCATAGCTCAGGCCAAGAGGGAGGGTAAATCTTGCCCAGTGAGGGTAAACCAGCATTCTGTGTTAGAAGCAGGAGTCTTCTGGTTTGCTGCTTGTGCTTATTCTGCACAGAATGCATCTCCCACAGGGCAAATTGTGCTCACACAAAACAGTTTTAATATCTTTCTACAGACCTTAGGCTTGTTGGTGTTTGCCTGGGGCTATACATCCCAACAGAAGAGAGAATTAGCAGCAATTAAAACAGTGTGGAAATATTAACATAAAATGAAGTCCAGAAAAAACCAAAATATTCACTGAAGTATCTAAAATGAGGAGAAAAAAACTTTTGTTGTAGAAACATCGAGAAAATGTGGAGTCGTCCAGGACTTCAGGTCTCATGCTTTGTGTTCTTCAGGATTAGGCACACAGGATCCTGATTTGGAGGACAGCCTTTACCTACCCTTACATATCTTAGAGTTTTCCTGCTTCTTTGTCAGGATTTAGGTATCTTTTTATTATTGAGTGGTTGCTGATGATATTTAAGAGGAAATGAACGTTTGTTTTTTTTCTTCTACCTGTAATAATAATATCTATTCTCCCAAAGTGATACTTGAAAAACACTGGAGATCAACAGTGCAGATTAACAGAAATGAATCATGATAGAAGTAACTCTCACATTAAAAATTTTTATTGTGAGACAAAAAAACTATGCAAATTGAAAAAAGCAGAAAATTGGACCCATTTGTGTTATGAAGTGTTGTTTTGTGCCATCTTTGATGTATTGAAGTGATTCTATTGTGGAAATGTTTAGTCTGTGCTCACGGTAAAACTTAATTACAGTGTTAACTTGCCTGCACATAAGTAAATTTTTAACTCTTTTTCTCACTTCTACTTAGATGACTTTTTATTCAAAAGCATGTGAGAGTTGAGTTTTAGCTCCTGTAAGCAAAATATCAAAGGGCCAGTGTCTTAAATCCTCTCTTAAATGACCAATGTCAACACCTCTACATTTTCTTCAGTTTTACTAGAGAATGAATAAAAGCTCTATTTTGTAAATTATGAGGAGCTGATGGAGCTAGGGTTGTTTAACCTGGTGAAAAGGAGGCTTGAGGGGACCTTCTAGCTCTCTTCAGCTCCCTGAAAGGAGACTGTAGTCAGGTGGAGGGCAGCCCCTTCTCCCAGGTAGCAAGTGACAGGATGAGAGGAACCTCAGGCTGTGTCGGGGGATAGTTGGATGGGCTATTAGGGAAAATGCTTCACAGAAAATTTGGTCAAGCAGTGGAACAGGCTGCCCAGGGAAGTCCTTGAATTCCCATTGTTGGAAGTATACAAAAAGAAATGTTGATGTGGCACTTAAGGACTTGGTTCAGTGGCGAGCTTGAAATTTTTGAGTTAATGGTTGAACTTTATGATCTTAGAAGTCTTTTCCAAACTTAATGATTCTGTGATTGCATCTTACTTGAACCTAAAGCTTTGCCTCCCATAGCACTGTCATTAAAGCCTATTTCCTGGTGTTTCAGTGGTCTGTTGGAGAGGTGGGTGAGGCAGAAGTGGGCTAGTGCAACCAGAAAGCCCTGAGGGGATGAAAGCAGAACTTCCTTCTCTTACCACCAACTTGCACATCTCATGCTCCAGCTCTTTGCTCGCATGTCCAGGGGGACTCTCACTGCTTGTCACAAGCAGCCAGGAATGAGTCAAAGCAGAACTACTGCCTTGGAAAAATGTCCACGAGATCTGTTAGATTAAAACTTCATTTTTCTCCTTGCCCTTAGAAAAACCCAAAACCAAGAGAAAATATTAGGATATTCAGCTGATGTTTTTCAGGATGTTCTCCTGCTCTGTGCTCTGTCCCTGCTTTCTGTAAAGAAACCTGTCTCTGTTCCCCTGCTTCTGGGTGTTTCCCAGCACAATAGGTTTCTTTTCCCTCGTGTGGGCAAGAGGTGTGACCCAGAGCCTGACCAAAGGACAGCTGCAGTGGTGAGGGCTGCGTGGGCTGCCCTTGTGTGTTTGCCCGCTGTGCTGTGCGGCACTCGTGCTCGGCAAGGCTGATTCCTCTGGCTTTGTGTTTTCCTTTCAGCTTGTATCAAGCATATGTTGCTTCTCTGTACACAGGCATCTCACAGAATGTTTCAGCTGCCTTTCTATCATTCCCCAGACCAAATTACAACTGTCAATTATACATGAAAGGTAGGGGAGATCAAAGGGTTCCCTTAGTCCTGCTACTTGTGCATCTGCTTTACCCATAGAACTGCAGAACCAAACTTCTCTTTCAAAATCCTCATCTTCAGTTTAACCTGGTACATTTTATCAAAATTATCATCTTGGTAGCTTCCTAGTATTGTACAGTGGATAATGAAGAGCACTTTATTATATGCTTGTAAATGCCAAAAGAATTTAAATTGTGGAAAGAACATTTTACAATGAGTAGTTTCATGATTCCCTTCAGTGTTTGACAAGTATTTTACCTAGAGTTGGAAATATTAATGAGTAGGATAATTTCTGACTAAGACAGAGAAAGAGAGGAGGAAATGTTTTGGGGTTTTATTGGGGAAGGGTGGTTGTTTATTTATTTGTTGTGGTTTGAGGTTTTTTTTGTTTTAAAAGATGATAATTGAAAAACAACTAGCAATAGTCAAAAGTGAAATTCTAACATTTATGTGACTGTTACTGCATCCTCCCTCATTCTCTCAATATTCAACCTGTAGTTGAATGTATTGTTCACACAGACTCCTGAGGAAAATCAAGTAACTCTGAAATGAAACACACCTAATCATTGCATATTCTCCAAAATTAATGGTCCCCACACCCAGCAATTCTTGAGAGTTTTTAAATATTCTTATTTGAGTATGATGACTAAAGTATGTAAGCTCATTATGTATGTTTCAGCTCCAACTTTAATCTGATGAAACATAAACATCTATTTAAATTTAAAGACTCTAGATGTTGAAATGTTTCTATCTATCTATGATAAGCTGTACCAAAGTACTGTTCTAGTATCAGAGAAACTCAGCTTGATGAAATTCTTGCAAGGAGATGTGTATAATATACCATTGTACTGACATATTTAAGAAATTGTAATATTAATAGTTTATTAAGTAATGTGAGCTTCTTTGGTCTCCAGCTAAAGCTCCTTTGTACAGGGATTGCTCCCATGTAGTGATTTTGGTTCCCTAAGGATTTTGTCGTTAATTTGACAATTTAGTTCATGTCAGCAAGCACTCTAATAAAGGGAATTTCTGGTGTGTTAGTCTTCTGGTGGGTTGAGCTGTTGGGGGTAGAGTCAAAAGAGAAGGATATTTATACAAAACACTATATTTGCCTGTTAAATTAAAAACTGCTCTGACAGATGTTTTTTTCTGAAGATTTTTGTATGCACTACGGTAAATCTCATGTACAGGGTACAACAAAAGAAAGGGTTTACTCATTGGCATTAGTGCACTACTTAGGGCACCTTGTGACACCAAGTTGCAATTAATTCTCAATTATCATCAGTCATTCTGTCTTTTCATAGACATTGAAAACTCTTAACAATTGCAAGCTATTTGAAGCTTAGCTCTTTATATTATCCATGATTCAAAGTGACTAATATCATGAACATCTTATGTTCTTCTTCAGATCTGTTGATCCATATTGAAGTGCTTTTTAAAAGACCCCACAACCAACACTACACACACGAACACAGAACCCAAGCTAATTATTTTGCTGGATGAGGTTTAACTTGATACTGGCTGTAGAAATGACAGCATTGTGTGCATCCTGGATTATTTCAGAAATGCTTTTAATCTTGTTGTTTGTGCTAGTCTAGAGAAGAAAGAAACTTTACATAACACCATTCCAAAGACGAGGCATATTGGTTCTTTTTCACAGATCTGTAAAGTGTAATCGTACTTCTGAAGCCTTTTCAAGAAGAATGCAACGTGCCTCAACATATGTTTATTAAAAATGTACTTTCCAAATTGAATCCTATACTCTAATTAGACTAGTTAAGGATGGTGGTCTTACTTCAGCTGAGCCTATTTGAAATTTCGAGCATCTCCTCTTGCTGCTCTGATGCTGCTCTCTGTTTACTCCACTGTGGAGACAGCCATTGGCTTTCAGTGGTTTGGGCCAGTCTACTCAGGAAACCACAGTGGCAACGTTTCAAAGCGTCTCCATGTGCTGGTATTTTGCACTGAGTGAAAGAAAAGCAAACTGGCATCTGGGAGTAGTGAAATAAGGGGATTTTCTTCTTAATTTTCTTAATGGACCATGGATTCAGCAGGGGAAGCCAGTGAAGTGTGTGTGGAGGGTTACTTACCTTGTGTCTCAATCTCTTTTCCTCTGCCTTCTTACAAAGCAAAAAAGTAGTTTTGTCTGATACCAGAACTGACATAAAATCATCCTTGAAGCTTGTAGCCAAATTGCCACTCTAATGTCAATTTTAAGTATGTTTTGTAGGACTTGTGCAGTTTCTAGTATGACTTGCACTGGCTGTGCATATCAATGATGGTGGAAAAGTGAGCCTTCGGGTGCTCCTATCTGCTGGTGTTTTTCAAGACTTGGTTGCTTTCATGATATTATTATGCACTCAGGAAACCTCAAACTTTTCCATGAAAAGCAAGTGACCAGTTCTTATATTTATCAGGGTAGTCATTACCCAAGCTAGCAGGGTACCTGCTTGAACTTAAAAGGACTGACTCTACCTTGATTAGGTGTACTGGAGACTTAATTTTTCACATCTAAGGTGAGCACAGTAACCAGCACTCCGTTGGTTTTCTTAGCTGCCTCTTACTTTCTTCTCTTCTCTTCTCTTTCTTTTAATTCTGTTTTCCAAAAAAATGATCAAGACTTCTTTGCAGCCTAATGGCTAGGAGAGATTTTTGGGATGAAGTTGGGTGAAGTGTTCTGTGTTCCAGTTAAGTGCTCTAATTTTTACAGATTTTACTTATTTAGAGGTAAGAGGAAACAGGCATTTTTCCCCCTCCTTTCCCTTTTTGAACCAGAAAGGGTCTTCTCATCTAAACTGGTTCATACATTCCTTCAGGCAATCTAATTTTTATGGAAAAAAAGCTTTCATCCAAAAATCCCTGACTTGCTGTCCTCCCTGGAGACCTCTATCCACTGGATTTTAGTTTCTTTGCCTTTGACGCATTGACACAAAAAGCTTCTAATAAGCAGAAGTGAGCCCACCATTCATCTTTCTCTGCTGCGCTCCAATTTGTAAATGAGCAAAGTTTGGCTATATACTTACATGTGGTAATTATTCTTTACTCATTAAAATACTGGCATCTTTCATGGTTCCAGCAGTGAAACTTTTCCTATTGATTATTGGAAGACTATAAAAATGTTTATGACAACCATTAGTCCACTTTGGAATGGTTAATCTTTTATCCTCTGAATCAATCACTTGATTTTCAATTTTAATTTTTTTCAATTTTATTTTTCTAGACATCTTTCTGAGACCCATGAGGAAAACTTGATATTGATATAGGTTATTTTTTTATTTCAATACTTTTATGTTCCAATATGACTAGGAGGAACATTGAAAAGTTGGTAACTTCTACCAACCATAACTGTAGAATAGCTCATAGTTTACTGAGAAGTTCTAGTATGAACAGCTACTTAGATCTCATTCCTTTAGCAAAGAATTTTAGTATCATATTGTGAATTTAATTATAGGATTGTTGTCATCATTGGTTGGTTGGGTCATTTTAAGGAGTGAGAAATTCTGAATAGTAAATCCCACTAGAGTATTTGTTTGGTGATTGGGAGTGGGGAAAAGAGGAAGAGGAAGGTTGGCAGACCTTTATGATCCATTATGATCCAGGTAAATATATGGTAATATGATAACTGCTTGGGACATCTATGGTGGTTTGAGGTGACTTCCAGTTATCCCAGTCACCTAGGCAGTCCTGTGGTTTATGACAGTGTGTTTTGGAGGGGCTTGTTTGGTTGTATTTCGCTGTTTGTCTTCTCTGTAATATGGGTTAGATGTCTGAGCTGCAGTTCACCAGCTGTCAGAAGGGTTACCGTAGTGTTCTGCAGGTTGTGCAATAGATCTTCTGTTAGTGCTTCATCAGTAACTACTGAAATACCACTGAAGTGACAAAACTAAAGTTTTAATTGGACTAAGTGGAAAATAATTAAATTACAAATTTTTTAGCAAAAATATTTTTCTTGCCGTTGTACTCAGTAATGTCACCTGGTTCTACCCTTCTGCACAAGATGACAAACTAATCTTAATTAATTAAATCTAAATTTTACTTCATAACTATATTTCTGGGTTTCCAAATATATTCCAGTAACAAAAAAAAATTATAGGAAATTATGTATTTCTATGCATTTTTAAAAAACTGACACTTTCTGTGTAACGAAAATCTTGAGTCTCACAGATAAACTCTAAATACTTGAAGAAGTGTGTGTCAGGGGTGGGAATTCTTTCAGGGTGACATGAACAAGGCTGGCACAAACTGCAGCACATTTTCAATTAACTTATTTTTCTTTTCCCCGAGTTTACAATGCATGCAAAATGCTGATATGGTTCAGACAGCTGTTCTCCCAGTGCAGCAAAAGAAGGTTTAACATTAAGATTGTCCCAGTGTATGAGGTGGGGGAGATGGGGGGTGGGAGTTTCTCCCTCTGCTTCCACAACTCTGTATTCAAGATAAAAAGGTACAATTTAAATGAGAATTACACAGAGAGAGAACAACCCCTTTGGAGCATGGTAAACAAGGTCTGCTTGCTCTTACCCTCATCTGAGCCTCTCAGGCTTGTGTGTCCCTCTGCACGGTGCTGCCATGTTACCATATTTTTCACTTTGGATGGGAGAAGATGAGGGTGACAGGAGTCCCAGCTCATCTTGGGTGCAGCTCTGTAGCAGGCAGCTAAGGCTGGTGCTAAAAAGCTGCTGCCTACCCAAATGCTGGGACAATTGGAAGTTCTTGGTGTAACTAAGTGAACTGCATCAATTAATGGCCACTGTTTTGCTCATACAAGGCAATAAAATCCAGAAGACTTTTAACAGAGAAAAACCTCCATTAACTCAGGCTTATAAATCAAGAAACAAGGCAAGTCATTAAAGCATGTATTTTACTAATAAATCACATTTGAAACAGCATGCTATGCAAATGGGCAACTTAAGCAAGGTATGAGTGGGATTGAATTTGTTTCTGTAAAAAGGCTTGCACACTTTTAAAGACAGGTTTGAAACTGATTAAGGAAAAAGAAATTTTAAAAAATTATATAATGATGATGTAAAATTACACTTATAGTAATGGGGAGAGAGTTTATCTGCTCCTAAACTTCATTAATTAATCTCATTGGATATTCTGTCTGTTTGTGATATCTTACACGTGGTATTGGTTCTCTATGTGACATTTGGAAATAGTGTGTTAAAAAATAATTGAGGCTCTCCCTATTCTCCTGTTTCACTACTTTCCCCTAAAGCTCTTCTGAGTGCTATGCAAATCATACTAATTTCCAGTAACAGTGGAAGTGTAGAGACAACTTCCTGTTGTCTCAAAATCTGTGTTTTGTCCCACACTCATCCTACTCTGAGTCTTTTTAGTACCTGGCTGATGTAAGCGTGAACAAAACTTTAACATCCTCCTCACCATTCTATTTCTGCTACGGACTGGTGTTCTCTTTCTTTCTTCACAAACATTTATTGGTGTTGGTGGTTTACCAAAAGAATGGCTCTATTGCACAACCCTCCAATCTAAAGATTAGTGATATTATTTTTTTTTCTATCCTTTGGTCAATTATTAGATAAGTCCAGAGAAATTACAAGCTGTGTACAACTGCTTGATGTTGCATGTAGCCATTAAGGGCATCTATTCATGTGCTTGTCAATTATGTCATTTTTTTTTTTCCTTTGTGTGTTGCCCATGCTACTTCTGGCATCTCCCTTCCTTCCAAACCTTTTCATGTCCAGCAGATATTTTTCCCAGACCTAACGAGACAAATGTCATTGCTGTGTTCGAGACATCTCAGTGTTTATTTTACTCTGGTATATTAAAATGAAGGCAAGGAAAAGTAGTTTGTGTTGTTCTCAGAGTAAACACATATCCCCCTGCAATTATATTGTAGCAAATGTGAGTCTTATATTAGTAAATGTGTTCTGTATTTGAAATGCTGAGGCATGTGAAGTTTGAATATGCTCAGGTGCAAACTGCTGCTTAGGAGAGATTAATGGCAAAAGTGTTCCCATCTCTGCATGTGTAACTGATCGTCAAACACAAATGAAACGTCAACACTCACAAAATACTCCAGAATTCATCTCTCCTTTTTTTAATAGTGTTTCCATCTAACTAGCTCTTTAAACTATTTTCTCAGGAAGAAGAGAGTTCTATATGAAACCATGAAGGCTTCAAAAAATTGCAAGGAATGGAGAATAGCAGCTGTACTAGTCTGATTCATACGAGACACAACCTGCTGGTGTGGATTTCTGTGCCTTCTTAATCAGGCACTCAGGAAAAGAATGATATCCAGAATACCATTCTCTAACATGATTTTATTTCTAGTCAAGAAAGAGACAGGAAATACCTGCAAAACTTGTATTTCAGCTACTGCTTCAACACTTCTTTTCATATTTGACATATTTCTCAGTTATGAAATCACAGCAGAGCTGACCAAAATATCCTTTATTGTATTCCTGGAATTCTTAAGTAAAATCCCTAAGTAAAAAGCATTTCATATTGATTATGTTTTGGAAAAAATGGTCTTTCACAGAAATGCAGGTTAAATTATCAATCTAAATCCAGGCTAGAGCAGTGTTGCTGCACGGATTTGAGCAGTCTGCAACCCTGAGCTCCTACTGCTCCTTGAAGGCAAGGGGTAACCTAACACCTAGCAGTGTGTTATCTCACACCTTGCTCAGAAACTGGCTGCTGTCACCTCAGACCCTTTGTTCCCTGGACGTGTCCTGATGATGAAGTCAATCCAGCACACCTGACAAGAAGGAGTCCTTCCAGAGTATCTTAAAGTTCAACATTACCTGCCAGTATTTAATCAGCTCTTCACTCCAATTAAGCAGAAAACTCCCATTAATTACACAGGAAGTTGTTTCCAACCTGGGTAAATGGCAGTTGAGGGTTGGCACTGAGTTGGAAGAATAAGGTTGGTTGAATATCCAACGTGAGAGACACTGGGACAATTTGCTCTTCAAAATGTTTCAGTTGACACCCCCACATTTATTGTGATGCACTCCTGGGTCCCCATTACTTTTTGGTATTTGAACAGTAACATATTTACTGAATAGTCACTAAAATGAATAAAGCAGATGGATCTGATTTGGTATAGTGACTGTGAAGTTATACTAAAAAAATATTCTAAAATATCAGCTAGAGTCAGAAACTAAACTGACCTATACCAATGTAATTTACAAATATGTATAGCTGAATATGTGTGAGAACACAAATGCTCACCCTGTACATAGTTGATGACAGAAGAAAGGGATTTTTTATGAAGAATTACTATTTTTTAGCTAAAATGTTTAATAACTGTTTTATTTGCCAGGTTAAAAGATATTGATGTAGCAGATCCACTATTACTGATGTGAAATCTTTCTCCTCCATTTTATTTCTACAAATATTTACTTTTGTGAACTGGAAGATCCTTGTCATTTGTGCAACACTGGGCTGTTTTAAATTCACTTCATTTATGTCTCTGTCTGTGTGTAAAGGTGACTAAGATTATTTGAGTCTCTTCACAATTACAATTAAATAATATGCAGAAAATTCAAATGCATTTCTGACAATTGCTAGACTTTGATCTCCCAATAATACATAAGTGAAGTAAAACTTGCCAAACTCAAATGTGCAATGGGCTTATTTTATGTTTCATATGGTTCTTTCAGTGTCTTTTCCTTTTTGTTTTTCAAAGCTTAAACAATCTCCTCCCATGAGGCAAAGCTGTTGACATTTCTTTAAGAAATTTGCAGACTTTCCAAAACTGTTTCATGACACTGTCAGGGTAATCAAAACTGTATAAATTATAAGTACCTTTCAAAGAGCTCTGTAACTTGAACTCTTTGATGAGGTCTTGTGATGGTTGGGGCAGTGAGGGAAATTTATGGGGTACCAGACATTGCACAATATTTAAATTTCCTTAGTTGTATATTCAGTGATTCCAAACATATGGTAATATTTTATTAACTCTCCTGAAACAAGAGAATGTGTTTATGAAAGGAAAAAAACAAGTATTTTAGTAAAAAAGCCTCATATACCATAAGACTCATGTACCAGGAACCAACATTAATTAAGTTTTTTCAGAAAAGAATGCCTGGCTCAGTACAAAAAATTTCTTTTTGCATCCTGCACACTTGTTTTTACCCTTATTGTGTTCTTCCCTCTTATTCAGAGATTGATATACTGTAAAATGTAATAGTTTTTACTGTCTTTAAAGTGAAGAAATATGAGATTGATACCATATCCAACAAAACAGAAGATATGAATGAGATTCTTAACACTAGAAAAAACAAAAAGATCCCTTTAGCAACATTATTTTTACCAGTCGCTTCAAAAACACTGTGTTAGTAAATTAGGTTATGGAAACATTGCAGCAACATGGAAAACATCTTTGAACTAGACACAAATACTTATTAAGATGCATTAGATAGGAACACAGATGCTGCCAGCCACAGCCATACATTAGCTCTACCTTTTACTTTTCTTTTAAAATGTTATTTTAATTATCTCAATCTGCTTTCCCTAAGCAATAGAGCAGCTTATGCAATCCACCAAGTTCTGAGAAGATACCCAAGATACCCTTTGTTTCAGAAATAGGAAGAAATCAGTAACAGGGTTCTCTAAATCTGCTTCTATGCTACTTGAAAAAAAATGGTTTAAGAATGAGATGCTGGAAGAAAACGTGGGCTGAACAGAACAGTGGGGGTTTGTAAATCTTGAAAATGGAGAACCAAAAGCAGTACAGAATTAGAGAAAAACACAAATGCCAATCATTCAATGAGAACTCAAACTAACAAAAGAAAAACAGCAGAAAACTGCCCCTCAAGGAATTTTACAGGTGTGGCTTTATAAGAGGATATGCCAAAGGGAATGTTATGTAATGAAGTATTCAAATTAATTGATTAAGGATTTCAGAGAGAAACTATCCTTGGCAGAAGAAAAAGACTGAAGAGATGGTAAGAGGCAAATATGTCAGTTGTCACTAAAATTTTTGAGCAGAAACTACTTACTCTGGAAGCTCATGGAGCCCCTTAACCAAAGAGCTGCAGAATAATTTGGCCACATATCCATTTGGTGCTGCCTGTAAATGTAAATAAACTACTTTGCATCTGTGTTTCAAACCTACTTTTTAATAATGTTATGGAAAAGTAGCCTAGAATTTTGGACACAGGTCTTTTTATATCATTGCAGGACAGGTGAGAAAGCCACAATCTTAGTTAACAGTCCAGTGAAAAGCACTAACTTTGAATTAAGTAACCTAGAAAACAAAGGAGTTTCCTTCACAAAATTCATGTTTAAAAGATGTTGTTTGCTTAAACTGACTATTCTGATTAACTTTCACAGGGCAACAATACAAGTCTGATGTGTCCTGAGGAGTGATCCTCTGGGTAGCCCCACTGCCCTACTTTCAAGCTGACACTTTGAGAAAAGCAAGAAAAAGAAAAAGAAAAAGGAAAGAAAAAAAAGGCAAACAAACAAAGCCAGACTTATAATTCTTTAGAAAATTTGGTTGTATAATTTTAGTACAAGTGAGGGGGAAAAAGATGTGCCTCAGGTACTTAACTGTGGAATTCTTATTCCCCTGGAAGATATTATTCTTCTGATCCCTTTGTCAATATAAATGCTTAGAACTAAATAAAGCTGTCAACATTTGAGAATAGACAGTAGAACAGTAAAGTTAAAACAGCTGAAACATTCTCTATATACCAGTGTACACATTTATTTTGCAGAGATGTGGCTGTTACTGGCCTTTCTAGTCTATTGATGTTGTAAATATGAAGAGAAATAGGAGAAGATGTATGGTGCAATTATTCACTACTGGTTCCAAAAGAGTAACAGGTAAAAACAGAAAACATGTAATGGTATGAACTTCTTATTCAAGGGAAGTAGAATCTGAGAACTTATGTGATGAGGGCATATTAGAAGGTTAAAAGGAAGGAACAAATTTTGTCACTACATGTTCTTGCAGGTAGACATATCATACTTAAATTCTCATAGAAATACAAATATCATGAATTCTTGCTGCATCTGAAAATGACTGCATGATAATTAAGGTTTCAGGTGGTTTTCATGGCATAGAACAAGGTAATATTAAGAGACAATATAGACCATACTAAAAGTCAAAAAATATTCTTTAGAAGCATGCCATTCCTATAACTATTGTGGTTTTTTTAGGTATCACAGAAATTTATAGATTTTCATAAAATTAAAATTTGAAATAAGAATATATTATTTTAAGGCCTAAAGTTTAATATAGTGATACTTAATACAGAAACAAAACTAATCAGAGGGCCACCCATGCAGAATCTCTGCTGAGATGGACTGTGCTTCTTGCTTGTCACTTTTCCTGGACCAGCTGTGTGCTCAGTGCAGCAGTGGTACAGTAACATGATGAATTTTGTGTTGGGGAGTCCAAGGCACTGAGGCTTCAGGGGAGCTGCAAGCCAAGGGCAGTCTGTGTTGTCATACACTGGTCATTTTAAGCAAAGGACTTCTAGCTGCTTCTTTCCATCATTCACATGTGGTTGCCCTTCCAGGAAAGGAGAGCTGGTACACGCCCAGGGTGTACCCTGACAATGAGCTGAGAAATGACCAGCACATGTGCTGGGTCTTGGGACTGCTCTGCAGCAGAGAGATCTATCCCCATTGTCCAATAAAGCATGACCTGAGGTCAGCAAGATAATTTCTTTTGATTTTTATGAAATGATATTGCTCTTTCATCTACTCTAAGTTACCTCTGGAAGGAAAAAGAAAGTGCTTATCAGTACATATTCTAAATGTAAAGTTGGCTCAAAACATTATTAAACTACAGACACTAGTCCTTAGTGGGAGGGGGGGG
>VZTB01002362.1:41130-65852 GCA_013397245.1 Thryothorus ludovicianus
TAAAAATATGCATAGAAAAAGCAGCAATTGTTGAAAATGTGTACATGAAGAAAAGGAGCTTTGTGGGTTTCCAGGAAGGGAAAAGAGGAGTCAGAGAGTGATATTTAAATACACTTTTAAAAGTGCACATTTGTGCTTGCAAGTAAAATGGTAACAGATGTACCGATTCGATCAAGGCTACTCATCTACAAACTGAGCTGTTTCCAGATGACAGCAGGCATTGGATAAGATAACAGGGAAGGGTAAAATGGGCATCAATGCCTTGCCTGGAGTTTACACGAGTTTATTCCAACAGAATCCTGCAGAGAGCACCAACAGGAGTGCTAGGGCAGGGATGATGGCTCTGGGCAGGTGTGGGATCACAGGAGGAGCAGACCCTGGAGAGAGGTGGCAGGAGTTGCCAGACAGTATCAGGTGATCTGTAAGGCATGAGCAGAGCCCATGCCTCTTGTGCTGCTGTTCTGGACACCCTGGAGGGACACAGCAAGGAAATCCTTGGCCTTAGGAAGGGGAGTCATTCCAGGGAGCGCCAAGGGAGAACAGAGGGAGTGCCCCTGAGCTGCAGGTGTAGGTTGTAAGAGGGCTGGGTGCCTGAACCTTTGTGTTCCAAAGGTGATCCAAGGGATGGGCCAGCGTGGGCTGCTTGGGTATGAGCATCTGGGCTCCCAGCCAGAGCAAGTGGTTTTATGCCTCCTGTCCTGGGGAGTACTGGGATTTAAGAGTCAGTAGGGTGACATCAGTTTTCATTTCAGACAGGAAGTCCCCTTCCCTCCCCAGGAAGTGGTTCATTGGGATTTGTTACTTTATGACAGGTGTAACATTTGTAAAATAATGTATTTTATTAAAACTCTCATTTTATTAAAATTCTCAAACTTGATTAAAAATTACGCAGTGGGTGAATTCCCCGCCCCACTGTTCGGATTTTTTAACTGGATGAGATCTTAAAACTATATCCAAGGAGGAGAATCAAAATACTTAGCCATTAGAAGTGTATTGACTTTCATAAAATAAGATGTCGAAAACTAATTACCTAATTCTAAGCTTGAAATAGCTGCATTATTTTGCAAATATTATTGTCTCTTGTAGTCTGCATCTTAAAATAAAAAAATATATTCAGCTTGCATTTTATTCTGATAAGGATTCTGAGAAAGTAAGCACTCCTTTGTGCTTCACTTTTTTTTGGATACACTGTTTGTAAGTGCCAGAATTTACCAGAATTTCAGTTGATTAAAAATTACCACTAGCTTCAAGAATTTACCTGAGATGTTTCTCTTTTTTTTTTTTTTTTGTCAGGTAAGGTATGTTCATAAATATCCCTCCCTAAAAAAAAAGTCTCTGCTTAATTGAAATTAATGAAAGATACCCCCCTCCACTCCTCTAATTTCTAAAGCTTTATTTCGACATATGGTACTACTTTTTATTTTTGCACTTGGACTTGTTGCACAAATGGAAATGAAGACCTAAACGGTGACCAGCATTTTTAGAATGATAAGTGAGAAGTGGTTTTGATTTTAGGTTATTTAAGTACCTAGCATATGTTACAGCTTGTTTTATAAGAAATATTTGGAAAATAAAGCAAGCACTTCTCTGGGTGTTTTTGGTTTTATTTTTTTCCTTCTCTCCCACATATTCTAGTGAAACTTTGTTAAGTTTAAAAATATAAAATCTTAAGCAAATTTTGTTCCTATAACTTCTAGACTTTATTGGTCTGGATGGGATTAAAAATTATTAGTAAAATGTACAAAATATCAGTCTTTCACATACAAATTAATTTCAAAATGGCTCTCCTTTCTTTTGTGCTCTTGCAGACATAGGAATTAATAGGTAAATTAATTCAGATATCAGTTCATAAAGCATTTACAGTTTGAGTTATTTGGGGTGTTCAATGCATGACCAAGTTTTTGAGTATTAAATGCTGAAAAGGCATTGAAGGTATCAGGAAATATGGCCCTCAGTGCTCAACACAGTCTTTGGTTTGGTTTGTACTAAGCATCTCCAGAAACAATTTCACTATATAATAAAGCTAATGTGTTCATTTGTCCGCCTGAGGCATTGTTGATGAAGGATTTGATGTAATTGCAAAGTACTTTAGCTGAGTAGCTAGATGCTTTAAAGTTGGCTAATTACTGTTTTGATGAGGATGAGGATGTGTTTTTTGCATCACCTCCCCATGGCAAACCCCCTAAACCCAACAGAAATGTAATTGAATGAGCTTTGTCCAAAGCCTCTGATGCAAGGATCTGCCTCGAGAATTTTTGACTGCATTACAATGCTAAGAGTACCAAACATTACTTCCTCCTGTTTACTTTTTAATCAATTACCTAAATGTGATCTCATTAAAACCACATTAACTATACTAAAAAGTCACAGATGAGTTCCAGGCACAGATTTAAATCTCACATATGGATTTGGTTAACAGTTGTTTTTTGATTTTTTGTTAGAGCTCCCACTGAGGAAAGGAATGTCATATAGATGAAATACAAACTTGTAGTTTTTCTTCTTTGACCTATTCTGAATGAAGTTACCGTTTCTCTATTTCAGTTTAAGGAATGCATGTTAAATTTGCTGTTATTATTCTTGCAAACACAAGGTACTTGTGGAATTTGTTATTCTCCAAGAGGAATCTAAGTAAACATTTGCAGGGAGGAATTTTGTAGAAAGGATGCTAGTGGATAAGAAATAACCCAACATTTCTTAAAAATTCTCATTTTTGTCAGGTTTTAAATTCTAATATCTTGGTAATTTAGCTCTGAGTATTTCTAAACATATTTGTTAAAGGATTTTTTCATTCAGTATTGCTCCTGTTTCCTCTTCTTGTTTTTCCTCCTTGTATGTAAAACCATATATCACGTAGAAATTTTGCTATTGAATCAGTCTGAATTTAATATGTTTCTTTTGGGTCTTAGCAAATTTATCAAATTCATATATTAGTAAGTGACTGTTGTTATCAAAATTCGGCAGCCTTGTTGAAATGATATTTAGGTCCAGATCTTTCCTAACGCTGTAGCAAATGCTCTGTCTGCTTAGCAGTGACATTATTCAGTGAGAAGGAAAGTTGACGTCAAAGTTTGTATCTAAAATACTCGGCAGGGCAGCTCTAAACTCCAGCTCCTTCTGGTAATTCTCCCTGAAAAAGAAATGATCAGATGCTTTCTGGTGTGTTGATCTTGGCAATATTGTGAGGGGTCTTTAAGTCCCCATGACTCGTGTGCGAGTTGAAAGAATTCCGCACGAGAGCTGTTTGGGGAGTCTTCCCCCAAGCTGTTGGGAAACCTTCCTTGTGTGTGAAGCTCAGTCCTCTTCTTTTTCTTTTTCTTTTTTTTTTTTTTTTTAATATGCCATGCTGTGTGTAGGGGGGACTTTCACCAAGTTTTCTGATGTGGTGTGAAGGTAATTAATAGACACTGTTCACAATGCAGAACTTTGCAGTATATGTAAAATACTAAACTTGAGGAAGACCAGAACAGATGCGATGGGTTTATGGAAAGCAAGTCTGCCTTTGCCAAGCACCATGAACATTCCTGAGCAAAATAAGGATGGGGTGAAGAGATACAAAATACATGGA
This sequence comes from Thryothorus ludovicianus, assembly GCA_013397245.1. NCBI lineage: Eukaryota > Metazoa > Chordata > Aves > Passeriformes > Certhiidae > Thryothorus > Thryothorus ludovicianus. The sequence continues at coordinate 44,696 of VZTB01002362.1, forward strand.
TTTGGGAGGTGGATTAAAACTCTGACGTTTTAATAAAGGAGCATAGTTTAGGCTCTGACTTCAGACTGTGTTGTATGTGTTTTAGCCATTGGAAAAGTATTTGTGGAGGGAGTGTGCGTTCATTCTTTTCTCTGCATGGCAGTAGTTGTATATCTAGAGCTGTTAGGCTCAGAAGTAAAGTGGGGACTGTTTCACAAGGAACTTTTCCTGTGTTGTTAGTTTGTAGCTTTCTAAAAGCTTTCACTAAAATTATCACCTCAAATATTAAAATTATCAACCCAAATATTTCTTTATTTCTATATTTTTTTAGAGTAACTGACATATTGAGGTTTGTGTGTAACCTTGTGCTCTATGCACAGTCATCGTTGCTATTTAGAGAATTGAATGCAGGTTTGCCTGGTGCAATGGAAATCCTAACAATGCATCTAATCCCCTCCACTCACAGCTGCATCTTACAGAAATATTTGCTCATTTTATGCTTCCTACCAGCACAGCTATGGCCTCCTTTCACCGTGGGGGACCTACAGACAATGTGACTAGACAACCTGATATAGGCTGGGTAAGTGTCTTCTTCTGGATATTTCTGCAGTACACCATAGCCAGTGAAGTCTCAGAAAAGCAATCGAGACTTCAGCTCCAGCAAGTACTTCCAAATGAGCTGCAACAGTCTGAGAAACAAAAGAAATATCAGTAGATTTCCAGATGAGAAAAGAACTGGGATGACGATGATGATAATATACTAAAAACTGCAACACACTCCAGCCAATCAATCAGAAATATCCCCAAAACTGCCTTCAGAAGACAGCCAAGGTGACTAGATGCTTAAATTCACGACTGAAAGAGACATTTCCACAGTTTTCCATGTGCATTTATGACTTCAAGGCAGAATTTGGAAATGGTCAGGTTAACTCCTGGGTTTCCCCTGGACCCAGCTGATGACTGTGTTCAAAATGTGGCCATCGCAGACTGATGATCTGATTTCTTATGCAATTTTGTTGTGAAGTTGTGGTAGGGATCTAACCTGCTTAGAACAGCAGAGGAGTGAAAGGACTTTGATTGGAGTGGGAGAGCTGGCCTGAAACGGGGAGTGTTTAAATGTCAGTTGCCCAGGGGTGTACCAATAAACACCATCCACAGGGTAAAACAAAAAAGATTGTCCTCTCTTCCTCTGCTACTGAGGAGATGAGAATGAAAGAATTATGTGGCCAGATGGAAAGCAGCTATTATTTCTTGCTCCTCTTAAGTGACTTTCTTTTACATATTAATATTAACCAACCATTGGAATAAAAAAAGATTTTGTTTGAAAAAAAAAAAAAAGAAAAAAAGTGAGTTTTTAATGTACTTGCCTCTAGTGGATCTCCAGAGGATGACTTTTTTCATCTACATATTTGTTCACTATGATGATATGTCAGTCATTTCTGTTGCATACAAGAAGCATGATTTTACACATAGCTTCTGTGCTCTCAGAGAACAATTATTTGCTTTCCTTCGGGATGTTTTCATACTAAATATCTTATTCTAAATTGTAAAAATGTATCATGTATATATGAGATGTTATGCTTACAAAGAAAATCAAGTAAAACCAAGTAAAGATTTTTCTTTTTTGCTTATCCTCTACCTTAAAAAAAAACAAACAATCAATCCAAACAAACAAAATCTTAAGAATTGAATTGCAAAAAATAAATGAAGAAATAGTTTTTATAATGAATGTGATAAATGTTTAACATACACTAAATATTGTAAATACAGAGACATAAGGAAAAAAAAAGCTCATTACAATGGGAAAGAGGAGTTTTTGATTTTATCAAAGCTTTTGGAATCTCAAAGTCTCCTTTTTTTCCCCCAAAGTCCATCCTGTTTTACTCAGTGCCATAGGAACATCCCTTTCAAAGCCTGTCATCCATTTTTAATACCTGTCGTAGTTCCCAATTTTTAACTTGAGAAATATGATGTGTTTTAAAAATTTAAATAACCAAATTAGTAAGCTGATAAGATCATTTTAAAGCAAATTGATTGGAGGTAAGTATAGCAATCATCAACAACATTTCTCTGTCTGCTGCAAGAATGTATATTACAAAATTCGCTGACAATAAGGGGAACAGAAAATGTCAATATACATTGGGTGGACTTTCCCTTCCCACCTCCACTTGTCAGACTTCATTTACAGAGTCCTCTCACATTCGTAGCTTCATAATAAAGAGCTAGCCTGGTATGCTGGGAGACAGGTGACCTTGTGATGGAGGTGTCTGCCTTGCTGTTGCTGTTCCATTTCTAAGTCAAAAGCAGCAAAATTGTTCAATTTAGAACCTGAGAATGTGCAAATGGCTAGAAACTCAGTTCAAAAGCCTGGCTTTCAGTTCACCATGAAAAAAAGCAACTCATCAGGAGTCATGCATAGTCAAACCACTTTTGAAGGTGTCACCTTCAGTATGATTCAGCACTGACTTTTCTTAGAAGTTCCTCTAAAATGATGAACAATTGTTTCCTTCTCGGGAGGAGAGGAAAGCTGGTGTATCAGAAAACAGAGTTCTGAATACTGTAAGACTTGGTTGGCTAAAGTGAAAGGAGGAAAGATGCCCCTATTTTCACCACACTCCTGGGATGCAGGTATGCGATCTCCTGCCACAGGGTTTTCCCAGCTGTTACTGTTCATGGGAGCAGAGTTGTCTATGTTTTAACAGAAGCATTCCCTGCTACCTTCAGGTACCTTTGGAGTAACATGCTGTAACATGGACACTTGCCAAGGTACTGCACTACACTGGATAATGTAGACTAGGGAAAGAGCCAAGGGTGTTGTGGTTCTTTCACGTCACTGAATGGAGATGCATTTATGTCAACATCTTGCCTTAAAATCAATCCTCTTCAGAGAGGACCCTCTTATTAGTCCTCTCCAGAGGATTTAGTCCTGTCCTTTGCTCTCTCCTAATTATGATTTAAGTTAAAGCTCAGTAACTGCTTTTGCTTGAGCATCTTGTAATGTTCTTAGTGTAACAGAATCCAGTTTTCAAAATGAAGTATCTATGCTAAGCCTAGCTATGTTCCTGCCAAAGGAAGTTTTGCTCCTAAAGAGTTGACCAGTCCTCATAGCACCAACCCAGAGGGGTCTCCAAAGGGCAGCTGAGCCAGAGGATGCCAGTGCTTTGGTTGCTAAAGCCCTCCAATGCAATCCCTCTAGCACAGGGCATCTTTAACTCTTGTGGCTAAAACAGATTTACACACTTGAAATGGTGAGGTACAACTCTGAACTTGTTTTAAAATAAGTAAGGACTACTAGAGTACAGTTTGGTACAATGCCAATTATTTTTGGGTGATATGATCATTAAGAGTTTTTGAACTAAATAAGTCTATGAAAAAAACATATCAATTTATGCAATAGGAGAGCTTGAGGAGTATTGATTGAAATAAAATAAAACATTTCCCAAATACAAATGTACAGTTAGAAATGTTAGAATTGCTATTTTATTAAATATACTAACTGAAATAAAAATAACAATTCTTGCATCTGTGGGCGTAAGCATTTAAGGAGTTGAGAATTTGAGGATTCTCTTAAAAGCTTTATTTTTTCCATGTTGGTGAAAGTGTGAAAAATCATTAGCATCTTTTCTACAAGTCAATAGCAGTAAACCTAAAGATTGTAGTCAGCTGCTAAACTGCACCATGGGAATTATTCTTTGTTGATGATGATGAAAACAACTTTTTTTTCTGTTTTATTAGAAGCATATATTTATTTTATACTTGCAAATAGCCAAAGCTGTGTCTTTAAAGATGACTACAGAAAATAGAAAGAAAAGTCTCCTTAAAAAGTAGCTAAATTAGGACAGCACAATCCTGCTCACTTACTACCTGAGTCTGTAGGATCCTAAACTCCTGGAGCAGCCACTGTCTTTTTTGACTGTCTCTCTGGTCATCGTGTCTGCTTGAATTATAATCCCCCCCAAAAGGTATATTTCTATCTAAGCCTCTTAAGGTTTTCTAGGTCCAGAAAGGGCTCTCAGAGCACACCCATGGCATGCCAGTGAGATCAAACCCAATCCCAATACGCACTGGCAGCTTTTTCTTTCCCCTGAAAAGGAGACAGGCTGAGCAGTGGCTTTCCTTTCGTGTGATACTCCAGTGGCCAGAGTGCTCCTTCAGGCCCTGGAGTGGGTACGGAAGGCTTTCCTCTGCCTGGAGGGCCTTGCCGCTGGCTTAGCAGCTTTTCTGGGGATTTCCTTCTGCGCTTGCAATTGAAGCTGTGCTTAACTCAACCCTTCCTCTAACAGGGCTCAGAGGTGATTATTCAGGACTCAGGATTACTTTCTAGGAGACGGAGTCAGTTACTGAGATGCTGTATGAGCTTGAGCAGAGATCAAACTGAGCAGCTCCGCAGACTGGAACATTTGGTATGATTGGTTATTTCTCATAGCATGCTTATTATGCTCATTTTAAAAAAAAGGGATCCTTCTGGACAAATCGGTCCTGTATTTTGATTGGCTTCACTCTTTAAACTAATTATAAATAGAAGGAAAATATTTTATGACAGAATATGTTCATTTTCCTGTTATCTGGAATGGAGAAAGGTTGTTTTTCTGCTTTCATGAATTTAGTAGCTTGTTCAAAAATAAAGTTGTGGGTTAGGTGGCAATAATTTAATTTCAAAATATTAGATTCTAAACATATTGCTTAACTGACAAACATACACGATTCAAGCCTTTTAAAGATTATATTGAGCAAGTCTGGCATTACTACATGAGAACTAGGAGGACTGAACTAGTAAATCCCTCTCCACTCAAACTTCCTAAAAGAACCCAAAGTAACTGGGAGACAGTCTGTTTTACAGCACTGCTGGCACTAGAACCTCACAAACAGAAACTGATGTAACACCAACTACCAATTATAGGTAAAATATGTGAAGTGATTTTGGAGAACTAAAAGTTTTTTGTTCAGGTGTAAATAAGTAATTAACGAAACCCATTCAAATTGCAAGTTGTGGAGATGACAGAGAAACAAGACTATTCCTGACTAATCCAGTCCAAGCAACCCTGAACTACATCTCTAAACTCCAATATTTCACAGCTTCTTTACCTTTTCCCTAGTAAACCATCACTTACTAATGGCAGCAATTCTCTATGTCAAGTTGCATTTTTTATAGAAATGAATTCTGAGGGTACTTGCTTATATGCTTATAAAATGCTGCAAAGAATGTGAGCATAACATCAATACGGTTCATCTCTAGGGCTTCAATAAAGATATTTGAAAACAAAATCTCTGAAAAGTTAGAGAAGTAAAACATGTATTTCTGCTTGCTAGTCAACATGTTTTAGCAGACATTTGCACAGAAAGATAGGAAAATTTATTAGACTTCCAAAAGGTGAAAGAATTAAAGGGAGAGTTTTTTTCTCCAGAATTATAAACAAATTACTGTATCAATGGCTATATAACAATAAAACTAGAGTGTTTAATAAGTAATGAATTCTGAATTTTGAAAATGGGTGAACTGGCATTTTTGTGGAAACAGAATGCTGAAATAGGTGGGAGCTGTTTCACAGTCTGGGCATCTTTGGCACAGAACTAGAATATCTGGGCAGTTAGGAGAATTTGGCTCAGCACAGTCATGCTGCTGCAGTTGGAGGCTGCTCTGGAGGACCAGAAACAAGCCTGCAGAGGACACACAGAAGAGAAAAACCGCTCCCTTGTCCTCACTCCTTGTATCTGCTCACTTACATGTCCAAATGTACATGCTGCAGACATACAGCACAGGGAGAAAAATTTTAACTTTGGCTGAAACAATTAGATTTGTAAATATCTGATTGAGTGCCACGATCTCTGATGGAAGATGTGGGGACTGGAAGTGCACATGTTCACTTGTTCTCCTTTCAGTGTCAATTTTTGTGCTACCAGGGATTTACAAGGCCCAGAGGTTGTGGTATATATGACCCATGAGTCCTATCTGCTGTCTCCAAAACCTCTCTGCTTCTGCTCCTTTATGCCTATATATAATCACTCTTTTATATGTTCATCTGGGCCTACAGCAACTGATGTACATGCCAGTAAGGTTTTTACTAAATATCTGCAAAATTTATGTGGGGTTTCATACTATCAGTTACATTTGGATTGGGAGTCAAGAGCCTTGACATCAAAATCCATCTTAATGTGTTACATGGAGAACACATAGGTTTGAACCAGCCTGTGACCAGCCACACTGTCTAAAGGTTACCATATTCCTTGGAGCTGTTCTGGCAGATGGGAGTTGTTGCTTTCCCAGATAGTGCCTGAGTTTTTTGATGAGTGTTGGGGATCAGTTTACCAGTGTAGATGTAAGGCAGGTGATTGAAAGAGCCAAAGGGGAGAAGCATAGAAGGGGCTGGAGTGGAGTTTGTCATGTGAGGTTTGTCAGTGAGGTAAAAATGAACAAACCTTAAAAAGTAGGACTAGAAACCGAGCTTGATGTTTCCAGTAAGGTGTTTCAAGAAGCACAGACAACCCCTTTTAAAAGAATAGGCTGCCTTAACAAATGACTATCCAGATGGCTTGGCTTTGCCTCTGACATAGGCAGAGATTTTTACCTCTGTCACCAACCTCCGTCCGTGCAATTATAAAGACATAATGCCAAACATGCATATGTACATAATGTAAAGTAACTCCAGAGAAATAAGGGATAATATAAAAAATAGATTTATAAATGCTTCTCGGTGTCTTAGTTACAATGCTTGCTCAAATATATATTTTCATGGAAGAACACTTTTGATGGGAAGAAGAATACCATCAAATCTCTACTTCTTTCTCACTCCATTTTGTATTCCCTGCTGTTTGGCATCCACTCACACATTAGCTTGCCAAAAGTGTGGCTTGACAATTAGGTATGTTAGCACAATTATACATTTTACAAACTGTGCAAAATAATGCCCTCATTGGTGTGCTGAATAATCTTTTATCTCACAGCTTTTTGAAAATTATTTTGTAAACAATGCCCCTATTGTTATTTCGTTGGTATGATAGTGCAGCATTACGAGAAGGGAACGAACGCTATCTTGTGCTTCAGGCAATAAAGAGTCTGCTGGGTCCTAAAGAGGGGGTTAGTCATTCATCACCAAAGTATCTGAGGACTCTCCAAGTGTGTCTAACATCTGGCATTGTTTGCTCTCTTACTCCTTTCCCACAGTGAAAACTTGTGCAGCAAGGTATCTCAGTTTAGACTTTAGAGCTGCTCTGTGTCTCCTTGCTTGTATATGTTAGAGAAAACACAGCCAAGTAAGAGTGTTTTGTGGAGAATGGTCTTCTCATTCAGCAAGGGAGTTTATTTCATGGATTTGGCCCCCAGTCTTCCCAGATTTGTATCTCTACCAAAAGATAAACCTTAGCTTTACTGTGGAGAAAATCACAGTACTGGACTCTGTCAGCTGATTATCAGTGTTCTTTCTACTGCTTTGGATGATTTTGTACTACAGCCTGTGTCCATTATAAACCTTGATGCCAAAAAACAAGACATTGGATTTAATTTCATTTTCTATCTGTAGCAAGCTTAAGTTGAAAAGGACTACATATGGTGAGTTTGTGTTTGCTTTTATTTCCTGGGCAGGTCTGCTTTAATGTCTGGTACTAGTTAGTACAGATCTGGTGTGCATTTGGGCTTGCTGCCTTGGCTTCATGAGCAGGAGATATTGAATGTCTGCAGACTGGACTACAATGCCAAGTACCTTCTCCACTTACCCTGCAGTTTTACTTCATTCTCATAATTGATTTGTTTTTCCTTTGTTTATTATCCTACTTATGGTCACTTGCATAATTCTTGACTTCAAATCCTTATGTTTTTGTACTTCTTGCCTTGGCTTTGTGTTATTTTGCTGATTACATATAAAGAGGAGATTAGTAAGGTGAGATGCTGTAAGATTTCTTCTGGGCTACTCCAGGGATAGACAACCTACTTTGCTATTTTTAATCTCTGGGAGATTTTCTTCAATACCTGCTGCTTCCACAAGTAAAGAGCTTTCTGAGTGGTTCCTCAGCCATGGTGAAGGATCACCATCCTAGCCTTAGTACAAAATACGAGCAGAATAAGGCTGTTTTGATGTCCCAATTTAAAAAATCATCAATGAAGCAAAGTGCCAGGTGGTTTATCAGCCACAAAATGAGTTGTAGCACAAGTTGTAGCACAAGACATAAATATAAGATATTGCAAACCTTATATAAAAAGAATAGGAAGCAAAGGAAACTGCATCAGTCTGTGTAGAGTTGGTTTGTCCTCTATCAGGCAAAGCTAACTGGTTACAATTGCATAAAACAAACCACTGTCTAGCCTTGAGAAATTATTTGGATTATTTTCCATTCCCCCTTTCTTTCTTTCTTTCTTTCTTTCTTTCTTTCTTTCTTTCTTTTTCTTTCTTCCTTTCTTCCTTTCTTCCTTTCTTCCTTTCTTCCTTTCTTCCTTTCTTCCTTTCTTTTCTTTCTTCCTTTCTTTTCTTTCTTCTTCTTTCCTTCCCTCCCTCCTCCTTGTTCCCCCTTGCAACCTCCACCCAGGCTGCCCAGCAAAACTGTGGACTCTGTCCCTGGAGGCATTCAAGGCATGGCTGAGCAGAGCCTGAGCAACCTGCTCTGGCTGTGCCTGCCTTGGTTTGTGTGAGCTGCCCCACAAGTCCCTCCCAGCCTGGACAGTTCTGGGATTTCACTGAACTGGCAGCTACACAAGAAAGGATGCAGTGGTAAAACCATCTATTCAGAGCCATGTGTTGAACCTCCTCTTCTTCAGAGGATTCTGTTGCAATATAAACCTCTTTCTTCCCGCCCACACCTTTAATGGTTATTGTATAAAAGGCACATCATTCTGAAAAGGGATTTTTTTGCTGTTTTATTCACTGCTCTTATTTTGTATTTCATATATTCATGGAATGAGTAATCTGTAGCAATTGAGGATATTATATTTTATTTACCACATCAGAGTCATCTGTCATGCAATTTGCACATCTATTTAACATACTTTCCTACTTTTGTCATTCTGTTTATTCTGAATTCTAATGGGAAGAAAACTTAAAGCGGAGAAACCTGAAATTGTCTGACTGAAATCTTTCTGCTTGTTTAGCATGGCCTAACATGCAGTCTTGGTTGGACTGTCACATTGCCTTACATTATGCATGGTTATTAATAAAATAATAAATATAAATAAAAAAATTATTTTAGGCTTTTATCTTTGCTTAAAGCCATATTTTGCACAAATGCCTTAAAGGAACAGAAACTTGCCAATGGAAATTAGGTAAAGAATACTTTTATACTCAAACACTGGTTTTGAAGAAATTAGATGAAAGGATCTCCAGTTTTCTTTAACAAATGTAACAGAAGGAAAGATGATATGACTCTGGAATGTAATATAAGTTCATATAATGAATTAATTATATGTATCTGAGTGGAAACTTTGGTGTTTCCCAGCCAGAAATCTTCTTTTGCTTCCCCTACATAACTGATTGGTGTTTACCAATGCTGATGATTATCAGTGATAGGCTGGTTAGACTGTGTGCAGGTCACCTGTCCCATGGCTCAGCACAAAATGGCATATTGCAAAGTGACAAAAATCTAAAAATCACACTCTCTGTTTCCCTCCTTGCCTGAAAAAGGGCTCAGGACTGCAAACCTGCTGCAGAGACATCTCTGCTACTGCTACTACTCTGTTTACTCTCCAGCTCTGTTTATGTGCAATATCTGTTAATAGGCTTTCAATGGGTTTAATGTTTTGGCTTTGTTTTTTTTGATACTGTGAAGTTTTCCAGATGTTGTTGTGATTGGTAACAATTATTTCTAGGATATCCTTGCTAAGTGTTATTGTCTGTCAGTCTCATTTTGTTTCCACTGTCTTGTCCCTTAGTCTTTCTCAGTCTCATGAACACCGGAATCATGAAGAGTATTTGAAATAGTGCAACTCTTTTTGGGAGAGTTGAGTTTGACCAGATCTACAAAAAAACATTTAATGATTGAAAGGCTTCACCAGACACATCAGTGGTCTTAAAGGTAATACTCATTCTTGCATACAAGTAAAACAAACACGGCACTTAATGCGTCCCTTAAAAACTGCATAATGCTGAAAAAGCCCCAAACCAGGTAATGGTGGCACTGAGGTGAAGCATTTCAGAACAAAACAATGGAGATGATTTACACAAGTGCAGCAGCAGCTGGCTGAAAACGGATTTGTTTCCACCGTTTTGGAATCTTCACCTCTCTTTTGTTTATCCCTGCCATAGTTTTTTCAGCAGATCAGGTGGCTGTGCATACATGTCTTTGCTATGGGGGACAAATTGCAATGTTTTGAGTGGGATTAACACTAGGAAAGAGCAGTTTGACAGGGGTTTGGTGGAAGAAACTGCAGGGAGTAAAAAGCTGTAGTCCTTCCCTCCCAGGCTCCTCAAAAACTGCTAGCACAAGACGTGCTGCAATTTCTTCTCCAGTCAACAGCTACAGTCAAATGTAAAATGAGAAAGAACTGCTCTCCTTTCAATAAAGCTGACAGCTTCCAACCAGTAAGTGCAGAACAACCACCATTGTTGGACAGCCAGCACTTGCACTTTTGACCCCATGTTTTATCTACTGAGAAAGTAGAAGGCAGAAAGGGGACAAGTTGTTTCTGTCAACCTTTTAACTCCTTTTATAGGAATTCACCAAAACCATCAGAAATAATATCGCTGAGACGCTATGTTTTCAAGTCAACAAGTGTCTAAAAACTTCAGAAGCTTTCTCCAGTTGTCTAACTTGACTCTTCCAAGGTACTCTTAGAGAAAGGGTTCAGCCAGAGCTAAATTAGCAGGGCCACCTCTTCGAATTTGTTCTAAGGTGTTGTAAAAGCTTTTAATATTGCAGTAAGTAATATCAATTAATTGACAAGTGCCTCCACATTAGGTTTCCAGATCCTGGCCTTTTTGAATGTGAGAGTACTAATCATCAAACATTATCTTCCCACTCAGATGTCTTGAAGAATTGTTATAGACAACTTGCATTATAGGAGGCATCTGCTCTCAGATTAAATCATTCTGTAGCCTTTCTATCAATTTGGATTCTTTGGTGCTACTAGACAATCACATAACCTTGACAACAACAACAAAAATAGACTTTTCCATCTGTGGCTGGAGATGATTACATACCCTCCAGTTGTATTAGTGACAAGACTGGATCACAGTTTTAAAATGTTATGTTTTTATGTTAAAGCATATAATACTGAGAAAAAAAAAAACCAGTAATACCTGAGAGTGCCATCTGGTATAATGCATGTTAGCATATAGCTTATAAAGATACTAGAAATAGTTTTATTTTTGGACCACTTTCAGACAGCCATCAGGTTCCAACCATAGAATGTACTGCTTAGAAGCCTGGAAAATGGCAGCCATAAAATGAGAAAAAAGAGGACTATGTTATCTACTATATTCCTAAACAGAAAAATGCTGACTAGCAGTTTTGGGGTGGTATTTTTGGGTCTTAAGTGTCCAGCCAGCATTTCTACAGCGTGTTATGTTGCAAAAGGAAACCTACCAGCAATGTGGGTTATACGAGGTAGGGGAGCTATTTTGGCAGTCATCTGGAGCAGAGTACCAGTGACTGGATTCTCTTATGGCTGCCTTGCTTGGAAGCAGGATTGAATCTGAATGAAAGCGATGCCCCGAGCAGCTTTCCCATGGACATTTCATTGCCTGAGGTTTAGCAGCTCTGACAAGAATATGTTTTGGTTAGGGTTAGCAAAAAGAAATCTTACCCTGTCAGCTAATAGTTCCTCAAACCGAACAAAGAGATGGTCTCTTGTGGAGGAAGGGGGTGCTGCCGTGAACATAGGGACACAAACTGAAATAGAAGCAAAATGCCTTCAGGACATCTTGTGTAATTTTTCAAAGAAATTTAGATTAAAATCAATGACTACTCTTAATCCTCCTGCCCCTTTTTCTAGTCTATCACATTTCCAGGAATTGTTAAAGCAGGCAGATCCTTTGTCTTGCATTGCAAGGAGAAGTAGGAGAAGGTGGCATGTGTAATATGATGTGTGGGAGTGGGCTTTTTTTTTAAAATCAATTTAATCCATTAAAAAAAAAAAAAAAGAAAAAGAAAAAAGAAAACAACAAAGCAAAATCCCAGAACAAAAAACCACCTGCTCTTTACCAAGTGTTTTCTTCTCAGAATTAGCATGTGTGTCTCTAAAGAAGTGATGCAGAACTTTGCATGATCTCATCTAGTGATAACTTTTTTATCTCCAATTCCCAAAGACACCAGGAAGGCCAGGGCGTGGTTTACAGGCTGTTAATACCCACTCTGTAGGTCCTGCCAAGCCCTACTTTAATGGCCTCATAAAATGTACCCCGGTGTCTCTTTGGAGTATTAATATGTTCTTCTATGTGAGAATTTCATCTTCAGAATATAAAATCTTTCAATACAGTTTTTATAATGGAAGGATATGACTAATTACTGTAATAAATGGTAAAGAGAATTGTCTAAATTGAAAGGATTTGTTGCACTTATTTAAAAAAATATTTCTGATTCATGTATTGTAAAGCAGAATTCCTTGTAGTCAATGTAAACATCAGCCAATGCTCCAGCCCAATGTCCAGATCTCTTAAAATTTACTCAGGACTTGTTCTGCCTTGTTTCATCTGATATTCTTATCCCTTCAGCTTAGCAGCTGGACCCAACCGTTTTTTTTTCACCAGTACTGGTGTTTCTTCAAGCTTTCAATTTGGACTGCTGAAGTCACAGCCCCAAAAAGGTGGTGGAAAGTGAGGAGTGATATAAATTTGAAACAGCAGTGCATCTTTATTTATTTTAACTCTCATTACAAGGCACAAAATATGAAAATGGTCCAAGCACCTGAAACACCCTGTCAAATGTTAATTGCGTCAGGATGATGCTTTTTATCAAATTCTCCTATTCAGATACCCTATCAGTCACCACAACTACTAATTTCTCTTTTCAGTGAAAAGTAGACAAAATGTAGGTTATTAAAACTATGCTTTACTTGGCTTCCAGAAAGGTCATATCATTATAAAATGAATTAACTCAAAATCTCTTTGCTTAATTAAGTGAAAATGCTTAATTTGTTCTTCCTTCACTATTCAAATTTTGTGAAAGTAGGGAGAAAGAGAGAGGACAGATGAAAGAGAAAGGAAGGGTCTGTTTGAAACTTAGTCTTTAGTCCCTCACACACTCTAAATGTAATTTATTATTTGTAAAGGTGTTTATGGATGTTTTCTAATGCTGTTGTTCCTCCCTCCCTTTCACTCCTCTTTCAGTTATCCTTAGTTTTTCTTCTGTTACAAGATACATATAAAGGGACACTGGATTATTCATGTAATAAGGAGACTTCTTGGATCCAATTGAAGATTAATGATCCACCACAAGATGGATCAACCTTCTAATGTTAAGTGCAGTTGATGCTGTATTATGATGGCCTACAAAGAAAAATTTATCTTTCTTCAGTTCCATCCTTTAAAAAATGAAAAAAAGAAAATTAAAATATTGAATTAGTGCTTGAAATGTAACAAAATAGATAGGTCAGGAGATAGCGCTTGTGGCAATTTAGGACTAGACGTGGTTTCGTATTATCCGTAAGTCATGGATTAGAGGAATAAATCTCTTTTCCAATGTGTGATTTCAGTGGTGGTCATAAATGGAGGATATAGGTTGAGGCAGATATTCCACTGACACAAACTGTTAGATCTCTCTGCTAAAATCAATCGGACTCTGGCACCCTGGGTCATGTGGAGGTCTTGCATGGCATCTCCAGAAACATGCAGAGAAACAAAACCGTGCAAAACCATGCAGAGAAAAAGTCCCAACTAATGTTCTGCTGGAAGAATTTTGAAGCATTGCTTGAATTGGCCTAAGTAATAAAATGAGACTTAAGGGTAAATGTGAATTAAACAGGAAATAAAATCTCTCTGGGAATAGGTTGTGATAAACCTTTGCAAAAATCTCACAATGGAAGTATTATTCCAATGATGACTGGTTTGGATGGAATCAAAGCAGTAAGTCCCATGAGAGATCATGAACTTGAAACTTCCTACGTACCTTTCTTTGTTACAAAACTTAATTCTTGATCTTGTGTTATGTTCTATAAAATAACTTGAAATATCACTCTAAAAGACTTGAAAGTATTTCAAAATACAGAGACTGCAAGAGATATGCCGACATTTTTTCCAGAGTGGGGACAGGAAAATAAAATCCTCAAAACTTGCTTTTTAATAGGTCATTTCATTTGAAAAAGAAAGATAAATTTTTATTTGACTACTTATACAAGCAAATCATGATTACTGTACACATGTAAATGATCAATGCTTAAGTCTATAATTGAGAGTTGCAGTCATCTTAAAAAAAACACTGGTGGTTTGCATTATCTCACCAAATGTGTGCATGTTAGGGTTTATTGTAATCAATAGAAAAGTTCTAGCTAATAGAAGACCAAAATTAAATACATTTAGTGCCCTGTTTAATGCATTTGCTGAATCTGTATGTGAAATTCTCTAAATTAGCCTGTACACAAGCACATTTCTCATTCTTTTTAGTGGAATCTTGCCATCTTAAAAAGTCAGGCTCCTATGATCTTACTACTGATCCAAGTGCCCTCTTAATTAAGCTTTCACTGAATCAAACTTAATATCTTTGTCAAATAAGGTCACACTTCTATGTATCAGTGTCAAAGCTACTAAAGATAGTTCACTGCTGAGACAGAAGGAGAGGAAATAATCTTTCTACAGCTAGGAGGTAGCTTCACTTGTATGAAAATCTTTGGATCAGAAAGGGTGTTTGTATTCAGGAAAGAAATATTTTCCCACACAAATACTATTCAAAGGAGGAAAACACTCTGGACTGAGTGAAAGTGTCTCACCTTACAGCTGTCCTGTAAGGGAGAAGGTTTCTGGTAGATTATTCTCACTGCAGCTAAACACGGAAGTGCATGTACAGTGCCAACACAATGACCCACCCTGTTGTAGCTGACAGCTCCCACTATGTTATATCTGGCTAGAAAGTATTTGTACATGAAGCATATTGTAATATTCTTCTCAGAATACTGACACCTTCATTTTTAAGTATAGTTAGTGCAATCTCCTGTGAATTTGTAGAATTTTTTTATGAAAGCATGTTACCTAGGATTTATTCCTCAGTGATTCAGCTTAGCAGTCTTCTATAAATAGTGTAAGCAATTTTGGTTTGTTGTAGGATCAGGCTAATTATTGTCAACAAACTTTGTGATGTAACTGATCTCCTCCTTTCTTTACAATCTTTGATTTTGCTGAAGAGTCCAGGGCTAGCATGACATCCTGCTGAACCCCACTGATGTGCCTGTGCACTGTAGGCACCTGCCACCCTCACCTTTACCTCTTAACTGGGCCCACAAGAAAACTTTTCCTTGATAAAAGTATCAACCTAATGTCCAGTGGCAAACACAAGGAGTGATTGATCTTTTACCTCAAAAGGGAATATTCACTAATGTTCTGTTCATATCAATGAACAGAGTTTCTGGATTTGGCAGTCCTCACCTCCCAGCGTTTCCTTTTGGGAATTCTTGTGAGGCAAAAGCCTTCTGGGCTCTCCAAAGGATTCCTGACACCCAAAGGGCAGAGAGGAAGAAAAATGAAGGTGTTTCTTCCATTGCTGCTCTGAATATCTTCATCAGGTATGTTTTGCTGCAATCCAAGTAATTTTAATGCTATAACTTGTAACCTCCACTTCTTTGCTGTCCTCCCTCAGTCTGGAGTAACAATTTGAGGGTGCATTCTGCTATTTAATCTGCAGATACTATGTCAGAGTTTTGAATTCTTCTTTCGATTTAAAATTTTAAGTGTTTTACTCTCAGCCATCTGAATATTTTATTTTCTGATCTTAGAGATCAATTTATTTTTTTTTTTTTTCTAGATCCTGGTTTCTCTATAAGATCCATTACATAAATACTTGGTGGTGGATAATTACTTGGTATTTGCATTCAGCAAGAACTGAATATTAGTTTGAATCAAGTAACACTGTAGAGCTCATCTGTGTGATTTTTAGTTTGTCTGGGGTTTTTATCTGGGTACAGTTAGAGAAATATTTCTGAGGGAAAATTATTTGGTTTGTTCATGTGCTGAGCTGACAACCCCTCATTGATGGTACTCCCAGCCTGGGATTAATGTGAACTTGCTTCTTTCCTGTCTTGGAGTAACAGTAAAGAGTGAAGATTAGCTCATATGTTCGATGCAGTTTGTCTTCTCTGGTAGTCTTTCACTCATGCTGCATTAACAACCTCCTCTGGTGATTGTATATGCTGGTTTATACAGAGAGTGAAAATGGCATCTCAGAGAGAAAAGGGGTGGAAAGACCTTGACTAGTATAAAGCCAATATTGATTTGCTGATATGCAGCAGTAGACTTGCTTACCAGTATTCTTGAAAGTTCTATCTTGGTCAGGGAAAGGGATGCTAGAGTCGCTGATCAGTGTGATGCTGAGAGCGTGATGCTGAGAGCGTGATGCTGAGACTAGGCCTTTTTTAAATCTGCCTTCACTGTTAATTTCAAAACACACAATATATGTTCCAAAAGATGAACAGAATTACCCAATTTTGGTCTCACTAATGCTTTTGAAATAATTTCCTCCAGTATTTCCTCATCTTTAAAAAAATCCTCTTCAGCACATGAAGTTAGCTGTGGAGATCTTAGGCATATTTATTTCATTGTTCTCACAATATCAGGAGATTTAGTCTTCTTAGATGTGTTGTAGGCTACTTTTTTTCTGAACAGTAGTAAATGAGGTAGAGTAAAAGTTTTTAATAAAACATAGTTAATGGATTTTGTAGGAAGGTCGTATATAGAAGGTGAAAAGATATCTGAATTCCATCAGAGATGCCTTTTGTGTTTGCTTTCTTTAATGTCAATATTTATTTGCTCCCTCAATAACATTAGGAGACTTCACAACATTTCTGAGAAAAAGATTTCCTTATTTTACCTTTACTTACCTGCCCATGACTCAGATCCATCTTTAGCATCAGAAATAGACTTGTTTTCCCTGCCATTCCCAAAAAATTGGCTTCTATGCAGACACCAATCAGACACACTGCCATTGTAAGGACAGCACAGTGCCCTTTTACATCTTCCATACGTATTATGAGGAACCTGTCTTCTGGAAGGAAATAGTGCCTAAAAAGAAAGACCACACAGTCCATGCAGGTCTGTTCCTCAGTTAACATTTTTCACATAATTCCCAGAAGACTGGACTTAGCTCAGTACGTCCCTTTAAAAAATGAATATCACCAGAATTTGCACGGAGTTGTTCCATAAGGAAAAAGGAAGGATCTGATATCAGCCTATATTTATCTACCCAGATTTCAAATAAATTAAAACATTGCACTATATTCAGCTTTCTGATGTCAGGTCTAATTACTGTCTTAGCATCACAATAAAAATGATAATTATTTCAATCCAAAGAATTGAGATACTTAAAAAACAATTTTCTTAATAGCATTACACATTTAAATAAATCAAAACGGCTAATTTAATTCAGGCAATGACAATATGAAAAAGTTATCCTTGTGGCAGTCTTTCAGAAAAAGATTTTTTGCAATCAGATGTGCAGTTTGACTTATGTCTTCATATCTACTTTCATTATCTCTCCTTAATATGTATATTTCATTCTAGAATTTACTAATTGCACATATGTAAGATATTTGGTCGTTAAAATGATTTCATAAAAATCTATAGAGATAATAAAGGTAAATGATACCTTAGAAAGCAATTTTTCTCCTAGTGAATAATTGTCTCATTAGTCCATCTCCATTATTTATGTATACATTGATTATAGTCAGAATGATCTCCATTAAGACTCTCGCCTTTTCTAAATAAAATAATTTTCAGTTTATATGTACTCTTTTTTTTTCAATCTTGTAGCTTGGTTTTAATAGGAAGAATTAGGAAGTGCTCCAAAATTAAATTATCTATGTCTGTCTATCTAAACTGTAACCATAAATCATTATCTAAAATAATGACTATAATTTTAAGGTCAAAAGCTGTATCCTTGCTATAATATATCATGTCAATTATTATAGATTGCAAATTAATGGACAAATTGAAGTAGAAATTGGGAGAACAGAAGGAAGTGTTAAAAATACTTTTGCAAGTGGTACACTGTATCAGTAAAATGGAAGAAAACCTGATTTAAAGTCTATTATTTGCATTAATACAAGACTAAAAATCTGTTCCACAATCTGCAAGTACTGGTATTATAGTAAAATGAACACTTGGAATGTATCTATGTTAATGAAATTGCTTTTTTGGTAAATTGAAAGTTTCATGTCTTTGTTAGTTTTCTATCATCACCATTTCATCCCTCATCCCCACCTCAGTGTTTTCCAAGTTTCATGTGCTGCAAGTGGAGCAAACACTGAACTGTGGGGAAGATCTCCCTTCCTGACACAGTGGTGTCAGACAATTGAAAGGTTACTTTGTTTGGTACATATCATTGCCCAAGTGTTAAAAATCTATTTACCTTTATTCCAGTTACACAGTTGCCTGAAACAAATTAAAAAAAACTAAAACAAAAACAAATTAAAAATGTCAAGTATAATTGTAGTCTGCATTTTACATCAATGCACCTAAGCATTTTTATTTGTCATTCACAGAATCAGAGTATCCAGTATAATTTATAGATGAAAATGATATAACACAGGGAGATAAATATCCAGAATACATATGTGACAGAAGCAAGTCTTATTTTGGCACTGTGATATATTTTTAATGTAATACAAACCTGAAGAGACTGTCCTAGCCAGTCTGAAATAAAATAATTTACAAGGAGAAATATATTCATCATCTTGTACTTACCTTAAAGTTGTTCATGCAGCCTAAAGGTTATTGGGGTATGCAGTAAATATTTTCTTGACGTCATTAAATGCTTTACAGCTGAATTGAATATGGTCAGATAAAACTTGGCCTTCCTGACAATGACCAGCAGTTTTAAGGAGAAGATCACTAAGTCATCCTTCAAAACTGGTGGCTTAGGGACTTAAAGGAGAAGTAGTGATGTTATCACTACATTTCTCTTCCACACATCATCTGCTTGTTTCTTTTAAATGCATGACCTGCTACACTTGTGTGATGCTCTCAGAGTAAAAACTGCTACTTTGTTTTTTTGGGTTGTTTATTTTGCCCGGGGAGGATACAGCAGAGGGATAAAGCCTCTTTCCCTGTATTTTGGAAATGGGAATTTGGGAACAACCCATGTCACTGCCATGTCACTGGCTTGCAGTGAGTGTATGGCTATAGTGATGGAAAGCCTTCCCAGCTGTCCAGGTCAACAGCGTTTGCTGCTTTTACCAAGAACTTCTCTTTGACAGCTTAGGCATAGGGGAGACGCTGTGTTAAATTTTAAGCATCTGTGGAATAGATAGACAAAGTGGACATTTTAAAAAGACTGAAGTTTTGCTATTTCACATTTCTTATGCAATTCTTTTCCATTATTCCAGGTTACAGAGGAGCATGGTGAGACTGTAGAAATCAGGGTAACAAATGTGAATGTTTAAAGAGCTGCTTTGAATTATGGAGATTGGCACCAAGAGGAAGATTTATTAAATGGTTCCAAACTGACTGATATCTTATGTGATGGTGTGGGTTGAATCTTTTTAGCCAATATGTCTCAAACAGATAATGACATGAAAGGTTCAAAATATTAGAGGAGGGAACAGTTTGTTTCAAATAACCTTAGTAATTTTAGGAAAAAGTCCTCTTCTAACATTACTAATTCAATATTTCTTTCTAGGGCAGCAGGGTCAGGTGATAGTGAAACATAGGCCATGAATTTAGCACATTTCAAAAGCAGAGGCTTGGAAACAACAGTTCTGGAAGGGAATTTAGGTGAGTTTGGATTAAAGACTATGTATTTCAGACATGCTGAAGAGGAAAGTGATTTTTTTAAGTTTTGCATTATTACTGTTATAACATATCCCTTTATAGAAACAACAATTGATGTAAGGCTGGTAATCTGGTTACTAGTGCCTATCCCACGAAAAATTTCCTCATGACCTGATTTTGATCTTATATTTACTGCTATATTAGTTCAGAAAGTCTTACTCTCTTAAACTTTATTCAGGGGAAGGTCACTCATGCAATAATAGAAAACAACTCACTTTAAAAATTCTTTAATATATTACAGGCCTGTTTTTCAGTCCTAGGTGCTGCTCAGGGAATGCACAGGCAGGAGCTGGGTATGCTTAATCTGGTTAAGTGCCTATTGCCTGAATTGAAAGGGCACAACAGAAGTTGGCCTCATTGTTGATAGTTTGCATCTTGCATTCACTTAGTGTAATTCTCAGGATTTTTCACTTCTACAGTTTTACTAGAGGTGTTACACACGCGTGTCGGCTCAGAATGTAAAAAATGTGAGAATTTGCAATTTGAAAGAGTGAATAGCTTAGTTTGTCAGTCATATTTAAAAGACAAGATGCTTGGGAAGCTGAGAGAAAAAGATGATGTGTTTCTGCATTAAACATCTTTGGCACATGTCAGAGAACAGTAGGAGAAACAAGGCTGTACTAATGTAACTGTCTGTTCCTGGTGTATTAGCAAACTTGGAACATTTTCTGCATGAAGGGAAAAATGGGGTGCTTGAATGCTTAAAGAAGAAATATTTGAAGGAAGAAAAGACTACAGAAGCATTTTACTTGTTTATTACAGTTAAAGTCAGTAATTTAGGAAGTTTATTATAGTGCATAACATTCCAGTTCATTATCATGCTTTTTTACTTCTCTCCTACATTCAACCCCCCTTTTGTTTACTGAGAAAAATAAGGAATTTTTCTTCCTCTTTTATGTTTTTCTGATTCAAAATTCCATTGAAATTGCTAATTTTCTTTGCCTCTTATATGCTATTTAATTTCTTCTGATGTTAACCACTTTGTTCAGTTATCAATTCAATTAATATATTTCTTAATTAGTGGTGACAGAACCTTAAATACTACATATTTCTGAAGCATTTAGAAACTTTCAGCATAATGCTAAGTTTTACTGTGGTGCAGTAAAATTGAACACCTTTTTATTATGTAAGTATTGTTTAAAGTGGAAGCACATTGCCTTTGTAAATAGCATGCATGAGAAAAAACAAACCTATTGTAATCCCAAGAGTGCTTTTTTCTTAGGCGGATTTAGCCTTTCCAGTTTTCAGGTAACACTCTCTCACTCTCTCCCTCACACAAACTGGCTCAG
>VZTB01002373.1:7450-24396 GCA_013397245.1 Thryothorus ludovicianus
GTTGTGTTTTCCAGTATGCTTTCCAGCTTTAAAGCAAATCTGAAGGTAATGGAAATAGCCTTGACGATGCTGCACATTTTTTGGGGAAAGAAAGGTCTGTTGATACTCCCTGTAATGATTCAGTGTTGCAAGGTAGCTTGTTTCTGTCTCTCTCTGTTACAGTCATTTGTGTAGTTCCAGAGTATGTCTGAGGTAGGCAGAGGAGCACAGCAATGTTGCATCAGATGTATCTAGGGAAAAAGAAGTATTTGGTGTAAAGATAAGCTTTTCAGAAACTCTGTTGCTCTAATTTGGAACATGTCTGAAGATACATCTTTGACTGTCTGGTATCTTACACACAGGAGCCATTTAGCTCCTAATGGAAAGAGCCCAACAGCTGAGCTACATCATTACACAGAGAGCTCAAGTAAAGGTGATTTAGTTAAAGCAATAAGTGCAAAAGTAGACCAAAATAAACAACTGCCTCAGGGGCAGTCATTTCTTTTTCTTAACATTCTTGTCCTGATACCTGTCTTGTTTCCTCTCCTGAACACTAAGGACCATGGCTCCCATTGCGCTTAAAGCGAGCAGGAGATTTCCATTGTACAACAACTGGCTATGTTCTTCTCACTGGCCTCTTGTCGTTCCTCTTTCCTTCCTCACTCTTCCTTATTTTCAATGAGCTTTACTTGGCCTGCTGAATGCTCAAAGCTTTGCTGGCAGCAGAGCAGTGCAGCCTGACCCAGCTCTGGCCTGAGAAACTGCAGTTCCTAAAGGGCTGATAGTGCCAGCTGACCTCCTCGTGACACTGGTAGTGTGAACATATTACCTTGTGTCTTGTTCCAGCCCAAGTGGCCCGGGATTTACTGCAGCATGAGATCAGTATTGCCTGTGTGCAGAAGGGCTGTGGTTAGTGATCTGTGGGGGGACGACCCTTTGAAAAGACCAATAGAAAAAGTAAAACCACATTGCTTGTTTCCTGTACTCTTGGAATTTTGTGTGGCACTTGTATTGTGTTTCGGTGAGGACAATCAGTCCAACTACCACATTTTGACATTAGGAAATACATTTTTTTTCTTCAGCAGACGTGTAAGGGAAGAACTCTGGGGGCTTTTCCACAAAAGCACATTTGATGCAGTGACCTGCATGCATTGGGAGTGATGCTTGCCCATTTCTCTTCTTTACATTGTAAGAACCATGATTGCTCAGTGCCCCAAGTTTCCTCACAGAAATAAATGGAGACCCAGCCCTCACTGGACACATTCCTATACAATACTAGCAGCTATTTTTCTGTGGCACTAAATATGCCAGAATTGAGTTAGAAGACACAACAGCAGGAGGAATGAGACGAGACTCACACGAATCCTTTCATTTGATCTGAAACACACGTGCAGTCTGACTGCAGAGTACAGAAGGTTATGGGTAAGAGTCTAGATTTTTGATTTGTCTGTGACCTATACACACATCTTTCCTCTAGGTGTCTTGCATGAGTATTCTCCCTAGTGGAGAAGCTAAAACTTACAGTTGGGAATCTGGAATGGATTATGTTGGACTACACTCTGCTCAAACTTTTCAAAAATATTTGTCCCTCCCCACTGGAAACTAATCCCTCTGTAGCATTCCTCTTACTTCCATGAACTTGTTTGTGTTGCATTTTTCCTGGGAAGGATATGAAGAGTTGGAAAGGTGCAGCAGTGTGGCCTGAGCAGCAAAGGTCACTGCCTTCCCAAGAGCATACTCCAAGGAAAGGGATAGCTGAGTGGCACCATTTGCACGCATCCTGCATCCTGGGATGGTAACTGAGGGTCAGTGAGAAAAGACATGGAAGGGGTTCCTTGTATGACATTCCCAGGAGTTTTTTAGGCTCACTATAAAAGAGGGTGTTGGGAGTTGGGTTGCTTATAAGGTTTTTTCCCAAAAGAGTTGCTAGGAAGCCGATTGCTGGGTGCTTGTGAGCCCTTAGGAGTACTTGGAAGAGACAAAGGAGGTGACTGTCAGAGAGAGGGTGGCACCGACTGCACCTCTCTCTCAGGGGCTCGGAGAGAACAGGAGGGTTCAGTCTTTGACTGCGGGGAGATCCCACCAGACNACAGAAAGGTGCCAGCATTGAGAAAACTGTGACTGTTTCCTAACTCTGTTTGGTGTTAATACAGTAATTATTGTTATTTTGTTTATCTTGTTAGACTCATTAGTAAAGAACTGTTATTCCTATACTAAATTCTTCTCCTGGGAGCCCCTTTAATTCCAAAATTATACCAATTCGGAGAGAGGAAGTTTGCATTCTCCATTGCAAGAGAAAGACTCATACTTTTCCTAGCAGGCACACCTGTCTTCAAACTAGGACAGAGGGTCAGGGACAAAGAACCAGAAAACAGAGGAAGGTCTGGGCTCAGGGACAAGGGCAGAGCAATACAACTGAGGGATGGTGGGTTGAGGGTCCGGGGGCAGTACAGAGGCTGGGTCACAGGGCAACATCCAAACAGGGTTCAGGGGAGGAGTGGCAAGGAGAGGGAACCAACTGAGGAGCAGAAAACAGGGAACTTTGTGGAACTGGGGTGTGGAAAAGGGATGACAGAAGTGGGAACGTTAAGGTAGAAATTCACGGGATTGTGAGAGGATATTTCTTAAATGAGAGTCTCATCTCAATGATGCTGAACCTCAGCATCCCCATTAACTCTTGGGGTGCAACAGGAAGGAATCTGGAGAAAGTGCATGTTGTACATCAAAGGGATTCAACACTCTTTTTTTAGACTAGACCAGACTAGACTAGAATCATTCAGTTGGAAGTGACATACAATGATCATCTAATCCAACTGCCAAACCACTTCAGGCATGATCAAAATTTAAAGCCTGTTATTAAGGGCACTGTCCAAATGCCTCTTGAACATTGACAGACTTCGGACATTGACCACCTCTCCAGGACACTGGTGTTTGACCACACTCCCACTAGAATCTGAACGTCCATGATGCAGCTTTGATCTATTACCAATATAATCCTTGATGCCCTAAAAAGTCTTTGTTTTGAAAGAAACAATTTACAGTGACCCATACAGAGAAGCTGAAGTTATTGTAAATTTTGCCAATTTATGTAAAATTAAATTTTCTCATTTCTAGATGCTGCCTTCCACCTTATTCTCTAATGTGGTAAATTTTGCAAGTCATCATCTTTTCTCAATCTCTTCAAAGAGCTACTGTTCTGTTGAGTAAAGTGATAAGACCAGTTTTTAAAACATCTCTTTGACTCTATGAGCATATTTGTGTACTAGCAAGGGTTTGTCTGCGCTCTTTTATGCTAATCCAGGTTGTATTTTTTGTGAATTCCATAAACCTTGCTTCTCCAACATATGA
The DNA here is from genome assembly GCA_013397245.1 of Thryothorus ludovicianus. Classification (NCBI taxonomy): domain Eukaryota; kingdom Metazoa; phylum Chordata; class Aves; order Passeriformes; family Certhiidae; genus Thryothorus; species Thryothorus ludovicianus. Next base: position 10,778 of record VZTB01002373.1, read on the forward strand.
GCTTTATAACTCCAGTGAAAATTCAGCCTGTGGTGAAGGAAAGGCAGATTCAGCTGCTTTGCCTTACTAATGTTATGCATCCTGAGTACTCAGATAGAAGTTTCCCATAGTTCACACAGTGTACAAAAATCTGTTTGCCTTTGACCTCGAGAATCATATTACTATAATGTTGATTGCAAATGTGTGAATTGTGTTTTCCTGCATGAAGCCTTGGCAAAGGACCTTTCAGGGCAGTTAGACATAGAAGTGAAGAGCAAGGCATAGAGCTGCACTGCAATAACTACACACTCACATTGGGTCCAGCATGAATTTTAGTTTCTTTGTTCATATTTTCTAATAAGGAAGCCAGACCCTCAAGACGATTTTCTGTGTAGCTTTCAATCCCACAATTCTCTCTGATGTGAAGTAGCCTACAGGATCACCCTGTACAGAGGTTGACACGTAGGGACAGAATAATGCTTAAACCATTATTTGAACAGAACAGCTGATTAAACATTTCAGGGCAGAATATATACTGTAATCCCAAGAAAATCAACAGAGGCTGAAACTGAGCTAGGCTCTAGGTGAACATGGTGTTTTATGTTTGGAATATTCTAATTTCTTAATTACACAAGATGGTCTTAGCTACATCATATTTTGTAATTGGTATGCCTCCAGGTCCTGTCTTTATACTTATAGATCACAAACCAACCTGAGTACTTCTGATCCACCCTCCTTGCATACACTCATTTCTCTTCTTACTCTCTCATGGAATTCATTGATCACATAGTCTCACCCAGACCTCTTCATCTTTGTTTCCAAGACATTGCTGCACATTTCCAGGCATTAGCATTAGCACCTCACTACTATTTAACCCTTCGCTGGCCCATATAGATTGAACAACGAGCTTTTATTTTGCTTTCAGGACTTCTTGTTTCTGGTCCTGAACAGAAGATGTTCCTTGATAACAATCCAGCTGTAACAAACTTCGGAATTTGAATATCACCATCTTCTGTTCTGTGGTCATCCCTACCCTTTGCTACACCAGCCACTCCCTTAGCTCCAAATCCCTCAGTTCACTGTTATTTTGAATTTCCATTTGCCCTAAAACCCCTCTTTTCTTAAGGTGCTCTGCACCTTAGATAATTTTAGAGACACAGCAAAGTTTTATCAGGCTTTGTGCATAATTTAGATTATAGGAGATTAATGGCATCTCCCAACTGGAGATATGTGGGATGCAAAATTGTTGAATGCTCGAGGTGAGGCTGATTCCCATGAATACATCATCTGTAGTTTCTTAACATTTAATTCTAAAGTCACTAATAGGGTTTTTTTGTCCCCCTAGGGTGGGAGGAAATGCTGCTGGAAACACAGACTTGCTGAGGTCTTTAGGGACAAAGTTATATATCTACTCCCTTGGCTCATGAAGGCCTCTTTATATCCTGCTGACCTGAATGGATCAAGGCTATGCCAGAGGCAATTTTTATGATGATGAGGAGGGGTCCACTGCAGCAATTCCTGTCTCTGCCATATATTTTGGTTTTCTTGCCCTGTTTGCATTTTGCTTCACACATTTTCAGGAACAGAAGGGCTCGAATTAATCTCTAATGTTCAGAAAGCATTTCAAAGATGTCAGCACATGACTAGTGTTGCTATTGTAAAAATGCATTTTCCATCTCTGTCAAGCATGGCATAATCAGCACCTACCCATTCCAAGGCACTCCCACCAGTCCTGACCTCTCCCAGGTGGCAGAGCAGCTGGGCCTGCTCACTGATCCACCCCATTCTGCATCTGACTCATGCACTTTGTGCTGGCTGAATAATTACTCTTTGAGATTAAAAGACTCCAACCTATGCATGGCACAGATTTCTTACTCCAAGTTAATGTTTAATGTTGGATGCATGAATCCTGTATAGACTGGAAAGGGAGGGGTGGGGTTGCTTTTTGACATTTGGTTCCCACATCAGATGATACAAAACTAATAAAGTAGCTGGTGCCAGAAGCTGAATTTTCACAGAACAGCCAAAGGTGCCATGGAAGAACTTCTCTGTGGGGGAAATATGGCTGTAAACATGACTTGGACACAGCAATCTATGAAGACAGTGAGGTACTTCTTTGAGTGAGCTTGAAGGGCTCAGACTGAGGCAGATTTGTTGTTTCTGGCAGAAATAGATTCCCCAGGTGACTTCATAATTTCATGACATCTGCTGGTAGATTTAGACAGGGCATATCTTTAGCCTAGAGAAATCTTCCCCACCTGATCTCTCCTGTTATAAATGCCACTTAATTCAATCAGGAAAACAGAAAAGCTGTGAAATGTGCAAGCAACCTCTTCAAATAACTAGTTAGTGCCCAAGGGGACAATAAAAGTTTCATGGAAAATGTCAGGATGAAGAACATCAAGCTCACTGTGCTGGCTTAAGAAAGGATGCTGGCACATCTGATATGAGGGCTGTATCTGGCCACTTTTCTACTGAGTTTGCAGATGTCTTTAGTTAAGTGCCCTATTGTGAGCAGTTGACTGGTTGCTGTGGCCTTTGGAAGCTAACAGGTAGGTCCTGCAGGAACACCTTTAATCCTGTGCAGGTCAGAGCACAATATCCTATTGTCTTGTCAGCACTTTGCAGGAGTTACTCTGCTGCTGAAAAAATATGATTTGTTTCCCTTATAAAAAAACTCAGGTGTGAACTGAGAAGGTCATTGATCATGTGAGGAGAATTCAACATAGTCCACTTCAGTCACTGGCTCTCTGACAGAAAATAAACATAATTACATCCCATATTCTTTTCTGTGTTGGAAGATGTCCTGCAAAATATTACTGCATTCTCTTTCTCACTTTCCCTTCCCTCCTCCCTTTTTTCCCTCTCCCTCTGTCTGACACTAAAACCAGTTTTAATGAGGATATTGCTGCCAGTAAGATGGTGGGTATATTTATTTCATAAGCCCGTTCCAATGCATCATTTAATTACTCAATTATTTCCTTGGTCAGCCTCTGGATAAAAAAGTTATTGGTATTTGACTAATTTTTCATGCTTGGATTAAAATATATCAGTAAATGCAATGTCAGCTGCAAAGAGAAACTATCAGCAAAGTATTGGGGTTTAGAGACTTGGTTTGGTGTTTTTTTTCCTTTCCCTGAGCAGTAATTACTGAGGTAAAAGAAATTTCTGGGAACTGTTATTTCAGATCAAATTTTAACTACTTGTTCTCTAAAAGGGAAGATATCAGGCTCCTGCCTGAATGAAACATAAACAAGAATAAATACAGAATACTTGCTGGAGGACTCACAGGGAAACAGGCAGTAAAGTGCTAATGCTAGGTTTTATGCTCTTTACGTTTAGGTAACAAAAAATTACATAACTCAAGTGCTGGCTACTAATCTAATGTTTTTATCTGGGACAGGGCAATCTCCTTCCCTGAGGAAGTATACTCAAAGGATATTTCAGGTCAATTTTTTTACTTTCCTTTCCAAATAGAGGTGTTACAACACTGTCACTGGAAATCTGAGCACAAGCCTTCAAGAGTAAAATATTCTGCAGTCCCTGTGGTCAGTGCTGTAAGGGGTAGATTAGATCAGGCTCCTGTAGTATGACTGTTAGGGGCAGGAGGGGAGGAGAAAGGGAAGGGGAAGAGGAAGAAAATCTGATTGAATTCCACCCTGAGCTTTTCATTACGCCTGTGCTTTTCATTACATACTTTTGTGAGCAGGTAAGTTCAGAGTGTGACCCACAGTGATTTCAAACTCAGCAATTGTACTCAGAAAAAGAGTGGAATAAAGCAGCTGAAAGGTCTCTTGGCTTTTTGCAAGAAGACGCTTTCAAATAGGACAGATTTTGATTTCTCAAATTACAAAGAGAGAGTTTCTGTAGCCTTTTAAGCTGCAGAAAACAGAGGTTTTTCCTTCTGTGTTGCCAAGCAAGCCCAGGCTCCTAAAACCCCTTGGGACATCCTGTCACTGTTTAGTGTGGAGCGTCAGAAAGTGGGAAGCTTTAAAAGCTACCCGGGACTGGAACACACCCTGATTCTAAAACCTGTGATTGTTGCAGGACAACATCCTTTCTAGCTTGTTTCTTTTAAAGACAGGGTAGCAGAAGGTGAGATGAGAGCAAGTCGCTGAAAGTCCTCTTGTTACTGAGCAGCAGAGTCTAGGGGTGGGGATTGTAGCATTTTCTGAGGTACATAAACAGAGGGGTTAATGTTAAAAAGTGGTTAATAAGCTATAGCTGCCACCTGGGAAACGTCTCTTGCATCAGCTATTCAGGCACTTTCATCACGGCTGTTCTAACAACAAGACTGGAATTCAAGCCTGTAAACTGATGCAACAATGCTTCTGGAGCTGACAGCAAGGGATTAGTTACCTCTGATGGAAGGGAGTGAATCCAAAACATCTAGTCTAGTATCTGCATTAGAATACAATAAGGATCTCAAGAATAAATCAGTGCTGCAGAAAAATATGTGAGATAGATGAAATTTGCTGTCAAAATGATAAATTGATCTTTAAAAAAAACCCCAGACCTACAAAGTGCTAGTATTTTACTAAAGCTTCTACTTGGGGAAAGGTTTTGTGGGAAAAACATTAGGAAACCCTTTTGCACAGGGTGGGAGACCTTGGGGCATGATAAGGCTCAGGTTATCCAAGACAAGGCTCTAAGAGTTTGTATTCTAATAGTTTTTTATGTCAGCGTTCTGTATGCTCTGCTTCCTGAACATCTCATTTGTTTATCACACATGGAACCATAGGATCAAAGTATCTATCTTATTTTACATGGAATTATGACAAATTTGTAGGCAGGCAATGTTACATGGCTATGCAGCAGCAATTTACAGGGATTTCTCTTTTCCAGAAAAAACAGGGGACTTTGTCGTTAAGCAGGCGGTCACAGCTGGTTTACCCTGGTATCGGTTCTTGAAGGAAGGCTGGAAGTGTAAAGTTGTGTATCAACTAAAATACTACCTGGATATTCTTTAGATAGTTTGGCTACTGTAGAAACTGTTAGATATTTTGTGCTGTTCATAAATGTAGTAAGTGTATTAGATGCCTTAGGCACTGTTTACAAAAAGTAAATTTGCCTATGTTAATGCTACTTTTGAACTAGTAATCAAAACCAGTATAAATTAACTCTGTAGAGTGATTGAATAGACTTCAGTTTCAAGTCTGTGGCATCAGGGCTTCGGATATGTAGAGGAGAGGAAAAAAATAAATCAAATGGACAGCATGTGCCTCTATTTGACCAATACCAAGTGAAATATTTGCTTCATACTAAGGCTTATTTTACATATATTTGTTTGCATGAGCACATGTGCCCCTGTGTACTTGTTGTACAACAAATTTTCACTCTACTTGTGATCAAATTTCATTCTTGTTTGAAACAGGAATGACCTGATTTTAGATATCTTGTATTGCGAAACGTAATAAATAGATTATAATTTTAAATGATTTTATTTAATAAATTAGAGAAAATCCCAGAAAGATATGAAATAAAATGTATGTTTGTAAAACATGCTATTAAGTGGGGCTGAGAGAATGGGGTATGTTTTTATGTCAAGGAAGAAGACAATGAAACAGCCATAGTTTATCCATGTAGCGAGACTATTATAAAATGTTGATTAGTAATTTTCTCTTTTGTGTGGGAAAAGAACAAGATAAAACAATGCTTTCTGTTACAGAGAGGGCTTGAAATGAACAGTAGGAGTTACTTCTAACTGGAGGGTAACACTGGGTTAATTGAAGATTTTTACAGCCATAGTAGTTGTTGAAAGAGGGTTAATCTGTCAAAGATAATGTTGGTTGTGCCTGATCTTGTCTCTACAGAGGTGTTTAGGCTATACAAGATCTCTCTGAAGCCCTGTGGCTGTGATACCAAGCCTAGGCTGTGCTTAGGAGAATGTAGGACTTGGCAAAATTCAGAAGGAAGTGAGATGAGATGAGGTGTGGAGGCTAAATGAAACAGGATAAAACACAGTATAAACTCATCAAGTATGGATCAATCCAAACTTGATGCATCATTTTCTTTTTAATACAAGTAATTTTCTTGACAAAAATAATTAATTAGGTTTATTTTTAAATTTTTTTTTATATTCAACATACTGTCTGGTCCTGAAGAAAACTATTGACTGCATTGAAGAAGATTTGTTTGGACTGCACAGGAACTTGAGATGGTTTTAAAGAGGGAAAGGGAAGAGTGACATTGAAGGGGAGGGAGGTAGGACTGAAGTATCCCATTTGAGACCAGTCTTAATAATTCTGTAACTGACTTGGATATAAAGTACTGATGCAATGCAATGAAATTCATTTAAATAAAGTGTGAAGTCATTGCTCTTAGGGAGAAATAATGAGAATTTCTGCTATAAACTTTGAGATAATTAGTCAGAAAAGTTTAAAGGATTACTACGTGTAGAGAGAATGAGATGCTAATAAAGCAGTAAATGAGATTTTGTGTCAGTATAGTATTTGGTTGATATTAGGAAGAATATATTTTTTTGCTCATCCCAGACTTCATCTGAAATACCATTTGCAGTTTTGGTCACCTCTGTGCAAGAAGGGTAAGGGCTCAAAAGTACAATCAGGGGAGCAGAGATACTTGGGAGTAATCTGAAAAAATTTATTTAGTCCAGAAAAAGACAGGCTTAAAGGGAAACCTGTATGTCAACAAGGGGAATAAGAAGAGGTACTTACATGCTAGAAAGCATACAGAACAAAATAAAACAATTATATAAAATAGGATATAAAAAGGAAATTCCCAACCATTGGGTATTTTAATGAACGGCTTCCCAATTATAAAGGTGGTGGTAAAAAGCCAAATTCTAATTGTTTTTAAAAGGAGTTTGGTAAATCCATGACAGGAGACATATGGTTTGCGATCAGTGGTAGGAGGGCTATTGCTTTCTTGACTTCCTGTCCTCGATTAATAAACATACATTTCTTTTTCTTTCCCATGCTGCTGTGGTAACTGGGGATGGGGGCTGCCTTCCTGGATCAGACCTCCAGAGTCCATCTCATTTGATAATTTTATTTTGGCAACAACTGCAAGCTAAAGCTTCTGAGAAAGGCTAAAGCTTCTGAGAAAGTCCAAAACTTCTAAACTCAACATGTAATCTAATGTGCTCCTGGGGGATTTTCCTCCTGTTTAGCATAAACAGAGAATAGTAGAATGTCCTGAGGAAAGAGAATTTCTACCTCTAACGAAAGTTTATATATGATTTTATCTATTGTGAGTAAGAAAGTTCTTATTGTCTTTATAAACATGTAAACTCCAGGATTCTGCTGAAGTCTTCACCTCAATAAAATCTGAAGTAGCTAAGTGCCATGTGTGAATTTTCAACCTTTCATTTCATGGACTGCCACTTTTCTTCTTCATCAGAGAAGAGCATAAATGACACATCTTCTTTACTCTTAACGGAGATCTTGGCCTCTTAACATCTTCTTTAGTAGCACTCCAACTAGGTTGCTTCCTTCCTTTCAGCTGGAAGATATTCCATTCCTCCAGTGTAATTTCTCTTCATAGAACCACAGCACCACAGAATATCCTGAGTTAGAAGGGACTCATTATGGTCATTGAGTCCAGCTCCTGCCCCTGCACAGGACACCCCAAGAGTCACACCATGGGCCTGAGAGTGTCCTAGAACTCAGTCAGGCTGGTGCTGTGACCTCTGCCCTGGGGAGCTGTTCCAGTGCCCACCCACCCTCCAGGCAAAGAACTTTTTCCTGAAAAACCTAAACCTCCCCTAACACGACTTCAGGCCATTCCCTTGGGTCCTGTCACTGGTCACCCCAGAGCAGAGATCAGTGCCTGCCCCTTTGCTTCCCCTCATGAGGGATCCCCTCAGTCTCAGCTGCTCCTCACTCAGCTTCCCCTCCAGACCCTTCACCATCCTCCTGGCCATTATTTGGACTCTCTAATGGTTCAATGCCTTTCTTACACTATGGCACCCAAAACCGTCCCAGAGCAGAGCAGGACAATCCCCTCCCTTGCCTGGCTGGCCATGCTGTCCCTGATGCCCCCAGGACAGGGCTGTCCCTCCTGGCTGCCAGGGCACTGCTGGCTCGTGTTCTCCCAGGTGCCTTTCCATAGTGCTGTTCTTCAGCTTCTTCCCTTGTCTGTCTCTACATCCAGAATTGCCCTGCCCCAAGTGCAGAATCCAGAACCTGCCCTTGTTAAAATACACATGGTTGGTGATTGCCCATGTCTCTGACTTGCCAGGTTTCTCTGCAGGACCTCTCTGCCCTCAGGGTAGTTTTGTCTTTCTTGAACGGCTTTTTTGCTGTTGCATAGTTTTTGATGGAGATACTGATGTAGCCAAAGATGAATAGTGAGGAGTTTTTATTTAACCCACTGGAAAAAAATCCACAACTATTTTCTACTTTTATCCATACTTTCAGGGTTTGGACATTTTTGATATTGCATTTCATACTGGTAGTTCTTATGTTTGTTTTAGAAAATTGTAGTAGAAAACGGTATTAATTACTTAAATATGAATAATGAAAAGTGAAAATTAAGGTTTATAAATTCTAAGATGAATTTTCACACATCTCTTGTACTGAGTTCTATATCCAAAGGTAAAACAATTAGTCAGGAAAATCTGTACTTTTACTACTTTTAAAAACAAGACAACTGCATAGCATAGTACCATTTTTTTCCTGGTCATAGATCAGAGCTGTTCTTCCACAACATTCTTATATGCATGAGGAAGACCCATGGCAAATAATTTTCTTGACAATCAAGTGACATCCCTATACTTCATTTAAGTTTTTTGTTTCACTTGAAAGGTAAGAAGAATTCAGATCAAAAGGCTGATTCAAATAATCTTCGGGGAAAAATGGTAAAAATGGTCATAAGCCAGTAATTTTTTCTCACGACTTACAGGCTGTGTGCACTATCGAAACAGGATGTTCAAAGTAAAGCAGTCCAGAATTGCTGAAAACGTTTCAGTCCTGGACCACTAGGTGTCAGGGAGAACCAAGAATTCACTCTGCCTGAACTAGGGTGAATTTCATCCTTTTTCATACTGCAAAAACTGTGAATCCACCTGAGGAAGGAGTGTGGAAACAAGCTCTCTGCCTCTGGACTTGCTTTGTCTGCAGGGCTGTGTCTGTCACATCTATTGCTCAAGCTTCCTTTGCACTTCTCTGTGTGGTGCAGATTCTGGATAAAAGCATTCTGCTGAAAGTAGAACCTTACTGGTTTAGTGCAGCTTAAAAACACAAAATCTCTTGCAAGTGGGAGCTAACAAGTTCTTGTTCTAGATGCTTCTTACCTAAGTGAATTTCATGGCACAAGGATAGATATCCACTGCCCATTCTCTGAGAGGGGCTTCCAGGAGCTCCCTTGATTAACAGGCAACCTACACGAATGTACAAAACCCACTCCAGATATAAGAATCAGGAGAGAAAGTTGAGTAAAAGAGGAGAGAAACAAAAAGGGATAAAAATCAAATGAACAGAGCTGCTATCCTTTGTACTCTGCTATAAATTAGTGCCCTGTTCTGTGATGTCAGGTGAAGGTATGCTTAATCTTGGCCAGTCAGGTCAATGAATGATGTCTCTAAGACTGGGCTATAACTATGTCCAGCCCTCACCTGCTCAGGAAAGTAAATAATGAATCTCACATTTCCATACACTTGTGGCACTGGTTAGAATAGGAACATTGCATTATGTATGTAATTTCTACATTTCTTAATGCTAGGTTTTCTGAGTAACCTGTTTTTAATCAAATGCTTTTGAAGATTTGCTAACGAAAGATGAAAATCCATAAAACACTTGAACAAGAACATTTAAATGACAATTTGTGTTGGAAAATAATAATAATTTAGTTTAATAAAAATAATTTATATTGAAACCATTTTATATGGAGCTTTCCAGCAATTGTTTTTAACAATTGTTGTTTCTAGCAGTACTTTTATTAAAAGATTAATTACTTTGCCAGGTTACTGTCTTTATTTATCAATTACTGCTTTCTCCAATTAAAGGAATAGAATGAATCTGAAAAAAGTTTGGATTCTGGAGAGGTGATTTTTTCCCCACAGTCACAATAATTTCATGAATTCTTTAAGAGAATATTGCATACAGTGGAGGAAGAATAAGAATAACAAAAGTAATGTTTTGGGAAACAACCTGTGAATGAGCTGAAGTCACTCTGCTCCAGACTCTGAACTTTGTCTGCATAAATGCACTGTCTGGAAAGCAGCAGAACATAAATTTACAGCTGTGTATTGGTACCTACCGGGCTGCTCCACTGGATTTTATGAAATTAAGGAATTGTAAAGCAAGGGATGAGAAGATATGACATTTTATTCAGTATCCCACCTAGTGTTTCTTGCGTTGCTTAAATTGCATAATGGGGCTGACTAGGAGCTCTTGGGGTGGGTTTTTCTGCTCCAAGCCTAGAGGATAGGTCTATGCTTGGGGAAATCATTTCAGTTTTGTAAAAGGTTTAACAAAGGAATTTTGAAACATGCTACAAAGGAGAAGGGTTGCAGATTTTATGCACAAAATATCACAAATTGGAAGGCAGAAGACAGTTTTTCCTGAAACATATGAGTCATCAATTTACAGCTCCTGAGAGATGCATAACTTGAAGGAATGTTTTGGTGAAGTGGAAAGTCACAGAAGGAATTACTGTATCATAGAATACTTATTAGCAGATAACAGAATGAGCCATGTTACATTGTCTAAATTCTTGCTGTTGTTGGACAGATGGAAAAAACACGTTAGAAATCTCCTGCAAGATCAGACCGCTGTTCTGTAAAAACCAGTGTTTTCTCACTGCCCAGCAGTGGAGACACTGTTTTGTGAAAGCATGTGAGCTGCCACTTCTCTGGGTGACCTCCATAACTTTCAAAGTTGTTGCATTAAAGGTGTTGGGGCTTGTGTCCATCCTTATTCCATTGGAACCTGCTTTTAGGCCTGTTTCTGAATGTATATAATGTCTTTTTGAACCTGTTGCTACCGTTGCCTCACTGTGACACTGTCTCTCCTTACGTCCTGTGACAATGTAGTTCCTGAGTTCACTACCTTCTTTATAAAACTGTACTCCTTAACTAGTTAAACTCTGTTTTAAAGTACTTGCCCAGTTCCCTGTGACTAGTGTTCTTTGATATGGCAATTAGCAGTTCTACATTTGTTTTATCCATTTCCTTTTTGTTTTTGTTTTACTTCATCATACAGCTTCTGCAGTTAAATATTTTTTTGGATCTCACAGAGTTTTTATCACTTCTTGTGAATATTTTACTTTGAATTCATGTCTGTGTGCTTCTGTTAATTCCTCTACATTCTCCTTGAAACATCCTAAGGGATTTGAGGAGTGTCAGCACCAAGGACTTTACATAGCAGCAAAATTATTTCCTCTTTTCTTATTGTTCTGTGTACCTTGGCTGATGACTCTCAGAGTGTTGCTGCCTGTTTTTTTGGCCGGTGCATTGATCCAGTGATTCCAGGAATCAGCAGCAACTCTAAGATCCTTTCTTTCGCTTATAACTATCAATTTTGAGTTAAGCATCATGTAGTTGCCATTTAGAACTTTTCCCTGTAGGTGCACTGTTTTGTATTTTTGTTAAGGGAAGATGACCTGGAAAACTTTCATCAATTCAGATTTGTGAAATTCTGGAATTTGATGCCATTGTCAAGAAACACAACTACTTTAGAGAGCAAGATGTTATTTTATCACTTACAAAGATTCCACTGCAAAATTTCTTGTCCAAAGGATTGATAAAGCTGTTCAACAAAATTACTGCCCAAAGCATTTTTTGTGTGAACTCACTTTAAACACTTCTTATTGAAAAGTGCTAGTTAAACACTACCGTTTGTTTCTCATCTTATAACAAGCCTTAAATCCATAAAGGACTTATCTTTCAGTCCATGGCAACTTATTTTCTCTATTAGTCTTTAGTGTAGGACATTATCTGTGGCTTTCTGAAAATTCAGATACTTGCATCCACTAGTGCAACTAGTTTCCTTCCGAGTGCCCTGAAGAAGTCCAGGAGGTCCATGAGACAGATTTCCCTGAGACAGATATTCTCTCTGCTGGAATCCTGTCAGCTGCTTAGCAATATCCTCCTATGTTTGCTCATGTGCTGAGTGGGTTCATGTTATTATCTTACCATGGCAGGATGTCAGAATTCCTGCTCTGTTCCCAATATCTCCCCTGCACCCTTTTACCCTTTCAATTCTCTCTCTCTTGTGTTCACAGCTGAGCTTATATTTGGAGAATGTTTTTCCCACCAGACTAAAGTATACTGTGTGAAGTAATGACTTGAAAGGAAAGAGGGGGCAAACAAAACTTGACTGCATTTATTTGTAATGGCTCTGAAACAGAAAAGCTGCTTGGTGCCGGCAGTAAACAAAGTCCAGTCCATGCTCCTGGAATTATATTTACAATTTTAAAACACTTTATGTTTTTAGTGGATGGTGCCCTTTTTTGATAGTCGTGGAGTTTCATGGTGATTTGATTACTGCGGAACTGTAAAAGACTTGTTGCTGTTTGACAAAGACAGTAATTGCAAGGAAGATCAATATTTTGTGGACTAACTTTTGAGGGATGTAATTTTAGTAGGATTCAGTGTTACAGATATCCAATTTTCAAAATCATGACTTGAGTCCTTTTGAGTCTGACTTAAAACCAGTAATTCTGAACTTTTTTCTTTGCTTTCTGGTCTTTTGTGTCATGTGATATTTTCAGATGGTGCTAAGGGCTAGAAGTGAGTTTGAAGACAGTGTAAGCAAAATTCTCCCAATTCTATATCTAGGAGTTTGCAGTACAATATCAGTACTGCAAGTATTGGCAGTGCTGCTGGTTTGTAAAGGAACACCTTAGGCTCTGGCCAGATGCCACACAGCATTTGCTCCATAGAATCACAGAACTGTTTAGGCTGGAAAAGAACTCTAAGGCCATTGAGTAAGGCCCTTAACCCAGCACTGCCAAGTCCTTCATTAACTATGTCCCCAAGGACATCATCTACAAAATGGTGGCTTCACCACTTCCCTGGCAGCCTATCTAATGCTTGACAAGCCTTTCCATGGATAAATTTTCCCTAATATCTGAATGTCCTGGGTTGACACTGATCTAAACCTTCCCTATTGCAACATGAGATCACTTCATCTCATCCTGTTCCTTGTTACCTGGGAGAAGAGACCACCTCCACCATTTCCACAAGCTCCCTTCAGTTGTAGGGAATGTTAAGGCCAGCCCTGAGCCTCCTTTTCTCAAGGCTAAACAGCCTCAGCTCCCTCAGCTTCTCCTAACCATTTTGACATTAATTGTGTCTGAGTACACACTTCACACTTCAACAGGGACACAATTTGGCAGGTACAGATTCCAAGTGTGCAAATCTACCATTTTCATAAAACCTTGGGGCATAACAGAGTACCAAGAAAGACCCCTTCAAAGAGAAACAAATGAGAATGGAAGGCAGATTAGCACTGTGTGAAACTCTGCTATGTTAGCAGGTAGTGCTGTCAGAATAGTACATACACATAAGGGAAAGTTTTGGGAACTTAGGCACACATTTTCCCCAGGACACCTTCATCCTGCCTGAGAGATGCTCAGAGAAAGCAGAGACAATGAACATAAACACCAAAGAATCAATATAAGAATGACAGTGTTAAACTAGACCTCTTCAAGGCTATGTCAAGCAGAGGATATGA
>VZTB01002373.1:28665-40719 GCA_013397245.1 Thryothorus ludovicianus
TTCTTTTTTTTTTCTCTTTTTTTTTTTTTTTTTTTTTTTTTTAGATTTTTCAGATATTAATATCATTTATATACTTGAATTGGAATTAACTTGGGTGGGATAAACACTGGTTTCTTTAATTCTTAATGTTCCTGCCTCCCACCCTTTACTTCTTTATTTCTGGTAGTGAAACTTGGCAAGTATTTGTAGTGAGGGAGCCCTGTTCAAAGCTCTGCTGTACAAAATTAAACCCCATAACCCCATCCCATGAGTTCCTTATCTCTGAGTTTGTGTGAAGCTTGTATCAAAGAGCCTTTGAAAGAAATCTAAATCACAGTAAGAACAATAATGTAAAACTATTTTTATTGAAAATACATCTACAAAGTAATGTCTCTCAATCCACTCTGGGTGCATACCAATGTAGAACCAGTGAGGGGTGGGGAAGGGAATCTTTCTATAATACCTTATTTCCATAAGAAACAAAGTTAGTATAAAAAAAAAATCACATTCTTTGTGACACGATTCATTTTTCTCAGCTGATGTCATAGAAAGACAGCCTTTTACATTGTCTTTGCAATGTATTTCCAAACAAAATCTTAACAAAAATTTAAAATGTTATGCCATAATTTCTACTGTTAATGTTTATACACACATTCTGAATACAGTATCTATATAAAAATATCTCTAATTATATATCAGAAAATGCCTGTCTGTATCCTAGATTTGCGTTCTGTTAGCAAAAAAGAAAAACAAACCCAAAAAAACCCAATAACAAAAAAACAACCTTTATTTTCTTTCAGTCATTCATTTAGAAATTCATTTAGATCTTTCTTGGTTTGATGCTCAGTAACCTATATTAACCCCTGCTCACTTCATTTACTTGAGAGTTTGTGCTCATATTTTCTGAATTACTCAACTGGAGAAGATTGACAGGAATTTTCAGTCCCAAAAAGCCAGTCTTGCTTGGGAAAAGATTTATCTTTGACCAGGATGCTGACATTTTCACTACAGTTACTTGTACACCCTATTTACAGACTTTAAGTGACAGATGCAACATATTGAATGTTTTTTGAGTGGCAGCTGGGCCAATGCAAAGGGATCCTTAATTTCTGTCATCAGAATTATTTTGGCAAGGGGAGGAATAAAAAAGAAAAATGAATATTTTAATAAAACAGATCATTGAACATTATTGTGCCATTACATTTTTTCTTTCTCCCAACTGCATTTACATTATAAGACTTTGCGGTTTAACCTCTAAGATAAGGTGAAAATAAGATATAAGATAAGGCAAAAAGGAAAAAGTACATAATTTGTATTTCTAGAAAAGAGCTTCTTCGGGCAATAATCTTGAACAAAAAAGCCACTGTATTACAAGTATATTGTTTTCCTTTTTTCATTCTTTCCTTATCTATTTCCTGAAAATTACCTGTAATATTTCATTTTAAAATCCTTTTTAATTAAAATTTCAATGTATATTATAGTATTTATCATTTTTGAATTTGCATATCTTTTCCTGATAAAAATACAAAAGCACACATTAATTTTATTTTCTAAAGGCTTTTATCTTCTTTTTTAGGTGCTACTAGTAAACTCTCTAGGAACCAAAATTTCACATTATGATAGGGAGCCTTCTCCAGATGGTGAAATGTATATAGTTTCCAGTTCATACCTCTATAATTTACTAGTGGATCAAGAATTTAGGAGGTTTCTAATTAGAAAATCTCTGCTGGTCTCAGGGATTCAGATTCAGAATGCAGCCCATTTAGGATCTGAACATCTCGCCCTCTGTACCTTCTGTAGAAGGCTGGCATTGCCTTCTTATAATTGCTTATTAAGTAGCTCATTAGTGCATCCAGAGCGTGCAAATGTTTTTTATCCAAACAGACATGAAGACATTTTCTGTCCCAAACCAGGGCCTTGCTCCTACAAGCACACACACAGATTGTGATGTTGAAATTAAGGGAGCAAATCCAGATTGGAAGTACATACATGCATATGTAAATGTTTGTGAGTCAGTGGGAGCCAACTAGGCTAAATTTTTATAAAGATCAGCTGAATCTAATTCGAAAAACTGTCTAGATAAAATAACTTTCTCAGAAATATTTCATCTCAGCTGGTAAAAGTGCTGATTTGGGGGTATTTTCTTTTCTTTATTTATATATCTCCCCCCTTTTTATCCCCTCAATTAATCTCCTGCTTTTTATTTTCCTGCTAGTATTTGAACAATTATATAACACTAGAGAAAAAAAAATCAGATAAAATAGCAAAAGTCCTGTTAATTTACTTAGCTGGATGCAGTTATCAAGTTAGAAGTGTTGATTGTGTGTTTATAGATGTTAGGAATTTTGCAATAGGTATTTAAAAAAATAAAACCATTTTCAGGCTCTGTTATCTGTTTTTACTTTCCAGTTCATAAAAAAAAAAAGATTCACAGGACTGAGTAACATATACACAATCTCTTTTTTTATCCCCAGTTAGCATATGTCTAGCAGGACCAGTGTTGTTGCCTGTTAATTTTTTTTTAAATGGGAAGCCAACATATACCATGATCACTGCTAGTTTGGAATATATTTTCATTAATTCTTTCCAGTGCGAGCATAAAGGGAGAAATCAAGGAATAGATGAAGTTGGTGAATTCAAGACGTAAATTGCCAGAAAAAGTGTGTGTTTTCCCACACTTGTAGTGTTGAACTCACGCTTTGTCTAGCCTACATCTTGGTTTCACTATCTATTGGTTTCTCATTCTCATTTTCTTGCGAGATCAGTTGGTATGGTTTCTTCATTTCATTCTCCTCTATCACGGAATTACCCATCTCAGCATCCCTGTTCTTCAGCTCATGCCGTGATAAATGTTCAACAATCCCTGCTCCAATGGAGTCTCCCAGGACGTTGGTAGTGGTGCGGAGACGGTCCCTAGGGAAGAAGCAGTGAATTACTTCCATCCCTCACTCAGGCAAGCAAGCAGACTAGCTGCTAAAATGGCCCTTAAATAACTCTTAAATGAGTCACCTGTTTTACATGCATTTGCTTATCTGAACTGTTAATGCCATGATTTCTCCTACAGAAATTCACAAATATAGCGGGATATGGAGTCACAAAATGTGTTTAGTACTCATAGCAACTTCACAGCAAGAAATGGTCTTGTGATGAGGATGCCAAAGGGAGCATATGGTTTCTTTGGAAAGGCATTTTGCTACTCTTGGGTGTCAAGAGTTTGGGTTTATATCCTCTGAATGTGTGAGCCAGCAGGAATTTACCTTGTTAGGTTTGTTTGTCTCCTGACCATAAGATGTGATGTGTAATTTAGGGTGGAATTGTGCAGGAATTGACTCAGATTAAACTGTGAAAATTCATCTTTCTCAGAGGGCTCTGCCTGGCAGATGCAGAAGGCCCCTTGATGAGGAGTGACTGGCAGTGTCAGTAGGAAAGCATCCACCTACATCAGGTGGATAGATAATCATCTGAAGACATTATGTTCTGATAACAACACAGGCAACTTCTTTCAGGGATCACTTGAGAAGATTTATGTGTAAAAGCCCCCAGAAAAGCTAAGTAATAGGTATTAGATGAAAGAGAGGTCAGAAAAAGTCTTCCTTTCATTTATTTCCTGGACCTAGAGCAATACATATATCTAAAGGTGTCTGTCATCTTGCACAAATAGATGAAAGGAAAAACTGAGGGGCAATACTTTGTGGTGGCAGTTACGCAATTATTTTTTGTTTATATGTTCATGGGGTAGGCAGATGAACCTTTCCCAGATTAGATAGTCAGCAAGGCTGCAATGAATTGGTTGGATCTGATCCAGTTCTGAGTCTGATTGACTGAAAATTTTCATTGTCATCCTATAAAAAATAAAAAACCAAAGCAATTCTTTGCTTATTTAATTACATTGTATCTGAAAGTTTTCTTAGTATCTTAACAATGCAGATTTCTTTTTAAATTTGGCATGAAAAAGGAACCACAATTAAGCAATACCCCTCACCATCTGCTCTTAGAAAATACCTCACTAGCAAGAAATAGTGATTCTTTTTAACACTTGTTTCCAAATGCCTTCCAGAGCAAAACATTGTAGTATAGCCACAATGTCCCTGGTTATATTTCACTTCTAAATATGGTCTAAGCCTTTAACAACTCCGTAAAAATACTTACAAGAACCAGTCCACTGCAATGATAAGAGTGATATCATCTGTAGGCAAACCTACTGATGTGAGCACAATGACCATGGTGACCAGTCCAGCTTGAGGAATGCCTGCAGCACCAATACTGGCAGCTGTAGCAGTGATGCTGTGCAAAGAGATGGCAAGAGCAATTAATTGATTTCTGTAATTAAACTGTAATAAAAACTGTGCTTATCCGCTGTCAAACTTTTAAGCCAGATATAAAGCAAGAAGTCATTTGCTTAGTAGTAAATGGAAAGATGATTCTAGTCCCTGATCTGAACACTCTATAACTGCAGGGGACTATGACCCTTGATTCAAAGTGTTTCATTAAACCTCTGTCCAGAAACCTTGAAACATGATTTTATTAGGTGATAAATTCCCTACTAAATGCCAAGGGCCAGAAAAAAATGCTATAGTTACATGTCCCCACCCATTGAAGACAATCTCTCCACAAGCTCAAATATGTTAAAAGAAAAACTGGGGTGGTAGTTCTGTCCTGGCAGATCTAACACAAGAACTTCTGCTCTCGGTCCATCTCACTATAGCTTCATGCCAAGTGAAGACTCTGTCCTCCAGCAGCTGGTGTTCTGCCATCAGAGAAACTGCCAGAAACCCTGAGTCATACAGTCTAGTGACTTCGTAGAAATGTGCTTGTTCACACCTGGTTTAGGGAGAATTTTTTTTCTCAGGTAGTTTTCCAGGGAGCAGCTCTATTACTATTGAATGTGAAACAATTGCCTCGGAGGGTGAAGGCAGAGTTTTGCCTTAGGTTAATGAATATTGAAATGAACTCCTGGGTTTTATGGAGGACTGTATCTGAACTTTCAGTGTTCCTGTGTAATAGATATGTGTCTTTGTCCCACAATGCACACCTGTCCCCTTACTGATGGTACTTTCTTCTGCACAAGTACCCATCATCCTTTTTCCCTAAATTGTGATAAACATAATGAAATTAAAGCAGATCAGTTATCACTGAATGCCAGCTAGTGGGTTGTTTGCTGTTGTATTTCAAACAAGAAGTCTTGTGTGCTTGAAAACATAACCTATGTTCAGCACTTTTTTCAGCTGTTGTAATAAAATTATATTACTGTTCCTTGCAGCTAACCTTGATTCTATCCTGAAACCAGGATAGAACCAGGAAAACACCATCTCTTCTAGAAATAACATTGTGATGACTTCATGCTTCAGCTTTGTGCATGCATTATAAACTACCTGGTACTCATTATAAGTCTGTAGGTCCCAACGGCTGCATGAGTTCTTAAGAAAGAAAAATTTGAAATTTGAAATTAAATCTTGTTCTTGTGGTCTTTACTAAGTGCAGTAATTGGTGGGTCATGTTACAGTTTTGTTAAAAGTTTATCTAAATGAGAATATTTGCTGGGGGTCCTTTTGTGGGAAGAAGATGTAAATTACAGATAACGTGATACTGTAGCAGTTCTTTTTTTTTAGCTCTAGATGCTTTTGTTTAATCCCACTTAAACTAGGAAGGGGTCGTCACAAAGGAGCTTTTATTAAATGTAGGTAACACTGGTTTCCATACCTGATTGTGATAATCTGTCCAAAGTTCAGATCAAAGTTGTTGACCTGTGCAATGAAAATTGCAGCCAAAGCTTCATATAAAGCAGTTCCATCCATATTAATTGTAGCACCAACTGGGAGTACAAATCTTGTAACTCGTTTGTCCACCCCATTTATTTCTTCTAGACACTTAAATGTAACAGGTAGTGTTGCAGAACTGATACAAAAAGAAAATAAGATAATACATGATATAAATTCTGCAAAGAGGGAAAGAGTGTCATATTATAATGACAAGAGAGACAGTTCTGTCCTAGTTTGTATGTGATTTACCAGAACAGGTTTGTCTTTTATTTTAATGCAAATAATGAAATGAAGCATGTCTAATCAAGAAGGTTCTCCTAATGCTCTTGGAAACTTTTCCCAGCTGTTAATTACTGCCATTTTCTATGGAATCTCTAGTCTGAAAGTGTCTAAGTTCAATGTTTTCTCACAAGGTTCTTCTGCCAGGCACAGGAAGCTATTTGAAATTCCTACTTCCCAGTTTTAAGGCATGGAGCTGTGATTGAATCATCCCTAAGGATTGTTTTCTTCAAGGTATACCAATGGAACTATTCAAAACTTGAGTAAAAAAGCTCGTTTTCTCTTATTTTTTTTGTGGGCTCCCCTGCAAAGGGCATTTTGATTGATGGTTGCATTATTTTCCCTCCTATCTGCTTACACCAGTAGACAGATAAGCACCATACAGTCGCTCACTTGCCTCCACATCTTGATAGGACAGACAAAACCAAAAGGAACAGTATGAACCAAAAAATGGGAGGGGTAGAGAATAAATAAAAGTGTTTAATAAGCATGGGACACTTCTGAAAGAAGAGCAGAAGAAACTGAAGCAATACAAGTGGCGCTTAGTTACCACTCCCACCAAAGGACCGGCGGCCCGCAAGTTATGGATTAATGTGTGGCCAGCCTTCCTAAAGTCCTTTTTCCCCTTTTGTTGCCAAGCATGATGTATGTGGCATTGAATATCTCTTGACTAACTTTGGTTCATCTGCCCAGCCCTGTGCCCTCCCAGCCCACTGTGAACCCCTCAGCTCACTGAGGGGCAGAGTGAGAGTCAGAGAAGGGCTGGAAGCTGTGCAAATACTCAGCAACAGCTAAAATGCCAGCATGTGATCACTGTTGTTTTGGCCAAAAATCTAAAATATGGCATTATATGAGCTGCTATGAAGAAAGTTAACTCTATCTGAGCCAGAACTGTCTCTACATCTGATCACACCAAAGAGGCACAGCGATTCAGTTTACTTGATCCCAGTGAAACCTTCATTGCTAAATACTCAAAAGACTTTCTAGTGTTTGAAAACTCTATCAATATAGATAAAATACTGACCAAAAATAGAAAGGGGTTGCGGAAGATTGTGTTAGAAAAATATCTTTGCTTATCTTAGAGTTGAATTTTAAATAGTTTTTAAATCCACTTGCAATACAGTATGCTGTCTTGCATCAGCTAAAGCTTTTACTTCAAAATAATCTCAAACACTAAGAACTCAAATTTAGCATCAGAGAATACCTGACTGAAACCTGTTTTTAGGACACATTTTTAAAATTTATTAAAATGGCAGCTGTTTTATGAAAGGTCAGACAGTCTAGAAATGTACACTTTATTGTAGTTTTTCCTCGTCATATAAGCAAACAGTTTTTTAAATTCACATGACATAACTATGACCACCTCCAAAGACCAAAAGTGGCATTTCTGTTGTAGGTTCTGTATCCATTATTGTCTATCAGGATTTTGGGTACAAATTGTCAGCTGCCAATATGAATACTCTTAGGGACCTTTCTGTTTGGTGCTCCATTTTGCCATGCATATTCTTTGCTAGCTCCATCCTTCTATCAAATCATTACAAACAAAGAATAGCAAACACCAAGACTAACAAGGTTCCTAAAGTAACCAAACTAACAAGGGCTCTGGCCATACAGTCTGCACTACCAAACAGATTAATTTCATCTCAGTTCAGGGTTTCTTATAGAAAAAGAGTTCAAGTCAGTAATGGAGAGCAGCAGAACTGAAATACAGTGCTCAAGTGAATACAGAGTTAACCAAACATTAAGAAAAATTGTTTCTTAAACTAGTAATAAAAAAATGATATGGCTTTAAAATACTGTGTTATACCTGGAAGATGTTCCCAAAGCTGTGACTAATGCCTGGATTAGGCCTCCAATAAATACCCACGGGTTCTTACGAGTGATCACAAAGTAGAGCAGAGGTAGGACAATGACAGCATGAATTAGCAAGCCAATGATGACTGTCACAGTGTACATGGCAAGCTGACCACCTATCACACCCATATCTTCCATCTCAACAATTTTCCCAGCAATCAAGAAGAGAATTCCAAGTGGAGCATACCTAAAAATAAGAAATCAAAACAGCATTGCAAAACAAAGTAGAGATTCGGTCCCCCATCCGTCCTGTTTGTGTTTATATACATAAATGCAGAATTTCACTGTAAGGATGCTCCTATTCAGGAACAGTTAAAAAATTTAACTCTTCAACTCGTTAACAATTCAACCTGTATTGAACTACAGCAGTGAATGCTTTTGGTGGGATTCGGTGGATTCAATATCTGGTAAGGATTTCAAGATGTATAGCATGCCTTTTGTACAGGTAGGGAAATGAATTCTCCTTGGAATTCAAGTGCAATTTAAAAGCTAGTTTAGCCAATCTTGCTATAAATCTGCCTGTGTGAATGAAGGCTAAACCAACACATGTGAATACTATGCCAAGCACTCAGTTCAGTTCCAGTGCTGTTTCTCATGCTGAGGAAGGAACCCACACAGAAGTTTGCTAACTTCTGAACATTTTAAGCTGCTTCTGATGCCTAAGATTTTTAGCTTTTTATATTTTTTCACTTATTTGTAGCTTTGTAGCCTTGTCTATAGCTTCTAGTATTTTTCCTATATTTTTTCCCTACATTTAGAAACAATAAGCTAAACTTAAAAAATGCATTCCTAAATATTGTATAGTTTTATTCCAAGAAGAATAAAAGCTACAAGGACATTCTGTTTTCCAACCAGAATCTGGACCAGACATATCAAAATGGGGCAAAAGATGCCTCTGGACTGCTTCCAGTGGGCCAGGACCCCAGGAATTATTATCTAACCAACTAACCTTTTTGCTGGACAGTGTATGATCAGTGTAATAATAGGCTAACCATATAAAAATTGTAGAATTAATGTACTACGTGCCATGATTTTTGTCATATTGTGTACCTAAAAGGTTTCAAGTAGAGATTTACTTTTATTTTCACTCCAATGTTTTTGGGAAGACCAGTTCTATTTTCCAGGCATCACTTCTGGCAATGTTAAATTTCATCCAGTGGGGCACTGGATAGATATATTCATTAGCATGAAGAAATCTGTATGACAAATGTTGGCTGCCTTGTGGAACCACAACACAGGTGGGATGAACTGCTTTTGCCTATCAGGAAGCACAGCTAGAGGTGAAGAAAGAGCTGGTGCTGAGTGTAAAACTTGAATGTAATTCTGCTGTAGCAGTTCTTTAGGTACAGCCCCACTCCTATAAATGCCTACTTGTCTTCTCACTGTAACGTGTCATGGAACAGAATCTATCCACTTTATCTCAAATACCCTTTATGCCATCAAGTCCATGTGGAAATTTATCTGAATACTCTGCTTCAACATTTTAAACATGCTTGTAAAGGAGAAAATATTTTAGTTATTAGAGCAAATATACTTATTTTTGGTTTCGTATCTAGTATGGCAGTATGCTTCTGGATAGACTCTTGGAGTTGATTTGTTTTTTTCCTGTAGTAAAGAAGGCAATAAGATATAATTTCTTTTCGTAGTTAACCTTATACCTGGAAAATAATGAGGCTTAATTTTCAAAAAGATTTCTTACCATAAGGAAAAAGGTATTTATTTTATTTACCTAATGAATATAATAAAGAAAGCAGGAAAATTATGTGTATGTGTGAGCACTGCAGCTAAAATGCAAGGACATACATATAAACCCCACAACTACAGGAACCTGTTGTGTTGGAACATTGTGATAATAAGGTCTTGCTGTGAAGAAATAAGATTATGGGAGAGGTTTGTTGGTTTCCTTTAATGAATTCAGATTAGGACATAAGGAAACACTTGAATGGGTTACTGCTGTGATTGATATCTTCAAGAAGACATAGAATGGCTCTATATAAGGACAGCAACTTCTGACACAGACCCTGATTTTAATCACGTCAAAAGTGAAACCCACTGAAAGAATTGGTGTTTGGGCAGATTATTATCATAGAGAGTTACAGCTCTGGGGTTCATTCACGAAAAAAATTCCCAGGTAGATAAAATCTTATTGTCTGACTTTCTGCCAAATAGATTCTTGCTACTCAGTGTCTGACTGTGATGAAAAAATATTGTTAGTAGCTTAAAAAGGAATTTATCGAAGAGGCACTTACCACATGATTAGAGCTACCAATCTCATGATAGCCTCATTAAGGCTATCAAAGAAGTCTTTCAATGCCTGACCTTGCTCCCTCATGCTCCCAATCACCAGGCCAAAGCTTATTGAGAACACCACCAAGCCAAGGGCATTCACTCCATTCACAGAGCCTGGAACAGGAACTATTTCCTCTTTCATTCGGGTGAGAGCTTCCATTGCTTCTGACACGTTGCTTATTATGGAAGTCACCGTGGATGAGTCATTGGATGGAATAGCTACTTTAAACTTTCTCTTTTCATAGTTGGTTTTGAACTGTTAAAATGAAAATAAAAGATAGAAATTTGGTGAATCGTAGCAAACTAGGGTTAAAATCACAAATTAAATCATTATTTACTATTGGAAGAGATTTGAATTTTTAGCTTAATATTTCTATGTAAAATGTGCTATGATGAAAACTTGGTTTTCCTGAAAGCAACAAAAAACCATATTAACTTCAAAATCTGAATCTTCAGCTTTAGCTTCTAGAAATCATTTTCTCATCAAGAGGTTGAATTGAAAGATGCAGATTTGTCATGCTACTATATTCTGTAACAAAACTATTGATTCTTAGTTTGCATTTTATATAAATTGCTATTTTTCCTAACAACAAAATTCCAAATGTTTATAGTATTTTTCTGGCTAGTGAGAATATTTTCTTGTGCTTTGGACTTTCTTTATTTCTTCATCTTTTTGTATTTAAAAAAAAAAAGGGTCTGAAGCTCACTTAAATATGACATACCTCCTTTTTCTTTAGTTATGGCAAAGGTTTACTCTGTAGTACATGTCACCACATTTCTTAATTAAGGAAAGGATTATACTTTAATTGGATCTTTTATGGAACAGACAAATAAATTTCTAAATCTCAATATGTTCCCAAATGTCTTTCATCCCCTAATGTCTTTCCAAAGAGAAATTTACACCCTGAATATTTCTATCTGGGCTCAAAAAGCCCTGCAGCTCTGTCCTGGTTGAATTCTGTTGAACACAAAGCATACTAAATATCAATAGTATAATGTTTCTCATGTGTCTCAGGATGCTAATTAGTCCATTAAAGCAGTAGAAGTCTGGTGTTGAGGTTGTTCAGCAACTTCAGATTCTTATTATTTTTTTCTTTTTTATGCTTTTATTCTTTTGGAGCTACCCAGAAAACTCCAGGTATCTTTACTGGTATCTAGGGACCTCTTGGACGCTTCAGAAGTACTTGAGTGAAATGCAGCAATTATGACCAAGATGGGAAACATGAGTATCATCTTCTTTCAACACTAGCCTGATGTAATGTTTCTTCCTGCACCTGACTAGTTTCATGCACTCCTTCCACATATTTGAGGTATCTCTCTAAAGGCTCTAAGTATCTCAGAATGTCAAATAAAACCTGTTTACTGGACATTTATGGAAGGTTTCTGAATAATATATAGCAGAACCAAGACTTATGAGTTTATAATAAAATCTGCTAAAATAATTTAAGATTTGGGCTGTACAGAAATCAAATGAGAACTGTATGGGCAGTTGCCTGACATGGAAGAGCCCAGTTCCACTGCCTAACCCACCCACACCCAACACGTGATAATTCTTACTTGATCTCTTAGTGAGACAATTCCACTTTATAAGTAGCAGAAATCTCACCAAGCAAAATATATCACGATATTTTGGGTAAAGCCTGTGAAAATGAATCACCTCTCACTGACTGTTGAAATGTCAGAGAGGGAAAAACACAGGCTGGAGCTAGACAATCAGGGAAGAAGGGATGAGGTTTTCTCTCTATAAAACAGAGTGGTACTAAAGAATAAATAGAAAGGTAATGTAAGTGTTAAACACTTATGTAACAGTCATTAAAGTGTTTTTTATTCTTTCTTGTCAGGAACGTTAAAATACTGCATAACAATTTACATCAAACACTCTTCTTTTTTTTTT
>VZTB01002373.1:43275-61990 GCA_013397245.1 Thryothorus ludovicianus
AGCTTCAGCTGCCATCAAATTTTTCCTATTCACACCAGAATGGCCCTCCCCAAATTTTTAGATTGATTCTGTTTCTCTTGATTTTGCAAGTTTCCTTGTGCTCTGCCCTTTGATAGACCTCCAGAGCACAGCATGAAGAACAAGCAGCTAAGAAGAAGTATCTGCTTAATAGACTGCTCACTTCTGCTCAACCCCAGGCTAGATGACATTTTTCAATTTAACAAAGAAAGAGAAATTAAGAGATAGTGGCCAGAACTGAAAGACAAATCCAAAGACTTCTTTAGATGTCCCTAAACTGGGGGTGAATGCAGGGGCATAGAGTACAAACAGTGTAATCTAATTTTAGATGGAACAAAGTAATCTAACTTTATGTAAGTGTGGCACATTTACCTGCAGTCAATCTATTCAGATTCTCTTCTTATTTATAAAAATCACAAAAGCCTCATATGATCTGCGCATAGTAAGTATTGTGAAATGTCATATGAAAACAACCATCATAAAAGATGTTATTTAGATTACTAATCTGCTGTTTAATGATCAGCCTGAGAAGGCTGAGGTACTCAATGAANGAAAGGGAATCCAAAGGAATTGGAAGAGGAAGAGCAGAAAATTTAGGAAAATACTTCCTAGATAAGTCCTAAAGTTCCAGTCTCCCTCCAGGACTCTTTGTCTCCCACCAGCAACCATATAAAAGCATTGCCAACTCCACTTTAAATCTCTTCCCCTTTGGTTATGGTCTCAATTTAATTTCGCACCTTCCAGTGGCTTCCAACACAAACTAGGAAGGAAACCTGCCTAAGGATGCTGTAAGACATGATGTGCACTTCTGATTTATCCAAAATGTGATTTAAATGTGCAGTGCGTATTCTAGTGATGATTTCCAGGTGTGTAAAGCTGGGGCCTGGTATTACACTATTGAGTGTGGACAGCTATGAGAAGTGCTGTGGTTTGTGTTTGGACCACCAAACATGGTGTTACAGAAACAGATTTGAGCCAGATGGATCATTCCTCTTCATAAATCTTCTGAGAAACAATGAAATAAAGGATGGAAACTTTTGAAAAGAAAACTGTGGTGTCAGATGTACAAAATGATCTGGATACCTAAGAATATTACACACTCTCGTAAGCTAAGACCTTTCTTTAATGAATCTAGTACCACTAAATAACTTTTGTGTAAAAATCTAGGGTTTGGTACCAAGTTCAAAAAGTAATGCATGGTATGACAAATTTTAAATTTTGGTACTTCAGTAAATCCTGGTACTTTCAGTTACTGCTAAAAGTAACTTTGACTAAATACGTCCTATTTTTCTAGATATGTTTAGGAATCTCCTTAACTTTTAAAGCATATGAGAAATATGAGATACTTAAATGTTAACATAATCTACAAGACATCTTTAATTAAGAACATAGGTTTAGAACTGCTAGTTACCAAGCCAAGTCTTCTGTTGCAGTAGAATACTATTAAAAGAATTTTTAAACTGTATTGGAAAACTGCTGAAGTGTTCCTATAACTCTTAATGAAGATGTTTTCAGGAACTCAAATCTAAGTTTTGTAGGATTAAAAAACATTAAAAATTTCCAGTTTAAATTTGGTAGTAGTGATTTCCATTTCTTTTTGTATGTTTTTATCTTATTTAACTCTGTGCTCACTTTTCTTTCTTGTACTTGAACAGTTTTTCAGTCATTATTATTTTGCTTTATATGTTGTGTTCTTTTGATAATTTTAATAAAAATCTCTTTCCTGTGTTCATTTTTCATTAATCTATGAATGAAGAAAACTGAATATGCTCAGTATTCTAAATGGTCACAGTCCTCTGGCCTGAGTTCATGTCACTTAATATATGTCCTAGAGCTGAATTGAACATTTTTGGTCTTTTTCATGACAGTTTGTTATGTCAAAGCAGAAATGACTGTTAACTTCTAAATGTTTATTTCACAGGTGTTGAAGACCTACAAGGAGGTAACCAAACATGCCAACAAGTGCAAGAGCTGAGTCATTTTGTTGCTGTGACTTTACAGTATTGTGTTTTGCCAGGGTCTTATCACATTCTTTGGCATTTATTTTGGATATCTCAACACAAAGTCCTTTGAATTTCTTGTCATCTGTAAATTAAATGCCTGTATCTTAATGCAAGGTCATTCATAAAAATATCAACTGAGAAAATCCCAGTCCTTCAGCAACTTCCATTGCTGTCTTCACAAATTTTAAAATTCTTACAGTCCCCTGTTCAACTATTTCACTTTTTTTCATCTTATAAACTCTATTTTTCTTAGAAGTCAAAAAAAGCCCCCAAAAAACCAAAATAAAAAACACCAAACAAAATGAACAGCGACAACAACTACAACAATTTTTTTTTAAGAAGAGGAAATGTTTTAGAAACCTTTGTGGTTTTCCTATTTGTTTGTTTGATGTGTTTTTAATTTTTGTTTATTATGAAGTCTCTACTTTTTCCTTTAAGACATTTCTATCCTTCACTATAACCAAGATCAAACTAATGGCCTGTTATCTGCCTAAATAATTCCCCAAATCTTTTTGAAACTGCAGTCTCGAAGACACTTTGATTGCTTTCAAGAATTCTAGATAATAACTTCCAAGAGAGATTTATGAAAAATGCTTACTGCTACATCTGTAACTTTATGCCCTAATTATTTCATTATTTTGAGATAAAGATCATATGATCCCTGTACTTTATTGCATAACATTCTTCGAATTTATTTCTGGTTTAGATATAGACTTTTGCATTTCTATACTGCTCTTCTGCATCTCTGTGCTGAGTTCATCAACATCCTTGCTGAAGACAGAGGCATTTGGACCTGGGTCTAGTTTGCTTTTTAATCTTTAATCTAGAAATCGTTAATGTAGAAAATTACTTCTTTTTGGTTTCTGTTTACAGAACTAAAGATAATGTTACAATTTCTTTTCAATTCTTCTGCAAGATGTAACTCAGCTGGATTTTGGGAACTTTATACTTTATGCTCTTCTTGACCTCCACATTTCAGCTTTTTTTATTGCTGCAGCAATAAAATAAATAATATCAGTTCAAGATTTTCTGTGAGGTCAATATGAAGCAATTAAATCATGGAAAGACACAGTCTAGATTTCATTGAATCACTAATGTTCTCCATATAAAGAAAACAATGTAACCAGTTGTTATTATTTTCTCCATAGAACAGCCAAGATTAAGACCAAGCTAATGATAGAGGATTTTAAGAAGCATTGTGAAAAAAAACACTCCTAAAGTCTTCTATTGTAGATGATGGGAAGGTCTTAATTTCCTTTTTTTGTTAGTGTCCTCAAAATTTTTTTTTCTGTTTCTAACCTATCCATATTTGCATATTTGTCACATCACATTCTTGAAAAATCTTCCAGTCTTTGCACAGATGGTGAATATCTCAGTATCTCCCAGTTTAACATAACACTCTTTTAGAAAAGCAGATCCTGAATTCACTTTGATGAACCTTGCTGCTAACATATGAATTTGACATCTTGAAAAAAATAATTTTTTTATTTGCCAAGCTGTGTGGGTTTTCTTCACCTCTCATAGCAAATACGGTTGTCTCAATATGATCCAAAACAAAGCATAGATTTGGTTGGTTTAGTTAAGGGTTTTTTTTGACATCTGGCAGTAAATATAAGTTATGTTTCTGCTGTAGGTATAAGAGCATGTTATTACTAAGGCAAACATAGTTATGTTTAATTTCTTATTTCTTCATGTTTTATTTGGAATTAAAAAAAAATAAATCTTTACCTGTTTAAAGCAAGCTTCCACCAGATTTGGAGGGAACATATTTCTATGAAAGAGAAATAAAATAACATAAGAAGTAATAGTGCACTAATAATTCCTTTAGTAAGGACACAGCTAATTAAAGAACAGAACAGCTAATTTTTGAGGAATTCTAAGACTAATATGTGATAACATATACAGTGAGTAGGGCTTTACATGTAGCATTGGCCTGGTTGGCTTTACCAGGATGAAATGTAGGATTAGATAGTTCCTGGCAATTGGAATCTCTTTATTCAGTATTGTATAGCAAGTCTGGTTATGGAGGAGTATATTTGTCAAATTACTAAATGTACAAAGCTCTATAGGGACACTTTTAATTTTGTACTTATTAATGCATAATGAATCCACATTAATAAATGATTTAATAATATTTATGGTATTTCGAGTTCTCGAACAATTTTTGCATTTATGTAGCCTGGTACTATATTCATCACTTGATTTAGTCTTCTGGTTGCACCCCAAATCTTTCTGAAGTTTGAGTGTTCTATAATTATAATACATACATGTGTGTGTACATTTGTTGCAGATGAGGGTTTGTTTCTTTGTTTTCCTTTGTTTTGTGCATTTCTGAGCGATTAAGAAGCAGCCTAACTGAATATATCTTGAGGAATCTGAGTGCAAACCTCTTCTTGGAGGTTTCTGTAGTCCCCCTTTCTGGCAGCGTGATCCTTGGAGGCCTTTCTCTGTGTCTCCGGATTCTCCAAATGGGTTAGCTGAACACAAAACTTTGGTGGTTTCACCTGTGGAAAAGCTCCTGAGTTCAAAACCTCAGATTCCCTACTCTCTGGAATATATCTTTGACATATTAGCTGTGTAAGAGGTACTGCAGAGTCTTTGAGCAAGGAAAAGAAAAGATTTTGTCTGTTCCCTCTATTTAAAGCATTTTACTTGCCTGTTCCTGGAAGTTATTTCCCATTCATATAATTGAATAAATAGCCACCAGATTGGTGGCTACAATTCAAAATTAAAATAAATAACTAAATCTGGTGTTCAAGTGAAGTGAGAAAACTGTTGCAAGTTGGAAGAAAAGGGGAGGAATTTAGTAATGAGGTCTGTGCTATGGAGGGAGGAAAAAAGACCCATGTAGACAGCAGAACAGAGGTCTTTCTTTTGAGAAATAGAGACAGAAATAGAGAGAGAGAAAGAGAAAGAGAGAGAAAGAGAGAGAAAGAAAAAGAGAGAGAGAAAGAGAGAAAGAGAAATTTAGTATTAAAAGCAGTTTCTTCCCCTGCAACAGCTTGATTTGGAAATAAATCCATGTATCCCTTTTTAGTGTTGTAAAGGTTAGAGATATTGATATCTCACAGTTGAAAGAAATTTGGCAACTTTAATGCAATCACTTTTTAAAATTCTCTGGTTTTGTTCTCTGCACATCTAAGATTAGTGCTATAGCTATTGGTACAGAAAATGTACAATATCATTGCCATACCTTATTAAATCAAGAAAGGCATCTGCTGCTGTCACTTGCACAATTTTGCCTTCTCTGTGCATGTTTTCCTTCGTACCTTTCCCGGGGTGGATGATGACCACAATGATTATGCCAATCAGTACAGCAATGATTGTAGTGCTCATGTAGTAGACTACTGCTCGGACTCCCATCTTCCCTGAGGCTTTACTATCCAGGGCAGCAATTCCTAGTAAATTTAAACACAACGACATTCACCTTAAGTTGTGAGTAAAGAGGATGAACTAAGCATGAGGAAAATAGTTCTGTGGGAAGAGTTTTGATGACCACACTTTAAGCTACCCAATGCAAGATGTCCCTCTTTTGCAGCTGGTGCTGCTACTGTCTTCCCATCTAACCCCTAATTATATAATTTTCTATTAAAAGAGTTGCAGCTTTCTGTGCTTTCTTAACACTTCATTAAAAATAAAGATTATTGGTCTGATGCAGGGTGCACTCCCTATATTCCAGTGAGACAATTCATGGTTTCTGATTAATTAGATTAAGCAGTTACCATAGTCTGAAAAATATGCTGCACATAATTTTTAATTGTAAAATAGAAAAGAGAGTATTCTTAAGTAGTGTTGATAATGTTTGCAACAGATAACATGTATGAAGAGTTTTCTTTAATCCTCTGTCCCAAGCCATGGGAGTTTAAGACAGACTAAATGTTGCTAGCCTATTTCAGAAGATCCTTAACACTGCATTAATAGGCCTTTATAGTTTTTCAAAAACTTTGGAGAACTTGCAACATTAATTCAATTCTTGGCTCTGTTTGGATCTACTCTGAATATTTGGGTATTCCCTATGGCATCTTCTCTAGTGTTTGTTCATCTGATTGCACTGATGATTGTCTGCAATGTATTTTTTAATAGAAGATGTAGTTCTGCCAGGGAGAGAATTCTGAGGCTCTGAGATGGAATGTCTCACGAGGACTGGCAGAAATGGAAATGCTCTTTCTTTTTCCAGCTGATGCAACTAAGTCTGATAGTTCTTCTCCTTAAAATGTCCCACTGCTCCTTCTCCTTGATATTTGCCCTCACTCCATCTGGAGGGCTGTGCCATCTGCCTCAAAGCCTTGCTCGTGCTTCTTGTTGCAGTCAAGCTTTCAAAGTACAGAATGGAAAAAGGGATTAATAAAGGATCTTTTAGCTTTATTGTCTTCTCCTATAAAGAATTGCCTAATCCATGCCTCCAAAGACTGCCTATACATTTATATGGATGCCACCTCTGAACATATAAAATATTAAAAAAGTTGACCAACATCTGCTCTGGGTTCTGTTTCAGAAGAGAAAGCATTTAAAATAAGGCAAGAGGACCACAGGAATATAAACAATATGGAAACTCTAATCATGTCCTGGCAAAACTAAATGTTTTTTAAATTATTACAGCTATTTAATACTTCTGCCTGTCTTCTAAAGGAGGAGATAAAGGATGTGTGCCAGGCTCTGCTCAAACCTTCAAACTATAAAACTAATCACATACTTCATCCTTACCCTTTTAGTTCAGGATTTTTCATTTTCTTCCCTTTTGGCAGAACCATTAGAGCCAGTAAGATTTGTACCCGCAAAAGGAATTGCAGAGGGACGTTGCTAGATTCACACACTGAATTGCTTGGTTTATGCGTGTGCCATTGTAGTGGAAGAACAAAATGTTACTGGTACAGCAAGAAACTGAGCATGGAAACCCAGCATTTGAAGCATTTGATCCCTAATTTCTTTATTCAGCTTTTTCATATGCAAAACTGAATTATTATGTCCATGGGAAGTTTACATTTATGATTGGAAATGCTGTGAAAAAAATGGTAAATACTAGCAAGTTACAAATAGCTTTTCTAACTTTGCAAGCAGGAAGTCCTGCGGCCCTTTTATTTGTGGATGGAAGATAGCAGTTTTTTTAGTAATGTAATATGAAATAAAGCGAATATTGTTAGCTAATAAAGGAAATAAAGTTAATAATTTTTGAAGAATTTCAAAACTCAAAAAAATCTGCTATCGAACTGCACAGTGTTTATCTCAGACAGCACTTGTTACAAATTTTGTTTTTAAGGTATTAATATGAAAATTAAAATAAAACATAACTTACAGAATGAAAAATGAATGTTTACATACTAGTCCAGTCAATTTCCAACCAATATTTTAACTGTTTTTTTTTTTCTGTTCTAACTTCTTCTTTCTAAAGGAGCAACAATGGTCTCTCTACTTTTTAATTTTAGATAAGGCCATTTTTAAACTTGTTTTACAACCTGAGCACAAAAAGTTAACCTGTAAAGTTTGGGTAGAATGTTTGGAAATGTAGAGATTTTGAATCAATTACTTGCCAGTTTTCTGCTCTTTTCAGATAATAGATTCTGGACCAGAGGCTGAGCACTGTCATTTTTGGAGGATTTGCAGGCAAAAGGATTTGCACACCTGCCTATGCTTCAACCAAGCCTGATTTTTATTTTGTACTTCACTGTTTATAGTAGGCTAAGCTGCCCACACACAAAAAATCACTAGGAGTTGGTGTAGGGCATATCTTTCCATTAAAAATTGTTGTTTTGAAGGATAAGATCTTTTGATCTTATTTTTTCTTGGGTTGATTCTGGGATTCATGAGCCATGTGAAAGAGTGGTGAAAGCATGTCAGGGAGCAAGAGTCATGCTCCTGTCTTTGTAAGCTGCTTTCCAGCCTGGTTTCCTGGGGTGCACTCTGGCTGGGACTACATCGCTCCTTATTTTGGGTTGCTTAGTCTCATCCCTAATCTTGCTGTCATGTAATTTATTTCTCAGCTTGGACATGGGGAACAGCAACTCCTCTCTTCTTGAGCTGTAGCTGCTCGTGGCATGTATAGCAGAAAGCACTCAAAGCAGGGCGATGACAGGCCCAAGTATGAACAAAAGCTGTATGAGGAGGAAGCAAGTGCTCACCCCTGAGAGCCCTTACTGGGGGCCTACTGGGCAGTCTCCCCTCCCACTGCAATTAATGGGAACTCAGTAAACTGAAAAAGTTTCCAGCATACCAGCAACAGCAACTATCTAAAATAATATTTAAAATCTGTTTTTAAAACATGAGAAAATGAAAAGGATTGGTTGTTTTCTTTGCATTTTAAGATGTTGACAAGACTTCTTAGGACTGAATGGGTCTCTGGAAAGGTCCCCAAAGCTTTCATGTGTCACAAAGCATTGTGTCCTCAGTGTGTCTTTTCACGGTCAGCCAGCAAAACCCCCATTGTCCCGCGGGAGATGTATGTGCCCCTTTCATCCTGCCCTCTCCTCCACATGCTGCTGGCCCCAGCACCTCTGCCTCCTCTCTTCCTCTCCCTCCCCTTCCCCAGGGGGCCTGGGAAACTTTGCCGTGCCACCAGTCCCCACACACAGGGATGCCTTGGAGTTGTCAAGGCGATCTGGAGCAGAGCCCCTGTAATTTCTCCCAGCGTGTGCGCTCACACAACATGAATGGGAATGATTTTTTAAGTACTGATGGGGGGGAGGGAGGCTGGGGAGATGGAAGGGAAGAAAAGAAAGAAGGGGGTAGGCATAATTCTGTAAAAGTGCAAAAAGCTTTCAAAGCCCTTACCCCTATCTTCTTGCTTCACCTACTCCTTCCCTCCCTTGAGAAGTAACACTGTGTACGAAATAAAGACATGAGAGGGAGTTTGTTTCTCTGGAGTGTCACAAAGCAAAGCACCGTTTTGTACTTTAACAAAGATGTTAGAGAAGAAATAAAAATATTTTAAAATATAATAAAAGCAAGGAAAAGGTAAATATATAATTACAAGAGGAGAAAGAGGAAAAGGAGAAAAAGGGAAAAGGAGAAAAAAATTATTTATGAGCACTTTAACAATTGTTAATCTGGTGTTCTGGTTGCTCGCCTGACTTGATCACTATTCTATAAATTGATTCTATGAAAGGTCATGAACAGCTACTATATTATGATTAGTTATAATATTATTAGTTTTATGTAAATTACATTTGTTTATATTAAACTTACGATTTTATATTATACAGAATTCTAGCATTTACCAAATCCAGAGTTGCTGCTATTTTCAATTTTCTAGATATTGAAAGCATGCTGCACATAATCTATATGTAATCTTGGATTATAGCAGGGCACACTGATGCAGAGGGATGGTACTGTACTCCTGGAAGATCAAGAATAAAATACGCTGAGCATGTTTTCTTTAGATAATGTTTAAACCCAACACTGAATCTGCTTGTTGAAAAATAAATTCCAAGGAATTGTTTTGAAAGCTGAAATGTAGAACCTATGCTAAAAGTCTTACAGCTTCAGAACACTTTATCCCTTTAATTAGCACAATAGAATGAGCAGAATAAACTGATTTTTGCAGAACAGTCCAATGCCCTCAATGAGCTATTTCAGTTTGAGATTTGAGTTTATGCTTAATTTTCTCTATAACACTACTTGAAAGTTTCTACCTGTAGTGGTTTGTTTCATTTTCTGGGTTTTTTGTTTGTTTGGGTTTTTGTTTTGTTTTGTTTTGTTTTGTGTTATTTGGTGGGGGTTTTTTTGTTTGTTTTTTGAGTTTTTTGTTTTTTGAAAGAAGAAATGTACAATTAGATGCAAAATGTTTTTTTCTGACAACACTAACTGGTCAGCAGCTGGTATGCCTGAAGCCTTGTTTCTGTGTGTAGCCTCCTAGTCAGCAAAGCATCCTTGGGTTTATATTTGGCTCCAAAATTAGTCACTAACTAACAAACGAGAGCCCATAAATAGTAGCTTTTAAATAGGATCTCTTTTCTTACACTCCAAAGTAAATAGCAACCCTCTGAGGAAAAACAGTCATTATGTAGGATTGATTCTAGTACCCTGGGTGATTTTCTCTTTCCTCAGAGCAAGCAAGACTGCTGCTGGGAATAGAGGGTGTGCATATGAGCATATACATTTATGCATGCCTATAATTTCAGTTTGAAAATGGTTAAAATGCTCAGCCACCACTGCTTATCATATTGAAAGTCCCTGTTTCTGAATATTTTTGCTGCCCTTTAAAAACTTTTGAAGAAACGAAGTAGTTTATGTGTTTGCTTTCCTACACAAAAATTCTTGAGGTTTTAAGCTTTTTGGCCCAGTGATTTTAAGTTTTTGTTTCTTTAAAATCCCTTTTGATGCACAACGATAAGCACTTTAAATATAGAACATTTCAACTGGGGCTGAAATGACCATCTAGGCCAACAGGATTTCAGGGCCTACCAAAAATTATTAATAAGTTATTAATGTCATCGACTTCTTCAACACTGACTGATAGGGGTTATTGGCCACCACTCTGGGAAGCTTGTTCCACTGTGCTCCTTCCCTCTCTGGGAAGAATTATTTTTTAAGGTCCAGTCTGAACCTCCCCTGGTGCAGTTTGAACCATTCCCACCGGTCCTGTCACTTGATCCAGGGAGGTGAGATCAGCATTACCCTCTCCCCTTCCCCTCCTCAGGAAGCTGCAGAGAACAGAGAGGACACCCCTCAGACTCCTTTTTCTCCCAAGTGGACAAGCCCAGAGTCCTCAGCCAGTCCTCACAGGGTGGTGGTAATTCTG
This sequence comes from Thryothorus ludovicianus, assembly GCA_013397245.1. Classification (NCBI taxonomy): domain Eukaryota; kingdom Metazoa; phylum Chordata; class Aves; order Passeriformes; family Certhiidae; genus Thryothorus; species Thryothorus ludovicianus. Next base: position 54,031 of record VZTB01002373.1, read on the forward strand.
CTCAGCAGGGGAGAGACTGTGTGCTCAGAGCCCAGGCTCTGGGCTGAGCACTCACTGCCATGAGGTTCCCAGCGGTGGGCACAGGACTGGACAACTCCAGGTCAGGATTCTGCTAAGATGCAGCAACATGTTGCTGAAAATGCATGAAACATTGAAGGAGCTCTTCTGATATGTAGAAAAAACTGTTCATTCTGGTTCTTATACATATTGGCTTCTTGAAACAAAAAAAAAGAGGATTTCTATGACTGTGATGAATTCTTTCCTTATTCAGCATATTAGACCTGAATTGATGGTATTTCCTTGCCAATGGGGTTCTTTATATAAATTCCCTTTAGGTATTTTGAATTAAGTCTTTATACACAAAACATTATGAACAGAGCATCTTTTTATTCCTAATTATTTTCCTGTTTACTTTTTATGGTCTCTTCATTAGGAAATTGCAGTTGCTTGTTAAGGACTCCTATGGTGGAGCAGCAATAATGGCAACTGTTGACTCAGGAGTGTTGCCCTAATTTTGTTTCTTTAAGGTTGTCTTTCACTCTCCTAATGAAGCAGTCTCAAATGGGCTACTCCCACCCCTTACAACCACTGAGCACTGTGTGATGAGTAAACTCTCAGTGTGAGACCATGAGAACAATCCCTTTTGTGTATGTTGACAAGGATTTGTGGACATGAATAACACTGTGGAAGGTCACGGTAAAATATGCTGACAGAAAATTTGTAAGGAAAAGCAATGGTTAGGTAAAGATAGTGGAGGTATTGCCCAAGTTTAATTAACATGATTAGGCACTAGAGCTTTATTCTAATAGCAGCTGAATATGTCCTCAGTGGTGCTGAGCATTCCCAGAAAACAAAATTTAAATTTAGGCTTTGACATTTGGGCCCTTCACAAGATTGGGTACAAATTCTACCCTATCTCTAGACTACAGTTTTTAATAACAGTAACAGTAAAATAATAAATTTGCAAAGAAAAAAGATAATAACATTTTAAAAGCAATATATGTATAGGTGAGGTTAATTAATGTTAAGTCAATACAACTAATGACTTTCCGAAACTACTTAAAATATGTTTCTGGAATAAAGCTCTGTATGCCTTTTTTGCATGACCTGATGAAGCAAATTGCTCCCAAATCACAATTTAGCATATCTTTGTTTAGGTATGAATTTTTAGATATTTAAATTACATATTATACTATTTTTCCAGTTCTATTAAGAACAGTGGGCAAATAGAGGAAAATTAGCAATTGTATTTTACCCAAAAGTATGTGACTGTGTTTAAGCCAAGCTGACTAATAAAACCCATGGCTGGGTTATAGTAATGCAATTCAAAGAGCCAATTAAATGGCTAAGAGTAGCTCCTAAAGGAGCTTGCCCCACAGCTTTGTAGTCCTGTCCCACCCTTCCCAGAAAACTATCAATTTTTACAGGATTAGTTTTCTCTGACAATTTGTCATTTTGAATCATCCTGGAAATGTGTCAAACAAACACCTGAACTTTTACAAGGGAAGCAGAAGGAGTATCTGGGGCAGAAAACTAGCAAACACCTGCTTTTTTAGCCACAGTTTATTCCTTAGAAGGAGAATGTTTGTGAAACCATGGTACAATAATGCCTGGACATCACTGAGTGATGTAAATGGAAGAGGCCCAAATAATCTTTAGTGGCATTACAGTGAATTTTACCTTTCAGTTAACCAGGAATATTAAAAGACTGCTTTGTTGTGGTTCATCACTGTTTAATGCTCTTTCAGTAAAATAGCTTCACTTCATGAAACTTACTCTTTGGTGTCAGTGCATTTTAATCGTTATAAAAATTATGACAGTAACCCATGCTTGAAAGTATTTCTTGGACCATCAAGTTTAGCCTTCTGATTAGCACAAGAATATATTCTATGGTATTGGTTAAAAACTTAATGAGCTTCAGGTTCAAACCAATTGCAATTTTTATCCCAACTATTTCCATGTTTGGGTATTCCACAGCCTTACTCTCTTTTTAATTTGTTTATTTCAGTGCAAAAATAATTTGATTGGTCAATGGCTCAATGGAGTCACATGATGGATAGTGTCCCTCAGGAGTCTCTGCTGGTATCAGTGCTGTTTGACATTTTCATCAACAACACAGACAGTGGGATTGAATGCAATCTCAGTAGGTTTGCAGATGACACCAAGGGGAGAGGTTTGACACACAAAGGGAACAAGATGTCATCCAGAGGGACCTGGATAAGCTCAAGGAGTGAGCCTATGGGAACATGATGAGGTTTAACAAGACCAAATGCTGCTGCTGCACCTGGGTCAGGGTAAGCCCTGGTATCAGCACAAGGCATGAACAGCCCCAGGGCAGCCCTGCCCAAAGGACTTGGGGGTGAGAGGCTGGACAAAGAGAGCCAGCAAAAGAAGCGTAACCAGCAGGTCAAGAGAGGGGATTTTCTGCCTCTCCTCTGCCCTCATGAGACTCCACCTGCTCAGGGGTGGAGCACTGCATCCACCTCTTGGGTCCTCAGCACAAAAGAGACGTGGACCTGTTAGAGCAGATATAGGGGCCACAAAGATATCCGAGGGATGGAGTTCCTCTTATTTGAGGACAAGCTGTGAGTGTTGGCATTGATCAGTCTGGAGAGCAGAAGGCTCTGGGGAAACCTTTCAGCATCTCCTAGTACACAAAGGAGGCCTGTAAGAAAGATGGAGACAGACTTTTTAGTAAAGTCTGTTATTTCAGGAAAAGGAGTAATGGTTTTAAAGAGGGTAGACTAAGGTAAGACATAAAGAAGAACTTTTTTGCAATAAGGGAGTTGAAATACTCTTGGCCAGAGAGATGACATCTCATTCATGTAAATTGTCAAGGTCAGGCTGGAGAGGGCTCTGAGTACCCTGATCTAGCTGAAGCTGTCCCAGCTGATTGCTGGGCTAAATGACCTTAAGGACCTCTTCCAAGGCAAACTGTTCTAAATTACTTCCTTTAAAATTCTTCTCTTTGTCAGTATAAGTCACTGAGGGCAGAGAAGAATTTTATAAATCTCCTCAGACTCTGCTTATTTTTGCTAAAATATTTACAAACAACGAAATATAACACCTCCTGGTAAAATGAAATAAGTCAATATGGAACACTTGGTGCATCTACTGAGTGTCAATGATGCTTACATTGCTACATGAAAACTCCTACAGGATTATGCTCTTCTATTCTGAAAAGTGCAGTTGGCTTGCTTCTCAGGTTTGCAATATAACAGGATACATTTGAAGAAATGGTAGGAAAGTACATTTCCTGAAACACATCTGCCTGAGAAGGACCCTGCTGTGGGGCTGTTGAGATACTCATTTAACTCTTCGCATTATTCTGTCTTTTGCTCACAGTATTGGAATGTGACAAACAATATGCTTTTTGAAGGGAAACTAGGGAGTAATTTATCTTCTTTATGTGTGCTAAGCAGAGCAGGAGGGAGATGCAAGCAGGGATTCACAGCAAGCCATGGAGCAGTGATTAGTAACAGCTGACAGTCTCAAACCAAGACTCTCTTTCTTTGGTTACCTCATTGTAATAACAGAGTACAAAGAACTGACTGTCTTCAAGCCAAGAATCAGAGACCCAGGAACACAGAAAATAGCAGCTCAAAATTTTTTTTGGTAACAAAACACTCTTGCTACCTGCGCAGTGCAATTCTGAAAGACATCCTTTTATGTCCAGACACTCAGACTAAGCTTTCCTGGAAATGGGATTCTTATATTGGACATAAAGCTGATTATTTTCTGTGTAAGTAGTGAAATAAATAAATATATTTGTGAAAAAGCATAATGTAACATGGTAAATTATTTCAGTCCAATCAGGAAACAAGTTTATTTTGGTAGCTGATAAGCCAAAGCACACTCAATTAGTTTAAATCCTGAAGTGCATGTTGTTGCAAGACTGAAATAAATATGGTAGCAGTTGTAAGACTTTTATCCTATTCCCAGAGGATGAAATATTATTTCATTTTATTCTGAATGTATTGCCAAAAATACTTCCTTTAAGCATGAAGTGCACTGCATCCTATGAAATGATACTAGCACTAAGATTACCTTTGCCTTCTGGATGGTGTTGAGCACATTACTCAGTGCTCCATAGAAATCCATAGTGCAATTTCTCAAAAGTCATGTGAAAACTTTTAATTTGTTAAAAGGCTGTGCCAGGAGTTCTTCACAGACATGTTTTTGTATGTCCAGCACTTACTGAGCAACATCCCACAAATTTACAGTGTTTCTTGTATCTGACCGGCTCTATCCAACGTGATGAAGCTGCAAACTATTTACTATACTAAATTTCTCCTCATCTATGTTAGTTGCGACTGAAAAAATAGTGAGAGACTAGAGGTGTCCATAAGGAAACAGTAGCTAGTAATGCAGTCTAGTATAAAAAATAATTCTCTTTTACATCTTGGGTATGCAACGAATGCCCAAAGAGACACTTGTATGAATTGCTAGAAAAATGGACATAATTCTAGTCAGAGTGGTGCAAGATTTAGAGAATGGGAAATTAAGGTTTCCCCCCTAAGTAAAGAGAGATAGAAGTCTCTATCTATGTGCAAAACAACATGGATTTTGGAGCATAAGATTGTTCTGATCAGTAACTGGTCAGAGCTCTATGCTGGAGACATCACCTTCTCACTCAAAATTTGAGTATTGTTGGCGATGCTGTTCTTGGCTTCTTCACTGAAACTTCCAATAATAGACTCTATTGCAATGATAGTGTCTTATTTGGATGTTTGTCCTCTAGAATCTGACACTAGTTAATTTTATAGAGTTCATGCAGCAACCATCATTTGGAAGGGAGCTTTGCCCAGTTGGATGTGACTCAATAAAGGTTTGAATCAATGGTAGTGTGTGATTAATGTGTCTGGTAACAACCTAGCCTTTGGATTTCTGTTTGGATTTTTAATTTTAGCACAATTTTTAAAACATTGGGAGCATTGTTTGTTAATTCATCTATACTAAGAAAATTAGGAAGCAAGCAGTGTGACTGCTTTAGGTCTGTATAATGAGACTTGGCTTTTTAGAGTAATCTGAAGTTCCACTAGTAACTGTTCACTCACTAAAGAACCTTATATGGTTTTTGTTGTTGCAGTGGCTACTACATTCTTGCAACAGTTTACTAATAATAAACATAGCTCTACTTTGTTGTTTTGTTGAGTTTTTAAAATAAATCTTGTCAGATGCAACACTAATCTGTGCATCTGTGTCTGACTTAAAAGTTCTAAGTGTTCATTTTGCGTTCAAGTTAACAGTTCATTCGTCTGCTGTTGTTTTACATTCCATGACCTGCTCATGGAACTAGTGCTTTCCTTTTGTCTGTGCTGCACACACCCTGCTGGTGCTTACATCTCCTCATAATCCTTCTAGTTTATTACATTCCTCCCCGTGTGCCCTGAGTTTTTTCAGTCGGTACTATTTTGCAACACTGTGTATACTTTCATGGGCTGTTCTTGATGGATTCACACTTTGTTTGCTGACTTTTTCTCCTTCCACACTTTGAGAACAATTTTAATTCCCACCAAGTTCAGTTGCTATCTGCAGTGTAGCAACACAAATTGCTTTCAGTCAAACTCCAGTTTCACTGTTATTCTCCTCACAGTGATAGAAGTTAGCTCAGCTGTCTCTCTGTGGCAGTGATCTCAGTATAACAGCTTCTCAGTCTGGGGAGGTTTGTCCTGAAAGACACTATGCCCAAGCCCGTGCTGACATTTGTGCAGGGCCCAATGCAGCGATGCCTCAGTTGCTCTGAGAGTTCAAGCACAAATGAGATGCACCACTACACCCTATCTATCCATGTAAAAAGCAAATACCCAGAGCTCTTTCATGTCTCTAAGTCATCATTTGAACTAGAAACTGCAGAGCAGTAACTAATCAAAAAGTACAGACCACTTTAGGATTCTTATTTTTAAAGAATCACAAGAACTTGAACTTGACAAAAGAAATAATGCACATGAAGTTTTATATATATATATAAAAAAAAAGAATCCTGAGTTGATAAAGAATCTGGAAACAATCTGAGACTTCCTTTATCATATATAATCAAGTCTATTTGAAGAGAATGGGATCTGATGCAGAAATTATTTGGAAAAAGAAGTATAGATATTATTAAATTTATGAACTTGTAGTATTTTAAAACCCCACTTATAATCCATTAGTTAATATGTTAACAATAAATGAGAATATCCTAATATAAAAGACAACAGCATTTTTCCTTTTTTTATAGGAGTGAATCAGCACCTAATTACACTCTAAAGTTTCCCCCAAAATTTAATTAGTAACAATCAAATCAAGTTTAAGAAAAACGTAGTTTCTATTTGTGAATTTATGGTCCTCTGGTAATATGCCATATGAATACTAAGGAGTCATTACTTTAGCTGCAATAAGTCTATTATGTTTTAAATTGTCATTATAATTTGGAGGGTTTTTTTCACAATTCAGTAATGATGTTAAGGCTCTTCTGAGAACTCATTAAGAAAGTGTGGAATTGGAGTTTCATGTGAACAGGCTTTTGTTTTCCTTCTTTTCTCTCTTTTGTTTCAATGACCTCTTGAACTTTGGGTCACTGATTCAGTTACAGCCTTGCAACATCAAAGACGTACATTTTTTGCTTTGTATTTCTTCATCTTACAGACTTGTAGGAGGGAATAGAAAGAAGTTAATACTTACTCTGGAATGCCTGACAGTAGCAATCAGTACTTTCTAATAATATTATTACGCTCTTTTCAGGATGTTACAACGCTAAGTACAGATGAAAAAGAGGGATTATCATCCACAATTCAAGGGCTATACAGTTGCCATCTGGGAATTATCTACTTGTTGGCAGGATTCAGAATATGAATCTCTATGACAAGTCAGAGGTACCAAAGAAAATATCAGTTGATTTCAAACTAAACACATGAAAGAGAAGCGGGGATTTTTTTTGGTTACTCTTATTACTGGACTGTGATATTCTGCAGAACAGAAAACTAGCCTATTTTTTTTTTCTTAAACATGTTAGTAATCATCCTATCTTGAATAGGAAAGATTTATTTTCTTTATGGTTGATGGTTCTTTGCACAGGTTCATTGGCCATGAGACAGATGTTATCCGGGCTTAGTAAGAGCATGTTCTATAACCTGATTTTCAGACTTTGGGGAATTAAGACGTACTGAAATTTCAAAATCTGGACAAAGCTGATTTTCAGTGAAAGAATGAAATAGCCATTCATTAAGTGAACTCTTGACCAAAACATACTTTCTCTCTAGCTCTGAAAAGAAACTATATTCACTGGAGAAGCTCTGATATTATCTAAGTATTCAGAAATAAGTTAGAAGTGGGTGGTGGAACATCAAAATAAAGCATTCAGCTTTGAATGTGAGTAAAGAGAAAATGAGAGAACTGTTTGTGGAGGAAAGAATCAAAATCATTTTGTCATCTGCAGTGCAAGTAGTGTATTTCTAGTGTTATGCTCTACTTTTGTTTTTCTTAACTACCACCAGTAGGGAGCTACTTGTACTGTTGTCTGAGGATGAAAAAATGCATTTATCTGAAAAAGAGTTAATGCTGTTTAGGTATGCAATTAGAACAAACCAAGGCCTGATCCTGAAAATGTTATGGATTAAGGCATATAAAGAAATATTTGTGTTAATATACTTAGTCCAAAAACCTCTTCACAACTTGTGATTTACTTGAAGCCCTTCAAGATATTCAGTGAAGTAGAGAAGATGAATAGTGCTGGAAGATTATTATCAGATCTAGTAAATCAGGTATTAGAAGTCATGTTCTCCAAATACTGGTATACTGGTTTTGAGTAAAAAAACCCAATTTTTACAACAAGTGTTCTCTGTTGTGTGACTCTTGAGTTTTCAAAATATAGTCTGGATCTATTTGTGAGCTACCTTTATAACCAGAAGTCTGGAATTTAGTTTGCCTTGATTTTTGACTTCCAGAGATGATGGTCCTTTAAGAATAGCATTAAGATCTG
>VZTB01002380.1:3238-19394 GCA_013397245.1 Thryothorus ludovicianus
TTTTTTGGCTTACACTGGAATGTCTTCTGCACTTGCTGAAGCTTAAGGTTTATATTTTTGTCTTCAGAATCTACAGATATATCACTGGCATTAGGACTTCCATATTCTCTGTTTTATATGATAGTTAAAAGCATAAGGTACTAAAGGAGTCTTTAATAACAGTATTGGCAATAATAGAATAAAATATTTTAGTAACAAAATTATTTAGGAAAACTGAATTAAGTAGGCTGTAAGGAACCAAAGTCTATTTCTTACTGGTAAGATGCAGTTGGGTATGCTCTACATAGGATTTTTGGCTAGGTGAACATTTAGTATTTGTGCTTACAGATACTGCTTTTCTGAAACTTAATGGAAGATCTCCTTGGTTTTCTGCAATTTTTGCTTAAGTTTTAGTACTACATGTTTTGGGTTGTTACAAATAATAAGGCTGATATTTTTTTATTTTTTTTAAGTTCTTGTTTTTCCTGGTGGTTTTGAATTAACTTTTAGTATTAACAGTTCTGTTTATCACTTTGTGTTTATTTTTGTTTTATAACTTGTAGGCCTCCAATAGTCAAGCATCGCCACAATCTGCTACCACACCAAGGATGGAAAGTACTACAGGAACTGCAATTGCTACCTCTTCAAGAACTCCTCCATCACTCAGTCTTCAGGGTCCCCTGTGTCCTCCTGTGTGTCCCCCAGCTCCGTTAGAAGAATTGTCTCCAGACAGCATTGATGCTCACACGTTCGATTTTGAAACTATTGCCCATCCCAACTTGGAGCAAGCTCTTAAGCAAGGATCATTAGACTTGGATTCATTAGCAGAGAGTCCAGAATCTGACTTCATGTCAGCAGTAAATGAATTTGTAATAGAAGAAAATCCTGTGTCTCCTAATGTTATAAGTGACCCACAAAGCCCAGAAATGATGGTGGAATCTCTTTATTCTTCAGTTATCAATGCAATAGACAGTAGACGTATGCAAGATACAAGTTCTTGTGTAAAGGATGTTTCAGTAGAAAATGCTTCTCTCAGTGTTTGTGTGGAGAAGTGTAGGGTTATTGCTCAAGACTCGAAGGTACACTTAAGAGGTATAAAAGAAGATCTTTGCCATTTCAGAACACTTGTACAAAGAGAGCAGTGTGACTTTTCTAATTCTTTAAAATGTACTTCCTTAGAAATAGTAAATACTATTGAAAAGGTAAAACTTTCTCTTGAAAAAACACTAAATGATAAACATCAAAATGAATTACAGTCTTTGAAAAGTGAGTATGAAACTAAAATTAATAAATTACTGGAGGATGGTGAAGAAAGTAAAAAGAAAATCAAAAAGTTAAAAGGTGACCTGTTGGGCCTTGAGGAAGTTCTTCAGAATAAGAATGATGAATTTGCAATAGTAAAGAATGAGAAAGAAGCTGTAGTTTGCCTTCAGAATGAAAAAGACCAGAAATTACTTGAATTGGAATGCCAAATGGAGACACAAAATTCTGAAATCAAGGAACTGAGGCAGTCACGTGAAATAGTACTTGAAGACTTGAAGAAACTTCATGTTGAAAACAAGGAGAAACTACAACTCCTGAGGGCAGAACTTGAGAGTTTAGAGCAAAGCCATTTAAAAGAACTGGAAAGCAACCTGCAAGCCAGGCATTTACAGGAATTTGAGAAGGTCCTAGCTGAGCACAAGGACTGTTTGGATAAATTAAAAAAAGAGAACCAGCATAGACTTGAACAAATGCAGGAATCTCATGAAGTAGTTGTGCAAGAGAAACAGCAACAAGTAGAAGAGTTACAACTCAAGGTTTCAGATCTGTCTGATTTGAGGTGCAAACTAGAAGTAGAACTTGCCCTGAAAGAGGCAGAAACTGATGAAATGAAGCTTCTTTTGGAAGAAAGCAGAAACCAGCAACAAGAGACCTTAAGATCTCAGATTGACAAGGAAACTGAAAGCTTAAGAAAGGAGATAGATAAATTGAACAATAAAATACAAATCAGCAGTGATGAGTATCAAGTGGGCTTATCAGAACTAAGGACTCTGATGACAATTGAGAAAGATCAGTGTATTTCTGAGCTAGTAAATAGATATGAAGAAGAATCAAATTTGCTTAGAACTGAATTAAATAAAGTAACTCTTCTTCATCAAAAAACTGCTGAGGCAGAAAAAAGACTTTCAGAGAAAATAACAGAACTGCAAAGTAAGTTAGAGCTGGAGATGAGTGCCCTAGAGAAGGAAAAAACAGAAAAATTGTCTCTCTGTGAACAGCAGGAAAAATATGAAGCTATTATCCATAAGCTAAAGGAAGAGAAAGAACTGTTAGTATCTAACCAAGAACATGATAGGCAGTTGCTCATTCAGAAGCTCAATTGTGAAAAAGAGGATGCAGTACAAACTGCTTGTAAAGAGCTTGAATTACAGAGGGAAGCTGCTGAAAAGGGGCTTTTGGAAAAAATACTACAACTTGAGATGCAAGTGAATCAGAGGTACTGTAAGAATTAAGTCACTGTGTTTTTCTAGTATTTTAGTCAATATGGTATATTCATGACACGCTGTGCAGTAACTAAAATTGTTTGATTTTGTAATAGTGTTTATCTGTATTGGTTTCTATATTCACATTTCAAGTTGCCTCCGTTTTATAGGTAGTGTTGTTCACATGTCTAGTTAATCTCAAAGATTGTAAAATATGTTATACAGGATTATTTCACGACAGTAATGAAGGTTTTATATTTCAGTCATGTTGAAGGAGTGTTTCCACTATAGCAAGTTACTTGAAATTCCAATTTTTATGGTCTCAGCCTCACTCTCTTTTCCCATCCTTGCTCTGCTAGCACTGTGTGAGCATGCACGAGTGCCTGGGTTTTAGGTTAGTCTGATAACTTCTTTTGTTGGATAACTGTACACAAGGTTGGTGATAATGATGGCATGAAAACTTGTGTAGGAATTTATACAGGATTCACTGAGAGCATTCCCATGGCCACGTGAACTTCCATTAGCTTGTGCTGCCCCACTTATGTTTTTCGGGGTCTTCAGTTTGAGCTTCACAATGAAACACAAAGGTGCAACATATTCTTAAAAAACATCCTAACCATCAACATTTTTCTTTGTTAATTTCTACAGAGATTTTCCATTTTAAAAATGTATTTTTCCCATGCCAAGAATACATGGAATTATTCTTTCTGACTTCTGTCTTCTTACTTATGAGTTTGTAATGTCTGCCAGCAGCCTAGATTATGTTGTTAGAGAATGGAAGTAGTAGATTTTTTCAATGTGACTAAGGCTTAGCAACAGTATTTTTTTTTAAATTCATTTACCATTTATATTCTTGTAGTGTGAATCAATACAGCAGATAGATCTTGTTTGTAAAATATCTTAATAGAGGAGTTTTTTCTGCAGGTATTAGTCTATACCAAATATGTAAAATGAGAAAAAAATCAATAAAATGGACCGAATGGACATAAAAGCAAGAATACTGCAAAAAAATGAATACTGACTTAAGTAGCTTTTAAATTTTGAGTATCAACATACTGTTTAAAAAAAAGGTTGAAGAGGGAAGGTCACGCATAGTCCAAGGGAAATGTGCTTATCTGCTTCACTGGAATTGTCTACTACCTCAGGATTTTCACATGCGATCAAATCCATCATTATGTGATGTTGTGTTAGTGCCTATGTTCGCTTGTCAGTGTATAAAGAAATTCACCCAGATAATATTGCTTCTTTGAATTAAGATTGGGATATAATGGAACTTAAGAGCAGCCCTTCTTAGTTGAAGAAAATATTCTCTTAATGAAATATGGTGAAATGAGAAGAAAAATTATAAATTCTGTGTTCTTTTCCTTTTCTGTTTATTAATGCTTTGTAGAAATTTGAAGAACTTGACTCAACAGGAAAAAGATGTAGCTGTGTCATCAGACTTTTTAAAAATCTACCTACAATTAAATTTGAACTTATGAGCACAGCTGTGTGTATTCTTATCCAAAATGGATAAAACCGATAATGTATTTTAAAGAAATATTATCTGCTTCAATCTAAAGAAGTGCTGTTAGTGTGTTACAAGTTCTGTCAAGTAATTTAATTTTTAGTGTGACGTTGAAATATGTTTTGCCTTCTAAGGTTTTTTTTTTTTNNNNATGTTTTGCCTCCTAAGGTTTTTTTTTTATGCTTTTATTCCACTGTTAGTTTGGGGTTTTTTTTCCTAGGAATCAAGATATACTATATTTTATCTCCAAAGGGCATAGATATTAAGTAAATCTGTCCTAATATTTCAAATTCACCATTTAGTTGTTTGGTTTTTGAAATCCTAAAACCCAGACCTGTGTCAGTAACTCCGGTTGGTTTGTTATCCTCACTCATTGTTTAGCAGTTAACTTGCAATGGTAGAAAACAACTTTTATTTGGCATGTGACTATATGTTTGTTCTTTTCTGGAAGAGCAATGTTACATTAGCCATTCAGAAGTTACTGACAGAGAGGAATTGTTAAATTTGACCTGAGTATTGCACTGGTGCCAGGAATTTAATTTTTGAACTTTCATGAAAGTGTAACAAAATATTTAGAGGCAACAAAGAAGTGTTTATTATCCATGCATTATCACAGTATAAAAATTAATGTGGTTTAGTGTGTCTGAAAATCAAGTAATTTTGATTAGGAAAGATAATAAAACTGCAAGGCATTTATAGTTCCATTTATTCTTTCTGCACTATGTGGTAGTGTAAAATGATAGAGAAAGCCACAATATATTTTATTATTTCTTGACAAGCATTTTGAAACAGTTTTCTGATTAGTTAAAATACCTGTAATGCTGTAAAGAATGTTAAAACTAGAATTGGAATTCCCAACTACTTTGAAGATGGAATTACTACTTTGGTATCTTCCAGTCTTGGTATTGTCCAGCCATTTCTGTCAGACCACCATAAGTAGTGAAGCTTCTCCACAGAGGATATGTTCTCTCTCTCTCAGCTAGGCTTCATTTAGAAATAAATTGAAATTTAATCAAGCATGAAAATGTTTTCTTGGTGGCACAAAAAAGATTTGCCTGAGTGTTTCATGACTTTCTTTTCTCTGCTTATTTTACTTCTGACTTCTAGAATGTCAGAGGCTGTTTAGCCACTCTGAGAACATCATTTGGCTTTCAGAGCTCTTTTATTTAAAGCTTCTTAGGGACTTTTTGAGTGCTTAGCTGCTGCATAATAGTTTGTGTATTCAGTATGTGCCCAGGTGGTAGAACAGTAGCAGTATTGCTAACTGCATCCTTTGTCATCTTAGAGCAGTGCAAGTGTTTGCTTGCAAAGAAACCCCAATCTGAAGATAATGTGCTTTTGGTATCTCGTAAACAATCAAGTTAGACATTGTCACTGTTGCTGTAGTTGATAAGACCTTTTCAAATTAAATATTTAAACCTACTGCCTGGTACAGTGATGAGGTATAAAAACTGGTAATGTGCTAGTATCCTTTGCAGAACAACAGTATTCTTTACTTGGCTGTCATTTGCAAACAGTAGTCCAGGCAAACCATCTGAGGCAAATGTTTCCTTCTTTGGTTTAATTCAGCTAAGAGCTTTGGGCTTAAATATGATTAATTTTAATATCAGTATGGTTTAAATATGATTCTGGTGCAGATGAATTATAGAATTTAAACTAATACAATTTTTCAGACTTGTTGCCCAGCAAAGGGGTTTCTCTATTCTAAAGTTCTTCAGTGGGGTTCTTGATAACTCAAGCGAAAACACAGAAGAGTGTAGTTAGTTTCTGCTTCCGTGGTGAAAAGTATTTGGCCTATGTAACATTGTTTAAAAAGCCATTGAAATCCTTCCTGCCTTTGTGACTGATGGTTTCTTTCCTTTGTGATCATTAGTGCTGTCCTCCAGATTCTGCAATCCAGAGTTTTGAATTTCGTATCTGGATTCCTTAGCATCAGCTTTACTGCCTAGGAAATTACTAGGATTTACTCATGTGATATTTCTGAAGGCTTTGCATTTTGACCTACTAAGTATCTTTGTGAAGTTGATAGTTGATTGTTCTTTTTACCACTTCCCATACCTTCTGTTACATTAGTCAAAGTATAAACAAAAGTCCTACTCCACAACAAAACTTCAAAGTTAGAGCCAGCATGCTACACTAAGGACACAGAATGCTCCAAGAGTAATTGGTGAGATGCTCATGATTAAAAAGCAGAATTGAAGTTAATAATGGCTTAATTGTAATATAGTATTTATTAAATATTTCAGAAATAATGTCTCAGAATGAACATCTGACTTCTTTTGTGTGTGCTCATTTCATGTACTGTGAGGCTTGGTATATGCTGCACATTTAAAGCCTAAACATTTTCTTTTAAGTCCTCCTGCTGAATCATCTGCTGAATCAAACTTAGTTGCTGAACTTCAGGAGAAGCTTCAGGAAGAAAAAATGAAGTTCTTAGAGCAACTTGAAGAACAAGAGAAAAGAAAGAATGAAGAAATGCAGAACATCAGAACATCACTCACTGCAGAGCAGCAGGTAAAGCTGATTTTTATTTTTTTTTTTTAGTTATTTTTGCTCCCATAACAATTGTGTTCTTTCGCAGCTTTGGAGTACAGTTTTCTCTTTTGCTCTGTAACACTTGCACATTCTAAACTTGTGTGATTATCTGAAGCCAGGATACGATGTATTGATAGAATCAAGTATTTAAGCATTAAAAAAAACAAATCAAAATGAAGAAAAAAATCAAAAATACCGCACTGAAAAAAAAAAAAAAAAAGAAGATCAAAAAGCCAAACCAATTACCAAACAAAAACTGAATCTGGATTGTCAGTTGTGATTTCTTTTGCTTAAGTGCTTGGAATTTATTCATCCATCTCTTTAACTGCAGAAAGATACCAGGTATTACAAAATTTGTAGACAGCAATAAATGAATTATTTGAAATACTAATTATTTTGGAATACTGCTTACTGGCTTTTGAAGTTTATTACCATGGACAGATGGTGTTTTGAGGTTCAAAGCATGAATATATGGTATTTTGAGGTTCAGCTATTATGTACTCTTGATAAAAAAATCATGTTGCTCTAGATTAATATTTTGCATCTGTATCCACACAGTTTTTTCTTTAAATGCATCTTGAGCCTCTTAATTTCTGTAAATGAGTCGCGAGTTCTTAAATTAAATCTCTGTTAGTAACAGCTATTATCTGCAGCTTTGTTACATTTAAACTCTTGAGAAAGGATTTTCTGTTTTAAGCACTTCTCCTTACTGTAACTGTGGTGGGATCAAATAAGGACAAAGAGGCAAGGATGCTGATCAGCCAGCTTGGTGAATGAATGCTATGAATCACTTGGTGCAGGGAACATGAAATTGCAGAGGGCTATAAAGAAAGGATTATTATTGCAATTGGACTGCAAGCATTAGTACTGAAGTTAGTCTTGCATAGTTTATCTAATAGGAAATTTTTCCTACATTGGTAATCATTAGATTTATTTTTCTAAAATTCCTTAGTATTCCATTTTTCCCATTATCTAGTAGTATTATTCGTTTTTGCAGTAGAGCATGGAAGATTTGGTTCTGAGGCATCGACAGCAAATTTCAGGGAAAGCTAGAACTTATCTTAAAAAAACCAACAAACAGTGAACAACCTGCCTTCCCCCCTAAAAAAGACCCCAACCAAAGCAAGCAGATACCCCAAACCCAGAAAAACCATGTATCAGTCAGTGCTGACAGTTTACTTCACTGGCTGTGCTGCTTACTGAATTTTTTTGGTATTTAGCCTTGCCTTTGTCTTTTTTGAGTCTGGAAAGGTTCCTTAGAGGTGTCACTTATGCTTCTGGTCTGAGAGTTTTGTTATGCAGACGTCTATCAAAGACTGGCTGCTGTGCCCTGTGTAAGATGTGTAGCCCACCAAATAGCTTGCATTTTAAGACTGAGAGTTGTTAGGCATATGTCAAGACAGTCTTCAAATTCACAGAAAAAATAAAATTAATTTGAAATATCCTTTTAATAGATGGTTGTTGATAGGTTTTGTCTGTCTCTTCAGCAACACCCTAAAAGTAGAAGGGCACAATGGTGAGTAGGATTGAAGAAGTGGAAAGAGATTTGTCAGACTGGTACTGAAGGCTGTGCTGGCCTCTTTTTGTGTTTACCTATTCAGGCTATTAACCAGAACTCCTGTGTGTCTTTTGCAGTAATTAATTGTTCATGGAAGAATTAATGCATGACTTGAAATATACTTTTAATTCAGTTTATAGTGTATCGATAATGGTATTTCTCTTTTTCATTGTATGCAACGTATCTGGATGCAGTTCAGCTTTATCTTAACAATTTGAACCTTTCAAGTAACTGTTTTAAATATAGAATATTCAACTATTTTACATTAACTGAAATATGAAGTATTATATTTAAAGGAAAAACAACAACTTAGGATTTTTATGTCTTTAATTATGTCTTTATTATTGTATTACTTGTATCAGGCTTGAGGGAATGAGAGGGTTAAAAATAAAATTCATTACAAAAAATTTTACAGAGAAAATGAAAATGTGCAGGCATTTTATCTCTTCACCAAAACAATAAATAAAAAAGTTTTATTTTTTTGTTTAATTGTATAGAAATTGAAATGCATGCTGTCTTTTGTACTGTTTTGCATTATGTTTTTACAACACGTTCCTTATTTCAGTAATACTTCCTTTTTGTTTTCAGACCAACTTTAACACCGTTCTAGCAAGAGAGAAAATGAAAAAAGAAAACATAATTAATGATCTTAGTGACAAATTAAAAGTGCTTACACAACAGCAAGAAAAAGATAAGGGTGAGCAAAGTTCTGAAGAAGTATTCATCTTTTCTAATAGGACTATTCCATCCTTTGCAGATTGATTGTGATCCTTAGTGGTCCTGTAATTAAAAGAAGTTCTATTTGTGTCATAGATTTGATTGAAACACTTTCTGAAGATCGAGCTCGCTTACTTGAAGAGAAGAAGAAGCTTGAAGAAGAAGTTAATAAACTGAGAAGTAGTAACTTTTCTCCATCAACCTACTTGGCAGCAACGTCAGAAGCTTGTGGAGCCTGTGCAGCTGATGTGCCCACTGACCCAGAGAGATTGGGTGCTGACTTCGGGGCTGAAGGGAGAATGGACTCCACAATGGAAACCAGTATGATGGCTGTGCAGTAAGTATGGGGTGTTAGAGCAGAAGTACACAAAGCTTGCTCTTGTTCTGGAAATGTGTGTTCTTGGGTGGTGTGAAGTACCGTTTAGCTCTCCTCCTGCCTTTCATATTCTTCCTGAAAATACTCTTTTAAATATTTATCTGCATACAATTGTGGTGTCACAGTCATTAGGAATGTTTGATGGGTTTGATGACTTTGAAATATGCAGCTTCAAGGTAAAACTTGGCCCCACAATCATGACATAAAAGATTATATCTAAGTATACAAATGTAAGTAAACAGAAGGAAAACTGTAATGGTGAATGAGCTGGGAGGCTGCATGTTACTGATACATCTTTTGAACAGTGTCTCACTTTCGTGCCAGTAATGTTTTAAAAAACTCCAGGCTTCTCCTCCATACCTTTCACAGAAATAAGAAACCTGACTGGGAATCACACAAGAGGAGCAAGGTTTTTACCAGAGGAACAAGAGCAGAATTTTTAGATGTACTTACATTGACTTTAGTCAGTGTCCATCACAACCGATGATGCCTAACCCAGAATGGCATACTCAGAGCACTAACCAGCTTTGTGGAAGTGAAGATGAAAACAGTTTGTCCTTGTCAAACTAAACTTGCACTGATAATAAAATAAAGATGTACCCTACCTTTAGATAAAGAGCTGTTTCTTATAGTAATCATTCTGGTCCTGCATTCTCAAAACAGATGTACAAAAAAAATTAAGGTGAGCTTGTGAACAAAAAAATTTATTATGTAATATCCTGGTTCCTGTAGTTGCTTATCCAAAATTATCACTGTATGATGGTTCAATATATGATTAGGCAGAACCTTCAATAGATTTCTATTGACTGCATCCTATCACATGAGAGCTAAACAGCCTTTTAACTGAAATGAAGTAATAATTAGTACGGTTTAATTATAATCTGTTAGCTTTGCAAAGTATTTGTGGTAGGATTTATAGCACGTTTTGTCCCTAAACTTGTCCATTTTCTCAACCAGATCAGTTTGGACTAGAAAATGCATTGTTTCTTCCCTATTTAAACTGCTTTTAAAGTACATTAGAACTGTTTTAGGATTTACTGTTTATGTTCTTAAGAAATTACTTGGGATGTTAGCATTATTGTGCCCCAGAGCTCAGTTTATTCCACAGATGAATGGCAACTAGTAGCAAGTTCACATTTGTATCTCTGCTAGAGTGTTCCAGGGCACTTCATACTATTCCCTAGTAGCCTTTGAGCTCCAGACTAGGAAAATGGGACATAATAAAGCTGAATTGCAGTATTAGGGGTTAACTGTCAAAACAAATGGGGGTCTTTCTTCCTGGCATCTTGAAAGCAATGCAAAATACCAATAAATGCCCCTGTGTAGCTTGATAAACTAATCAGTGGCTGAAAATTCACTGGTTTGTTGCAACAAAGAACCTCCTTGGTTTAAAGAAAAGAAAAAAGAATTCAAAACACCAGCCAGAAAATCAATGCTGATTCCTAATGTGTCCCTCTGTGTTAGCAAATATATCACACTTTTCATGAGTCAAGATGGCAGGTGGGTGTGGAAAAGACAATTTTTGATTATGAAAGAAACGTTAGTTTTTAACCTGTCCATTTTCTATCTCTTTTAGTGAAAATGTTCATATGTCCGAAGAAAAGCAGAGGATAATGTTGTTGGAAAGAGTGAGTATATTGTTTGTTTGTGAGATTAAGTGTTACGACTAAATACTTAAAAATATGCAGATGTGAAGTTGTACTGTGGTCAGTTATATGCTCTGATGCAATATCCTGTCTGCAAGGAGTATAAATATGATTTCAGGGAATGTTTTTTCATTGTACACCTGGATCACTGTTATTCACTGAAGTAATTCAAGATAATTGTTAAAACATTGCTCTTGGCCTATTCTTCTTATGTTTATGTAGGCTTTAGCATGAGTGACTCAGGTGGTAATAGGAGTGACAGATCATTGATTCAGAAAATTTCTATAGAAGAAGAAAGTTACAATTTCTTTTTTTAATTAAGACATACGAAATAGTTTGACAGGATTTAAGATTGATTTACCAATTTCTTATGAAAATGAGTAATTTTTCCTTGTAGGCTGTATTCTTGGTAAAATGTGAGATTAACCCCTAGCAGTTACACTGAAGTATTTCATATTCTAGTTATTTTTAACTCTCCAGTCATATCTAACTTCATCTCAGTTGTCTTTTTAAAGTTGACTTTATTTAAAAAAAAAAAACAGTGTCATTAGCTCCCAGCTTTCTAGGGTCACTTGGACTAAAATCTGTGACCAAATAAAGAACAGGAATGCTTTCTGTGAATGGATTGTGACACTGTAGGATGCAACTGCATGGATGTTTCTGACTATGAGCACATATTTGCTTTTTTCTGTCATCTGATTACAAAGGATTTGTCATGGGCAAAAGCTATAGCATAGGAATAGATTGCATTTCTTCTGCTTTTCTATCACTGACAGGCTTTTGTAACTGAAGGAGAAGTTTGAGTATGGAGGTAAAATCTTAGCAGTGGGGTTTGTAGCACTATGATAATTACAAGGGTTTTTTTGCATGTCTTTGTTCAAAAGATGTTTTGGTAAGTGTTTTAGAGCTCAAAGATGTAGTGTTGTACAAGTGGTTGGGCTCTAGTCATATCAGAACTTTTTAAAAAAATGTTTGCACTGTATAAAGTATAAGAGTTAATCAGACGGAGATTTTGTTTTAGACTTTGCAGTTGAAAGAAGAGGAAAATAAGAGATTAAATCAAAGATTGGTAAGTATCTGTGCAATCCATTTTTTAAGCATCATGCAAAAACAAGAAAAGATTAAAAATGTTGAGTTTGTTAAAATCCAAGAATGTTTTTTTTAATTTATTTGAAAAAAAAAATTAAGTGTTAAGGCAAGTGGTAAATAGGTAACCTAATAACCTTCCAGAGGTACCTGAACTTAGTCTTCTCATGGAATAAGATTCACAGGACTGGAGAATGATTCTTCCCAAAGAACACAGACCATCCAGAGTTGGGCCAAGGGGGTGTTAATTTCCAGGGCACCATCACCCAGTTTTCAGCAGCAGTAGATTGAAGGCCAGTTTGCAAGAATATAAATATGCCTACACTTTAGGCATAATTGGGAGTGTTAACAATAACTTAGATTGTCTTGGGAAAACTGCACCTGCCAGCTTTGCAAGGTGTGAAACTGTAATTCTGCCTGGTAGCTGGAAATGCAGGCAGCCACTGTATGAAATACTCAAATACAGGAAATGCCTATAAAAGAAAAATTTAGTGACAGAGGGCCCTTGATTCCTGTACCATAAATTCTTCTCCTTTTATTTATTCCTACTTTATCCTTGCTGGCAGGTCTCAGTTTTGTCTTAGAAAAATTCCTGTGTGTGTAGGAAACGGGCATCTCCTTTGGTCGGACTGGCCATGGAGATCACACTTTCTTTAAGTGACAGGTGATACCTGGAAGTTTGGTAGGAAATTATATCTTTGTAGTAGGAAATGACACTTAATACCATTTGTAAGAAAGGATTGCAAGATACCTACAAGTATAATTTTTAAAGGATAGTTTTTAATTCAGAATGGCAGTAAAGTACACAGAATTTAAGTTTAGTTTTTACAATAAAACTCAAAATACATCTGGACAGTGTATATTTAGAGAGGTTTTCTAAACCTTTCTGTAGATTTCCTGAATCAAACTCTTGAACAGTTGTCATATTAGAGTAAAATAAAATGGGAAAAAGTGTGTACAAGAAAAATAGAAGATTATTCTTGTTATGACTAATACAAGCCATGTAAGGGAAACTGGCAGTTCATTGGTCTCTAAAGCAGTTCAAATTTGATTTCTAAATGGGCATAGGAAATATACATCAATTCTTAAATACCAACATTTATTTCTATTGAGTACTTCAGGTAAGGAGCTCAGAAAGCATTCTGTGTGAAAAAGATCTTCATAGGTCACTAGCTTTTGCAGAAGAGCTTGTGGGTTACATCTGCAAGTAAAAAAAAGGATCTCCTCTTAAGACTTGGAGTGTTGTTACAGTAAATGAATTACTGAAAAAGGGAACCATTTTATCTTTGTAAAGGCTATTACAATTCTACTCATAAAACAATCCTTAGTAGGTTTGAAGGTAATTATTCTTAACATTCTAATTTGTTCTGGTTTTTTTGAAGTCAGAAATTAAGAAAAAGTACAGAAATCAAGCTATTTTGTGTTTTCATTTATCACTTATTCCAGTTTGAAAAAGTAGCTAGAAAATACCTGGTCTTTATATCTGAAGAGAGCTCTCAAACACTTTTGTGAACAGTCTAAGCAAATTTGAAAAATTTCATCTTAGCTGCAGCTTTTTAAAGAAAGAAAGGTAACATCTAAAAAAACCAATCTAAGTTGGATCCTGTAACTAAAACTGCTGGAAGTGTCATCAGAATTGGAGAGCTTTCTGTGATGTTCTGCATTCAATTTGGACCCATTCTTTGAAGAAATGAAGAAAATGAGCTGTGAATAGGCTTTGAGCTCATATGAAGACAGGCTGGTACTGCCTCTGGGAAGGCAAGGGGCAAGATTGACAATAGGAAGGAAATTCACTGTAGAGAACAATATTTGAGTTACAGCTGAAAAATCACATGCTAAACTTCAAGTGTGAGCAATTTAGATTTGAATAGCATGTATAAATGGTCCTGGAAGTAGCAATGGATGGAAAATCTTCAGGACCTCTAAGTCAGAGTTTTTGTTGAGCAGTTATGAATTGCCATTTGCAAGGAGGTTACCAGAGGATAAGGGAACTGATACATTTACATCCATACAGCTTCTCCAGCTGCTTGCCTGCATGTGGGATAGGTACTCCTTAAGAGACAGAAGTAGCATTAATTACCCATTGTCATTTCTTGTTATCACACTTACTGTAGAAATTTTGTGTACACTTGTATTTAATTTTAGGTCTATTTGCCCTATTGAAGTTGGGCCGTGTGCCAGCATTTTATTGATTTAAACAAAATTTAAGGCAACTGTACATATTTGTATACATAGTTCTTATGTCCAAAACCTTACAGAATTTAACCTTTATTTGGTCTCAGTAAATCTGACTCCAGTTTTGTTCCAGGGAGTGCTGCCCTGTTGATTACAATAAACTTTAGATTTTGTGACAGTTTGTAGAAAAACTGAGAGACTATTGAGCTCAACATCCAGAGTTTAACTGTAATAAACATGTTTAATCTCTGGTGTTCTGCCATCAGCCTTTTCTAGTGCCAGTGACTTCTGTATTAGAATGGACAATTTTATCATAGGTGTTGTGTATATCCAGAATAAATCTTCACTGGTACTGATATGAAAATCCCTTCCTAGTTTTAAATAAGGAGGGAGAAGTTAGTTATGCAGGAACTTTTGCAATCAAAGGTAGCTCTTAAAAAAAGGTACAATAATTAAAACCAAAACCAAATCATAAACAACAAAATCCACTACAGAACAGGATGGCAAAAGTGTGGTAGGTTTTCTGAGTGAATATAAAATCTGCAAGACTAGGCACTGTTTGAAATCAAAGAAAAATCATCTTGCCATATTCTTACCTGCAGTGTGCATTTCATCATAGCTTGCTATTACTTTAAAACTTTTCTCTTTTTTATAGATGTCCCAAAGCATGTCATCAGTATCCTCAAGGCATTCGGAAAAAATAGCAATTAGAGAGTAAGTACCTGTTAATTTTCATATAAACAGATGGATATGCTTTCAATAAAATAAGTGTATGGTTAATATTACAATTCTTCAGTTCTTGCTCTGTGCTGAAAAGATACATAGATCACTATAATTTAGCCATCAGCTATTGAACAATCCCAGGTGAACATAAATCAAATTTTATGAAACCTTTTTCTAAATAGTTAAATGATCTTTCTGAATTCTGTTGGTGACTTTCTTGAATTCTCTACTTCATGGGATTTCTAGACTTCTCTGAGGCTCTTTAAGATTACTTTTTTGTTTATCTGTAACCTTGAACTCATGCTAAGAAAAAGGAAATCTCTTCATTCTGAATATGTATGGTGCAGTATTATATTTCAAGAGAAGTCTTCCCTTCCTGAAGTCTTCAAAGTTTGTCTTACTCTAACAGAATGAAATAACATTTATTCAAACATTTTGTTAATCTATTAGCAGCTGCATGTAGAATTGTTGCTGGAAAAACAAGTATTCTTGTAAAATGCGAAAGCTGCAGACAACTTCTTAATTAATATTAGGCTTATAAATTGCTTGAATAATGTAAAAAATCTTTTTGAGAAAGAAAACCTGCACAGATTTTTCTGTTAATGTTTTCTGAATTGAACCAATTTTCATTTTTGCTGTAATAAGAGCAGCAGGTGAAGAATGGTTTTTCTCCCTCTAGCATTTGAAAATTGTCAAAAGTGTCTTGGTAGTTTTTGAGGCGGAAAATGATGTGAAAGAAAAATTCATCTCTCCAATAGAGATGTTTTTAAGTCAATATAGCCTGTCTTCATAGTAAGTCAAGGCAGAAAAGTTTGGAGTATTGTTTATTTAATCCAAAAATGAACTTTGAAGTTGATGGCCTAAATTTCTCTAGATTTACTCAGTTGACTGACTATGTATCTGTAGTCTCCTTCTATGGAGAAGTTTTTCACTTTCTTTGCACTTCCTCCCTCATCCCCAGAGGAGTAATAATATTTATTCTTTGAGTTCCCTTGTGGTCTAATGCATAATTTGTAGCTATTTCAGACTTAATTTCATTAACAGGTAAATAATTTACTTTTAACACTACACTGTGGAACAAGCAGTTTGGAGACAGAAGTTGTTCTTTGAATTCTTTTACTGAAACTTTGCATGAAAATTTGGTGGCTTCTTCCTGATGTCAGGAAGATGCAGTTTTAAAACATTTTATGTATAATTGTAACAATGTTTCTTTGGCTTTTCATTATTTGATCACAGATGAACACTTAATCTCTTCTTTGTCTTATGTGCTTAAAATTTTAAGATTGAAAGCTGCATAAATGTTTTTGCTGTATTTTTCTGTGTTCAAATTTACTTCAGTTTTAAACAACAAAAGTATCTTTGTAAACACCACTACAATGATGCTTACCT
>VZTB01002384.1:2790-21828 GCA_013397245.1 Thryothorus ludovicianus
AAGTAGATAAATAAAAACCCAATAGCATGAATATGAAAGTATCAAAAGTTCATTATTAGAGAAAGGTGGCTATCAAAAAAAAAATATCTATTTCAAAAAGGAAAAGATGTATTAAAATGAAGAAAGCATGAACTCTAGAACTGTAAATGTGTATGTTTAGTATGTTTATTGCATGCTCAATTACTTTATTTACCCTTCATATATATATGAAAACATCAGTAAAAGAGATACTAAAATATTTTGAAAAATGTCTGATCCAAAATGCAGATAATCAGTTTGAGAATGAAGAAAATTTTCAGAGATTTTGTACTGCTTAAAAATGATTAGAGGTACCACAGGAATTTAAAAAAGGGATATCTCATTGCAAGTTCACATATGAAATTGTGAATGCACTAATAAATATGACAATTATCACTTCATTTGCTTTAAGCAGTAGAAGAAAATAGTAAATTTGCTTGTATTTCTAAAGGATTCCAGGCATGGTATAGGATACAAGCTGTAACTGTAACTAACACAAACTGTAATAAAGAATGTGCTTTGTTCATATTTTTTACCTGTTCTTATGCTTCAGCTATAAAAAGGGAATGTATATCAAAGCTTTTGGAGCTGCTTTTAGGACATAAGAGGATGCATAAGAGAAAAACATCAAAACTACTGGAACTATATGACCATCAACCTTACTTCAGTCCCTGAGAAGGCAATGGAGCAAATAGTTCTGGAAACCATTTCCAAACATGTTAGGCCAAGATGATTAGTACTTGTGAAATGTATCCTGAGTGCTGGGTCCAGGTTTCTGCTCTCTACTACAAAGGAGACATACATCTACTACACCAAGTCCACAGAAGGGCCCTGGAGGTGATTTGGTGAGTGAAATATCTCTCATACAAGGAAAGTCTGAAAGATCTTGGACTGGTGAGTCTCGAGAAGAGAAAGCTCAGGGGGATCAAGGTGTGTCAATACTGCTGGGAAGGCATACAGAAGACAGAATCAGACTCTTGGATGTAACAGGATGAGACACAATGGCCAGAAACTGAAATATGGGGCTTTTTATGTCAACATAAGAAAATATTGTCTTCCTGTCAGGGAAGAATGGAATGCAGATAGGAATTTATTGTTAGTCTGTAATTCTTAACAATCAAATCAGAATGCCACATTTATTCCTCAGTTTCATTGTAGTAATGCCTGATTTTTCAGTCAAAATTTATAGCGGAAAAACACTTTAATCATTATCTAAAATTGTTATGCTTTAAAAGTTAATATTTACACCCTCTTTTGATATTTTTCGTACTAGTTTATGTTCTCTAGACCCAAAGACTGGTCACATCTTTCCAAAGCATGAATGTCTTGGCATATAACAGTGAGTTGTCAACATCAGGAGTTTTCTGTAGGAGGAGTTTGGTGTTCAGGGGGAGTTTGATATGTCTGAAAGCTGCTAATTGCAGCTTCCACCTGCTGTTACTAAGCAGTAATATTTTCACTTGGTTTCTCATGTCTGTACTATATGAAGTATTCACAGATTTTCAGCTATAGCATGGCTTGGGCGATAGTCACTAGACCCCTAGGCAATATGTAAAATCAGTTCAGACCAACAAAACACTGACAAGCCCTTAGGCCCACCACTGCCTTATAAGTACAAAATCAATGGCCCTTTATTATTAATGTCAAAAAACATATTTACCAGTTGCTTACTTTACACTATTTCTTACTTTCTTTCCCTAAACATTTAGTACTTTCACAAACTTAGATCTTGGGCTCTCAGGACGCATGATATTTTGAGGTGAAAAAGGTCTTGTACAAGGTGATAGCCTGCTAAGGGTTCATGCAATTATTCCCTCAGGATTGCCTCCAGAAAATAGTTTTCTAAGCATTAGGATCTCAAAAACTTCTTACTTAAGTGGTGCAAAGGTCAAACCAAGGCTTGAAACAAATCAACTGACACAGTCTGAATAACAGATTGATCTATTTTAGCAACTATATGTGCCTGAGATTTTAAAGGGTCTGCCCTTCCCCTTGCTCTGGTTATTTCTGCTTTTGTCTTTGTTCTCTGAAGTCCAGACTGTTAAATATTGTATCATGATTCCTAACATATATAAGCTGAGGTGTTATTTCTACACATCTGAACGTAGGAAAGTTGAGTAGAAAAGATTAGATCCCACTGTTGTCCTTGTCATTATGAGGTTTGTTTAGGGGTGTTTGTTCCTAGTGTTTACCACTGAGGGTTTAAATACAAAGAGGAAACATTTATTTTGGTTGTATTTTTTTTTCTCAAAACCTTAATTGTCTTGAGCCTTATTTAAAAGATTTTAGAGACAAAATTGATCACGAAGAGTGAGTTCTTTGACAGAGATCAGGATATTGGAGTATAAACCTTAAGAAAGGAAAACTAGATTTCTCTTGAATGAAACAAGCTGAAATGGTTGATAATTTAAAAAGTGACATCACATTTAAATTTAAGAATTTGTATTCTTGGGGTTTGTCTTTTCCTTGTTGTTTTTCCTCTTGTATTTTGACATTCCTTGCTAAGTAGTGGCGTCATGTCTAGGGATTACTTCTACTGAAGGTATTCTGATCAGTAAAAGTGGTTGTTTGTGGTCACCATTGTGTTACATGAGCAGAAAACATTCTGTGTCAGCAACTGATCCTGCTCAGGGAACCATTCAGAGTAGAGACTGATCTTAGCTGCAACTCTGACCTCTTTTCTATCTCTCTGCCTCACATTTAATGTTAAATAAAATCCATACTATTGACTTCAGCATATGTTTTTGCTTGCCCCTTAATTCAGGCAGGAGCACCTCTCATTGATTCAATCATAAAAATAGTACAGGATATTCTTACAATAATTTTTAGTGTGCTTGATTTTTTATTTACAGGTATTTAATGAGATTGCGTGTGAGATTATCAAAAGATTTTTTAACTGCTGTTGTTGATAAGATGTCCATTAAACAACTCAAAAAGATTGCATTTGCTATTTCTTTTGTATTTTGAGGTATTTGTTGCCAGTTAAAGTAACTGATGGTCCTGTGGTGAAAATTATAAAATTTACTGCTGGAGATAGAAAAGAAAAAGGACTAAAACTAATTGTGTATGACAGACATACAACAGTGAAAGTCTCTGGGGAGTTAACATCACACAAATACCTGATTCTAACATGTTGCTAGATGTTCATGTTTTTTAGAAGTAGGTTTGACTTAATGAGTTTTAAGGCCTTTTCCATCTTAAGCAACTCAGTTGTTCTGTGATTTGTTTTTGTTTGTTTGTTTGTTTGTGGGGTTTTTTTGGGTTTTTTTGGTAGTATTGATTTGTATATGTGAGTTTTTATTGAAAAATAAAAAATGTCCTTAGAAGAGCAGAATTTTCATTCACATATCCTTACAACATCTATATGTAAATAATCACAATAATAGAAAGAAGTTGAGCCTCTCACTTGTTCTTCCTGTACCCTGGAGGGATGGGGAGGAGAATCAGAAAAAAGTAAAATGTATGGATTGAGATAAAGATGATTTAATAATTGAAATAAAGTATAATATAATAATACTGATAATTACAATGAAAAGAGAAACAGTAGAGAGATCAAAAGATAGAGCAAGAGAAAATTTAAGAAAACAAAACCCCCAAGTGATGCCTAATACCATTGCTCACCCCCTACCAACCCTTCCCACCAGTCCCCAAGCAGCTCCTGACCTTTTTCTCCCAGTCAGCATACTGAGCTTTATGTTTTATGGTATGAGAAATCCCTTTGACCACTTCAGATCAGCTGTCCTGGTTATGCTTCCTCACAGCTTCTTGTGTCTCTGCTCACTGGCAGAGTATGGGCAATGGAAAACTACTTGATTTATCTTAAGCGCTACTGAGGACCAACAAAAACATTGTTGTGTTATCAACATTATTCGCGTACTGAATCCAAAACACAGCACCCTACTGCCTAGTAAGAGGAAAATTAACTCTACCCAAGCCAAAAGTAGTCCACCCCTCAATGATATGTGTGTATATGAGAAAGCTTTTCCCTGACAGTCCACCTTTTGCTGTCTCTGCTTGATAAAGAGATACTAGAAGTGTCAATTTTCATCTCAGTGACATGCCCAGTGCTCACACACCCCAAGTAGCCTTATAGCACGATGCTTGATTCAATTCCAACATGTCAAAATCTTCCTCATACTGCAAAACCTTGAGTGCAGGGTTCAGTGCTTCAGGTGGCTCCTGGTGGCAGCTGGTTTCCATCTTGGTAATACAGTCCAGCGGGTGATTGCCTTTCTTTCTTTGATACATAAGACTATTGATGACTCATGTTTAGCTTCTTTTCCTTCACATCCCTATGCTTTTCCAGCAGCCTGCTTTTTAACCAGCAGGAGCCTAGTCTACATGGATGCACTGAAATTATTCTATCCAAGGGCAGGACTTCCCATTTGTTTCTGTTGAATGGGATGATATTCCTCCAGCCTGTGAATGTCCCTCTAGGTGGCAGCTTTCTCCATCGTATCAGCTGCTCCTTACAACTAGCTATTGTCTTTGGACTTGTTGAGGCTTTCTGTCCCACCTTTTTGGTCTTTAATTACATTACAAAATCAACAGAGCACATTTTCTCTTCCTTGAAGGCTATCAAATGGACCCTGCTGCTTCTATTCACTTCCTATTATTTCCTGCACGTGGGCAAGGCTTACAGAGTCCCCTAAGATTTTCTTCTTTCCCTTCTTAAAGAAAAGGGTGGAAATTAGTCTTGAGAAGCTTCTATGTTCATACTTACAATAATGTAAAAGCAAACTACTGAAATTACAGCTATGGGATAATTTCCAAGAAATACCCTGCTCACAAAAGCAGAAGTGATTTACAGGAACAAAAATAATTCAACTGCTCCAATTTTCCATGTTTCACCATATTCTCATTTATAAAAACCATAACAAGTTCAAAGACTTGTAATGCTTCTTGTAATCTTCTCTAATCATTAGGAGCCAGAATGCTCAGTATCCTGATGGCCGCGACTGTTGCACTACATATGAGGATAGACCTCTGTCCACAACTCTTCTTTCAGGATGTCATTGGTTTCAGCCTTTTTCATTTCCACATTGACAGTAATCAACCTTACCTCTGCACACACCAGCATAAGCAAGAGCAGAACAACCTTCAGGTTGTTCCAGAGTTCTGTCATATTCTTGACAGAATGAATTTACAATAAACCATAATCAGCAAAGACAGTGGTCAGAATTCTTTCTCATTTATACTCACTTTCTCACTTATACAAAACCAGATGAAATGAGTTAAAATGTGGTCAGATGACATAGAACTACATTCTCACATGGTAATAGAATTTATCATTTTGAACCCTGAAGTATAATTCTTTGAGGTTATGTTGGTGTATTTGAAATATTATTTACCTTTGCCAGTTTAGCTGATGCTTGGCAGTATCTGTCTGTCCAGTAGTACATACAGCATTGTGTTTATTAACTGTGAATTTCAATGATAGTATTAAATGATTATTTCTTTTTCTAGAAAAAGAAAACAAAAAAGAAAGAAAAAAAAAAAAGAAGAAAAGAAAGAAGAGAAAGAAAAGAGCAGGTAAAATACACATGTATTTAAAAATCTAAAAAGTACAAGATAAAGAGAAATTTCCTGGCTTAAGGACTACTGTGAGTCTGACTCCATACTAGCTTTATGTTGCTAAATAATTAAGGAGAGTACTTGATTCAGAACAAATACTTAAAATTAATGAAGTCCAGAACTCATTAATCCTGTTAGAAAGAAGTGGCTTAGTAAGGACTCTGAAGTTTTCCCTTTCTGTTAAATCCATAGCAAACATCAAAATTAAATCCTATATGCAATATAAAACCTCAGAATTTTTCTGTGGACATATCATGTGTCTGTGCCTGATTATCAAAAGTAATTGAGAGTTCTTACCAGTTTAAAGCATGAAAAGGATGCCTAAAAATCATAAATACAGAGCATAAGAAAAGTTCAGTATTTTTTTGTTTGCTATTTAAATTTTAATTATTATTGTTATTAATTGATTATCATATATAGTTTTTATTCTGGGTGTGTTGTGTCTAACTGAAATGGAGTTCATTTTCCCCATAGCAACCCTCACAGCTCTGTGCTCTACATTTGTAGCTGGAATGTAACACCACAGTGTTGGTAACACCACAGAGTTTTGTCTCCTGCTGCACAGGGCTGGCACAGCCTCAGCACTGTCTCTCCAGCACTCTACCCTCACCAGAAGTCTGTGCATGGGCAAGATGTTGGGAGGGCCTATAACCAAAACAGCTGACCCAAAGTGGCCAGAGGGGTAGTCCATGTTGTATGACGTGTCTGACAGTAACAGCTAAGATAAAAGAGAAAAAATGATGGGGGAGAGGATCATTCATCATTTGTTATTTACAGCATTTGCCCTCTGGAGCAACCACAACTTATCTTGAAGTCCTCCTCCCTGGGAAGTGGCCAGACATTGCTTAGTGATGGGAAGAAGAGAGTAAAAATTTGGTTTTATTTTCCTTTGTTTGTGCACTCATGAAGATCACTGCTGTGTTATTAAACTGCCTTCATCTTGACCCACAAGGTTTTTTTTTCATCTTATTTTCTCTCCCCGTCCTGCTGAGGAAGGGAGCAATATAGTGGCTTACTGGGTGCCTGGCACCCAGCCAGGTTTAAGCAGCTACACTGCAGGAGAGTAAAATTATATTTTTTTGAATACTGTGTATTCAAAAAAATTTGTATTTGAATGTAGAGTTAGGGTCTGATAATATTTCTAGTCATACTGAAGATTTTTAGGTAAGTCCTTCGGCAAATATCTGTTATTTTTATCAAATGTACATAAGACATAAATTTTCTGATCTGATTCTATGTTAGAGTTTAATTAATTCCTACTAAGCTTTAGGTACTGGCAAGGCAGGCAAGGAAGCAGAGTTAGTAGAGAGAGGTCAAATAGGCTATCCTAGAGTCAATCCAGTGCAGAAAAGAGAAATTTTTAAATTAGGAGAGGTAAAGAATAGTGTTATACCTTAAAACATGGATTTAGGACCTATAGAGTGAGTTGGTATAACCCAAAATTTAGTTCACAACTTTTTAGGGGTGTTTTAAGGGATTTTTTAGTTTTCACAACTTCAGAAGTTTACAATTTCTAAAGATTCTAAAAGAGTGAACATTTTATTCCTTGGAAATGTTCAAGGTCACATTGAATGGAGCTTTGAACAACCTCATCTAATGAAAGCTATCCCTGCCTATGACATGGTGGCTGAAACTGGTTGATCTTTAAGGTACCTTCCAACCCAACCATTTTATGATTTTTCCACTATTCATTAAACTCTAAAGTGAGGTAAAGTAAAAAAAAACAAAACCAAAAACAAACCAAGAAAACAAAAAACAAACCCAAAAACCAATACAGAAGAATAAAAAAAATAAAGAAATTAAACATACATCTAGAAAATATTTAATTTAGAACATTCAATTATTTAAGTAAGAAAAGCATTCAAGTATGAAACTATAACAGTACAACAAAAATTAATAAAATATATTTCTATTTATAATTAAAGTATCTAATAATGGAGGTTTAGTCTTGAAGATAAGAAAATATTCTCCTTAATTAAATTCTGAAAAGGTCAATATAGCTTAGGCCAAATTTGGTCACTATCCATGGGTATCTCCTTAAGTGGAAGTATATGGTTTGTCTTGTCCATTTTCTTTGCTTTTCCACAGCTGTTTTTTGTTTCAAAAAATCACTGTATTTGCTAATGGTTTAAGGTTAAATGCCTTTTTTCTCTACCATTAAGTAGTATGGAGATTACTCTCAGTCAAAAAATGAGAAGATTGTGATACTAATTTGAGATTTTCACAGTGATAAGATTATGAAAGTTTTGACAATAATTGTTCTGATCCTCCAAATGACAGAGAAATAATACAAAATATAATGATAGCCATTTCAGTCTGACTTAGAAGTGAAAAAAATGCCAGAGCAGAATTTTTTATATGAAACCATTTACAATCTTACCACAGATATGTATCTGCCCTACCACTTTATCAACATTTTTATAGAAATGGATAGAAATATGTTTATTTCTTATGATCACAATGATGACAAATATTTTATACATATGCCCTTTAAGTTACTCAAAAGGTCTGATTCAAGGACCTATGGTAGTCAAAGAAAACAAAAAGCAGAGTATAAACTGTGATATAACTATGCTCCTAAGTTAAATAGTTTTAAAATCTTTTTCTCAGTCAACCTAGTTTCAAACTTTTACTTCCTGCTACAGGAAACAGCAGAAACTGTTGTTCTGTTGTGTGTTGTCACACTTCTGAGAAAAAAACTCCTAGTACTTCACCTTCAGAAAGTTTACAGCTAATTCAGGTTAGGATTAATTTCGAGGCAATGCTTAGAGCTCTAAAAGTTAACCTCCAGAATCTTCGAAAGGATCGCTTTGTAATCAGTGAGAGGAAAATAAACACCTACAGAAGAAATTTCACCTTGTTATAAGATAGACAGCTACCGTAAATTAGATGTGGAGATATTTATTCCTCTCTTTTTTGGCCATAATGAGAGTGTAGGACAACTCGGATGGCAGCTGCTAGAGATCTAAATTTAGATGAAATTGCCCTGTGCCTTTTTACATGCTGGTAAGTTTAAAAGGTTCTTTTCCATTAAACTCAACTACCTTTAAGGCCCATTTCAAGGAATAAAATGCATCTACTCTTTTGTACTTAATCATACTTGTCAGGGCTAATAAATTAAACACATCCAGGACCATTTTCTGACACTGAAGCCAGGTGCCGCAGAAAGGTTCTGCCCATAATATTGAACTCTTTTTTCTCCCTGGAAAAGTGTACCCACAACAACCCAAGAGGGCCTGGACTCTTGCCAGGGTGACAATGCGGAGTCAGGCTGTGCCTGGGGTTGTTCCCTCTGGCTAACCAGGTAAACAGCCTGTCACAGCACCTGCAAACACTGTGGCACTGGTTTATTTTATGAAGTGATTAACTTCTTGTCCCTCAATGCACTTTATTGAAGGTGCATAAAATACAAAATTACCAATACATTGGCAGACTTCACTACTAGCAGGGCTTATTTTGGTATTTACCCATGTAACTATTATGTTCAACTGAAGTGAAATGGATGACATGAAATGAAATGAATACGATGCTGACTGGGATTAAATCATGGCAATCATAAATAGAATAAAATTTCAAAATGGATTTTATTTTTTTTTTTTTTTAATTTACTGTGTATGAATTGTATATCCTAGGTTTACAATAACATTTTCAAATCCTGGCTTAGTGGTACACAGAGATAATTTGGGGGTAGAAAAGAGAAAAATTCTGGTTTCTGGCCAAGGAAATCCTCCTACGTACATCAGAAAAAAATGAAAATGAGAAGCGAAAGTGACCAATATTACAATCTGCCTAAGGATCCGATGAATCAACACTTGGCCCTGCCTCTTAGGAGAAACCACTTGATGGTTACTTAATACAAGAAACCCCTTGCAAATTTGGATCCATTACTTCCCAAAGTTAAAGACCTTAAATAAACTCCTGAACATTCAACCATCAAACAAAATTTAGGAATATTAGTTTTCTATGAGAAAAGTGCTATGCTCAAATAAATATAATATATAATTTATCTATTTTTCTTTAAATTTGAACCAATATTTTTCAACAATTTTTTTTTTAGATTTTTCAATGAAAAATTTCATTTGAGCAGCTTTTCTTTATCATGTTACAAAAAATTACAAAAATTAAGAACTATCTCCTTATGGTTTGTTTCCTTCTTTCAGCATAGTGCTAAGACAGAGAGATCCCCACTTGGGTCTCCAAATTTGTGGTAATAATAACATTGCAGCAAGCAACATAAGTAAAACACAATTTTAAATTTCAGCAAGACTGACACCAAATTAACAACAAAACCTCTATGAACCAAGGCAACAAGAAGTTTCCATATTTTGAACAAGAATTAATTATTATGAGAGAAATCCATATTAGAAATATTGTAAAAGGTTCTCCCTCTAGTCTTTTCATCAGACTTCAAAAAGACTTTTCTCAAACACATTATTAATATACTATAATTCAAAGATTGCACTTATGTTGCAATATTAGATGTAAGAAGCAAGATTACTGAAAGATGTGCACACTAAGAAGAGTAGCCATTGTTTCTTCTGAGAAAAAATCAGCAACAGAAGTTTTCCGTGGGCTTTTAAATTTCGAACAGGAAAAGAAACACATCCTACATTTTCTGGAACTATTAGAAATAAGACAAAGAAATCAGTACAATCTGAATGAAATAGAAATTACTATATCAGTGTGATTTTTGCAAAGATTAAAGATTGGATAAAGACAATAATACTGAGTAATGAGAAGGGTAATTCTTCACTATTCATAGGTGGAAATAATAATGGAATGCCATGGTCAGTTCTATTATCTACATTACAAAAAGAAAATGCTTGAAATATAATACTCAATTATTGCAGATTAACCAAAAAATGTTACAGAATAATTTGAAATTCATATGTATAGAATATATATTTAGGAATACATATCTCTATATAGAAAATGAACAAGTGATAACAAAAAATAGTTTAAAATTGAAGAAAAAAGAAAAATTACCTTGGTGAGGTGATATATCAACAGCAGAAATAATCAGGTGGACTACTGACAGACAAGCTCATATATTTTTTCTAAAAATATATGTAGTTGAATTACAAATGAACAAAGAGAAGCATCACTTTTTTTTTTATTGAAATATTTCTTCTGCATTTTTTCTCCTAGTAGACTATACAGTGCTCACAATTCTAAACAGTAGTCATCAGAAAAATTGAATATTGTTATATTGTTAGAATACTCTCATTTTGTTGTTTTTTTTTCTCTGACAGATGCATGTAAAAAATCAGGACCCTATGAAATATCATTTATTTGTCTTTAAATCACCTAAGGTACTACAACAAATAGCAGCAGCATAGTCTTTCTTTGGAATCTAGTCCTGTGATACAATTTTTCACTGACTTTTGGAATTTCTTTTATACACTCAAGTACTCCACCCCAGACAAAGTTGTCAAGTAATTTACAATATTTGTTTTGAAGTCTCTCTCAAGCATTCCCACTATCTAATCTAATCATATTAATATACTGTATTATATTGGTGTGGGATTTTTGTTTGTTTGGATTTTTGAAGGGTTGGGAAGGGATGGGAAGGAAAGGGATAAGTATCTCAAAGGTGTATTTAATAAAAAGGCTTCTCAGACTTAAAACACAAATTACTGTATTCTCAGCTTCATAGTGAAAAAAGCCCTGGTGCAGGTCAGATTTGTGCAAGGTGGAGAAGAGGGGAAAAGGAGACAAAAAAGTAAGAGCAGGTGTCAAGAAACATTTGACTGTGCAGAGACTCCTGAACACACAGAATTGCCTATGAAGCATAATTTTTGAGTCAAAAAGCATTGAAAAAGCTGCAAAAATTCGATGGCATCCTAATAGTCAAGAAATGCTAAAAAGATTTTGATGGGTTGAGTGACCATTGGTCATTCCACCATCAATATCTTTATATTCTGTACTGTGTTTTTTCTTTTGTTTAGCTGTATAGAGCAATATTCTACTTTCCATCATAAATTTTTCAGTGTATTGCAGATTAAATTAAGGATTTACAAGTTCATCTAGAAAATGTCATTACAAATAACTTTTGCCTTTTTTTTTTTTAAGAGAAGGAAAAAAATGATAAAAAGAACTTCCAGTTAGTTAGAATTTCTAAAAATTAATGTAAACAGAAAATTTCATTTAATTTACTGTGTAAATATTGTATTTGTTCCTTCTCCACAGGAAAATAAAACTGAGTGATTTGGAAAAGTAATGAGATTTTATTTCAATATACCCATCAGTACTTATCTGTATGTTGTACAGATATATCTGTGGAAAAAGGAACCACCTTAATTGTCTAACTCATTTATGCCAGTCCCAGAGAAGATAATGAGATGATTAATGTAATTAACATCAGTAGAGTTTGGCTTATGTGCTAGAAATATTAGTGGTGCTTGGAATGCTTAATAAGTACTCAATTATAATTAGTATTTAATAATCCTTACTCCTCTGTTTGTGTAAACCCTTAATGCTTTGGTAAAAATATTAGCACCGTGTTCTTCTTTCATGCAAAACCTTTGAAAAGTAAAAACTAAGCATAATAGAGATGCAGAAAGTTGAAATCCTAAAATACATTTTATAAAAAATATAGGGTTGCTATAAAATATAACATCGTTTTAATATCATTAAAATAGTGACATTTTTCTTTTAAATGATGAAAAAATTACTAGTTTAAATCTGTTTAATTTTTTTTCACATGCTATAGCATTTATTCTTTAGTTTTCCTTTGTATTTTACAGCTATAATTAATGACAGAGTTGTCTTTATAGTCAGTGAATGTTAACCATGAATAGTTTAGCTGTTCTTTCATTCCAAACCAGATAGAAGAATTTAAGTAAATTCTTCATAAATGCAGAAACATTTGTTAGTTGGTTTTCAGTTTTTGTAATTATCAGTAAATTATGTTTGTTTCTCACACATACACAGTTACGGTATTTACTCCTAATTTATTAAGCCATTTTTACTGCTCTTATTTTGTTGACAGCCACATACCTTCAAACAGGTGACTTTCTGTAGTACAGTTCTGTGTCTTTAAAGTTTAATTTTTAGACTGAAAAGGAAATCAATTAACTGCAGCTGAGATGTAAGTAAAGTCATTTATATTTTCCACGGCTATATTCTATTCTTAAAATTCAAGAGAGAAGCAATATGCAAAGTAATTTTCATTTTTTCTGGGCAATCCAGATATCTTTTTTTTTCCCTTCAAAGAAACACATTAAAATTCATCTTGATGGGTAAAAACCAAACTATTTCAAAATGTTTTTTGTGATAGTATCGCTCTCCTTAATCAACATGTCCAATATAAAAAGAAAGATCCTGTAAGTAACAAAACCTACCAAACAGAATCAAAACTGTTGATGTTCCTTTGGAAGTTCAGTAAAACATGTAAGAAGCTGGGCCTAATTTGTACAGATGCATGAGGGAAGGAACTTTACAGAAAGTAGAGGTGTAAAGAGGTTTTGAAGAGAACAGGACTGCTTCTTTTGGTGACAGTAAACCATTCTGGGGTCTTGGTGACACCATCAAACATTAGAACTGGATCTCAGCAGGAAAAAGAGCATTAGTGAATGAGGTAAGGCACTGGATTCAGATTTTCCACATTGATTAATGACATCGAGCCATTTCAGATGTTTTCAAGAAAATAATGGGCATAGCTTGGAGAACAGTTCCCTTCAGTTACAGCTTTCAAAAGGCATTAAGATGTCTCTTCAACAGGAGTGACCCCTTCATCTCTACGTAGTTCTCTACCATTAATGTCAGCATGCGTTGTACTCTTGTGCATTCTCACACGTTCTGGAGTCTTGCCCTAAGATACACAGCATATGTCCTCTTCTTTAGAGCACTGCTTAATGCATACAATGGAATCATCACATTTCAGACGTTTTTACATGAAAATCTTTAAAAATAACAATTATGACTAGGTAGCTCTGTTCAGAAGAGTAAGAGGATCTGACAACATGTATGAAGATAAATAAAGCTTCTTGAGGCAGTAAGAAAGATGAGCAATATCACAAGCATACAACTCACCCAATCACTCATAACAAATAAATGATCAAAAGCAATGCTAGGGCTCTGGCAGAGTGCCAGGAACACTTAGTACCCTGATAATCTTGCAGCAATAGCCAAACATCCAAATTCCTCTTTAATACACATAAGAATTTCACTGCTTTTTGGCTCCACCAGAGCGATTTGAGAGTATCACACCACATGGATAATGTGGATGGCATCCTGCCCATGTTGCTGCTATCGGTAAAGGGTCAGGATGTCAGGAGGCAGAGTGTTGGCAATTTGTCTATGACAATGATCTTGGTCAAAGGACAATGTATCAAGAGCCAGGGTATCAGTAGTGTATGAACTAAAATTAAATTTGGACTAATGACAGAATATTGTGGATTGTGTCTCCAATCAGTTAAAAGACTGGAGTTCTACCTAGTTCTAACTTGAGTTTACCCATGCCACTTATGTCTGGAAACACAGATTAATGAATGCCTTTGTTTCATTCAGCAATATAAATACAGCCATAGCCTCAGGTTCAAACTTTGTCTCCATAATCAAAGTAGAAAGTTTAACCTCAGTCCACATAACCCAGGTATTGCCAAACTCATCAAATTGCAGCTATGGAGTACATATATCTTAGTTTCCCATTTAGATGATTTCTATTTTATATTAATAATTAAATAGTATTTGCCTCTGAGAAAAAAAAACAATGCTTCCTATACATAAGAAAAAAATTGTGTCTGTTATGGGTAGAATTCCGAAAAATTATCTTTTTTTTCCATGAGTATGACAACAATCTCATTGTCTTCTTTCACAGGACTGTTCCATTTAATGTAAGTGGGAATTAAACTTCTAAATCATATAGGTAGCTTATGAAAAAGTGCAACATCAAACAGCTGCCTGAGTGCAATACAATGATTAACCTTGTGGTAGCTACTTGTATGCTTGAAAGTTATACTGAAAATAACATCAGAAAAAAATAAATGACAAACAGCTCCATTACAAGCTGAAGAGAATCTTTTATTCTTATTTGAACATTGCTGACAGCGTGAGCTATAAAGAAAATAAGAACTGTGTTGTAGAAAGCATTTTTTATTCTCTTCTCATTTTTCATTTAATAGTTTGGCATAAGTTTCCATCTCACGTAGTTTGATGAAAAAAATATTCATCCGGATTTAAGAATCACTTCCTTGCTGTTAGGTTAAACCAGTTCTGAAAATCCATCAGAGTGCATCAGTAATACCACCTGCATGAATGTAGATAGTAATTTTTATAATATTTTTCTTATAAGCAGAATGAAAGATAGATGACAAATAACACTGAATGAATTAATTAAGAATGTATAAAGTAGGATTGTATTGGGAAAAGTAGTACATAGTAACACAGATCTAGCTATTGACTATCAAAAAAAAAGCAGAAACAGTCCAAGTGTCTCTTGGTAGATTCTCACTGTGTAAAATTAAGGTGCAGATCTCCTTGTCACAAGGCATTATGGTTATTATAAATTTATGGAGGAAATAATTCCCTTGATGGCCATTAGAAAACAAAAATATAACTTCAGGCTTGTGAATTTGCAGATTGCTGGAGGGCTGCAGAATAGTCTGGGAAAATATCACTACATGTGGGTCCTATTACTATGCTGCTTCACAGTAATCTCCTTTCAGGTCCTGTTTAAGACAGAATGCTGGACTGATGGGCCTCTGGGCTGACATGCTGTGTAGCTAAGTCATTTGTATGATTGTTTGTAATTGCCTTTTTTTTTTTTATAATAATAGCTGAGCTGACCACAGAAACAAGAAGTTTTCTGAAAATGCATGCCTGTGTATTCTGAAAACGTTAGGATAGAATAAAGCTATACTCTATTTTCAATTAAAGGATAACAGTTCCTGCTTCTTGAAGCTATTTCAGTTTGTCAGACTAGCCTTCTGCTTGGAAAAACTCTTCTACATTACATTAATTGCCTACTTTACATTTTGAAGGGTCTGCAAATTTTAATCTGAAAAAGGCAGATATATTGTTACTGAAATCAGTGACACCATTCTGTGTTCAACAACAGCCTGTGTCAGTGTGCCAACAGCCTGAGGCTGGCTTTTGTTCTAGGGTAAATGTTTCTCCCTGAGTTCATTCGTTGTTCATTCACACTCAAAAGATTGTCAATGTTTCCCCTATTAGCCAGACCAACATGGAGGAAATGTACTTACTCAGGTCAGCCCAACATACTGTATGAAACCTCACAAGTAGGACAAGAATTTTGATGAGAGCAAGGGGCTTAAACTGATTTCAAAGCATGTGTTCCCCTCTGGTGACTGGCTCTGCCCAGCACTGTGAGAGTGAGAACATCATGAAGACCAGTAATGGGAATCCAACTGTTATGGTGATTGAACCCTACATTGCAATTGCTGTATCTTGCTAAGTGTAACATGTATTTTGTTGTGTCATTGTATCACTCTGTGTCACACATATTACCACACATAAATCAGAAATACCATGTAATATCAGCTATCTTTAAAATAAGTGAATTTGGTATTAAGTAGTACACCCTCCGTGGGTGAAGTACTTTGTCAGAGACTATTGGATTCTGACATTGATGCTGAGGTATGTTATTAATTTTTGCAATGAACAACATTCCTAGAAAATTACTTCTCTTGGACATAGAAATAAGTCCTAAAAAAGCAGAATAAAAGCAAAATTCTATGTGCATCTGTCTGGGCTTGTATATATATATAAGTGCCTAAGTATGCATGCACATGCATATGTACCCAATTCTGTGTACAATGTGTAGGACAGAGAGGAAGAACTAATTCTGACAGCTGTGTAAAAAAACTTTGGGTTTCTGACTTCTTCAGAGCCTCTGGACAAAACACCCCCTCAGATACACTTGGTGTCTTGTTTACTGTCATTTCTGTTCATAACACTTCCCTGTCTAATCATGGTGTAGTAAAGAAAAGCCAATAAGTCATTATGAGATAAATGAGACTGCATTAATAACATTAACATAACTGCAAGTAATAGCATTAACATTAACTTTTAATCTGGTATATTGACATTAAGACACTAAGTCTACTTTGTGAAATTGGAAAGCTTACAGGGTAACATCAGTATTCCCCCGCTAATAAAACAAGTATGTTTCCCAGGACTTGTTACCTGAAGAATTTTTGAGTTTGTTGCTTTTGTTTGTTTGCTTGTTTTCAGAAAGCAGTGCAAACATTTTTCAGATCACTATGTTCAATGACTGTTCTTTTCATAAAAATTGCCCCGCATTAGCAGCTTGCTGTCCAATTA
Source organism: Thryothorus ludovicianus (assembly GCA_013397245.1). Lineage (NCBI taxonomy): Eukaryota > Metazoa > Chordata > Aves > Passeriformes > Certhiidae > Thryothorus > Thryothorus ludovicianus. The sequence goes on from VZTB01002384.1 coordinate 19,669, forward strand.
ATTTTTTTTAAACTGAACTGCTTTTATCATCTGTTGCCCCAATTTCAAAAACAATCTAAAAGTTTTTGAATATAGTTGAATATTTGCTAATTTTTGCTATATCTTCAAATTTCACGCTAATTTGAATGCTGTTTTCAACACCATTATCCAAGATCCTTATGGGGTGTTCTCTGAAAAGGTACATCTTCTGTTAAATTATTTTGTGGTGTTACAGGGTTGCAAAGCGAATACTTCTGTGGATATAGAGTCAGGACAATTTTGTTTGGAAAAGACATATAGATATCTGCTAGTCCAACCCTTGCCCGGATCAGGGTCTGCTAGGGCAGGCTGCTCAAGGCTTTATCTGGTTGGATTTTGAGTATCACCCAGAAGAAACTCCACAATGTCTCTGAACCTTTTCTGAGTTATGACAATGTCATATTGAAAAAAAATTTCCTCTTATCTGTATCTTACCTATGTTTTATAGGAAAAAATGCTCATTTTATAACTTGTTTCAATATATAGAGAAAATTTCTGTTGCCTTTCTGTTCTATTTTATCATGTTTTGTCAAAAAGATTTCTATTTGTGAGGAAAAAAAATACTAGAGGAGAAATAAAGAGGTGGAATATGAACAATCAAATTAAATAAAGCCTAAGAATACAGCAATTTTTAGATCTTGGACTGAAAGACAAAATGGATCATAGGCCAGCTGTCTGGATTCAAGAAATCGTATTATCTTTTGTAAACAGATTAATTCTTTGGTGCAAATCCATCTTCTTGCATAATTTTGTAATGATCCTTCCTAATACTGCAGTAAAATTTGATAGTTTATAATGGATATTCAAAAAAATTGCTTAACAGGCAGAATCAGATAGAAGACAATAAAATATTTCTGCAATACATTTTGGATGGCTTTTTATAGGGATTTTTGTTTGCTTTTTTTTGGCGGGGAAGTTTTGTTGTTTTGTTTGTTTGGTTTTTCTTTTTTTTTTTTTTTATTTAATATATGTAGCAATTGCAAAATCACTTCAGAGGTATTACTAATAAGTCCAGCAAATTTCAGTAGTCCAAATACTGTGTTTTAAATGCTGTGATTTGTGTACTGATGATGGACAACGTAAGTTTCAGAAAACGCAAAGCACTGTAAATTAATGCAAGGGTGATAATGTTGTGCTTTTTAAATATTAAAAATTATCCCCATCATAAAATTACATAAATAAATCAGTATACATGTTTTACTGGTGTATGACAAAGGTTTTTCAATTCAGTTTTAGCAATCATTTATGACTGATATATTTGTTTATAAATCATAAATTTTGTGAATCATTACACGTCTCTGCTTTTATAGCTCATTGTTTTATTTGTTTGAATAAAAAAAGATGTGTTAACTAACCTGGTTGAATGAGTAAAGCTCAGACCCTTACTTTTACCTACACGTTGTAGTCCTTTTAAAGATATTACATTATGCAAGGGTTGAGATGCATTAAATCCACAATGTAGCCAATGGAAAAACACAAGTGGCTCTCAGCATTTTCCTGGAAGAGACTTGCCAATATTTAGGCCAAAATCTAGATAACTAGACATTCTTCACTGATTATATTGAGACTTCATATCTGATGATTCACTGAAAATGAAACTTAGCCTCTAAGGGTCTACAAGCTTTGTGTACATGTATAATTGAAATTCTAAGTATATGGTTGCTCCCAGTTATAAATTATATACATATATATTCCAGGATATCCAACATATTCATTATGGCACTAAAACTAAATTTGTGCCTAAATAAATAGTAGAGATAATATGCAGTAAAAGGTCCTGTTCAGTCTATCAATATAAACTTATCTGACACAGTCTTATTCTTTCAGAGAGAAAAAAAGTATTTTTACAAGAACAGGTGGTATTTATTTTCAAATTATTAACACTGAAAGTAAAAAGTAAATAAACTAAATTTTAAACATTTGCAACTGACTATTCAGCCTTTTTTTTTTTTAAACTTTTCCTCTTACTGCAAGGCATAGAGTACAAGACATACTACCAGAAAATTATCCTAATTTGTTATAATATAGTGAAAACCAGTGGAAAAAAACGTACAATTCTTTATAGACTCTATTTTTTTCTTTTAATTTAAGCATTTAAAATGCAGATTTTGTCACTGTACATCAGCATTCTGCCTTCCATAA
>VZTB01002389.1:242-12764 GCA_013397245.1 Thryothorus ludovicianus
TGCTGCACAATATTACACAGCTCTTTATTGCATCCTGTAGGTTGTGACCCTTCAAAGGATTTAATAAATATACTTTGAGACCTACTGCTGGCACAGGTCAAAGAAACATACTTTCCTGAATATATAAAGGGGAGGGCTGGAAGGGGTCATGAACGAAGAGGAAGAACTAATGATTCAAATTATAATCATAGCCTGAAACATTACTGCTGTTAATAGTGTTATACTAGTCACATTGTTCAGCAAATTTACTTCATTACTCCAATCCAATCAAATATCTTATTAGGTCATGTGGACTAAATTTTATTTCCTTTACTGTTATTTGAGACTTGACAAAAACTTCAAATATCTTTGGAAGGACAATTTGAAAATATTTTATAAAAAAATGAAAGGAAATACTCAAGAGACTCCCCCAGAGTGTCAAGAAGATGGACTGGTTGAGCTCCAGGCAATGGACACAGGAGGGAAAGATAAGGGAAAGCTCAGCCAGTGTTTCCCAGAGGCAAGAGAAGGGACAAGGGATAAGAACTGAAATGCAGATGTTTGCCTCTGAATATTAGATGGGTGAGAGAGAACAGGCACAAATTGCCCAGAGAATCTGTGGAGTTTCCTTCCTTGCACATACTTGGAAAGGCTCTCTGTTCATGGTTCTGAGTAAGTGGCTCTAGGGAGCCCTGTCTGAGCAGGTGGTCACACAAGGTGAACTCCAGAGAACCCTTCCAGACTCAGTCATTCTCTGTGTTCTATGGGGCTTTCCCAGTGGACATCATAGCTGAGTCCTTCTCCCATGACAGCCCTCAGAGAAGCTGAGTCAAGTCTCTTCTTTGCACCAAGGAAGTCAGCAGGATTCCCCACCTGCATGGTCCCACTGCCCCAATACCAGGCCCTTGTGTTCACAGTCACAGGCCTCTCACCATAGAATCTGGTCTGAGGTAAAACCATCCCCACCAGGCCACAAAAAGAGGACAAGGTGCTCTGAAGCAGGGTCTTTCCAGCTTTGTAGTATCTACTGTCCTTGCCTGAACCCCGTGATTTCTCTGGGAATTGTCTGCCATGGCACTGCCCTCTGCTCTTACTGTGGCTTTTAGTCCAGAGCCCTGGTACAGGGGCACCCACAAGGCAATATGGTCCTGTGGTCCTACACTAGGAGTGCTGCATTTGGTGAGAGCATTGGCTGAGTAGGGCTGTGGTTCCTTTGTCTGTCCCAAAACTGTGGGCACCAGTGCCACCTCTGGCCTGCTCTTCTGCCTTCCCTAATCCCTCATGCAAGTACCCTGTGCTATCCCGAGTCATGCTGACCCTCAGGGGAGTGGGATGATAGAGACAGTGGAGACAATCCTCAGAACTGTTTGGTGACTTTTCAGCCTTTAAGGACAGCCTTGGTGAGCACTTACCTCCCATCTCTCACTGCCCTCATGGGCTTTCTTTGCATTTTTGCTTCTGGTGCCAGGAAAGATCAGACAAGAACTTTGCATCTTTTGGTAGGACATGGTGCAGGTGCCAAGGAGGCTCGGGGCAGAGCAGCTCTGTTGCCACAACCAGTACCAGTAAAGGGCAGCAGGCACACTATAAAGGTGGCTGTTCACCAGATGGCCAGAGAGATTGTTAGTACTATTCAACTGAGGGGAGTATCAGCCCAAATACATCTAAGCACAAAACCAATCCTATTGTGATGGCAGTACAGCAAGCTCCCCGAGACTTTGGCAGAGAGAGAAGTGACCTAAAAAAAGAAAAAAAATCCTGCAGAACATTCTGGCAAAACACACTTGAGACACAGACAGTGCCAAATATTTATGGATTAACTCATAAACTTTAGAAGAGACTACCTGATGAAATGAGGCATCCTTGAAGGACATTGATTTCCTCCCAGCTATTAAGTTATTTTCATGACAAAGACATCTGGAAAGATCATGGTGCTCAGTCTTTTAATTTGATTTTCTATTTTACACTATAGCAGATTCCAAATGCCTGTAACTTCTAATGTAAACACATAAAACATACTCTATTTACATTACCTGCTACTGTGCAAGAGATTTATCCCAGGCGTTTCTACCTCTAGATCTCCATTCCATTGACAAAGTTAGACAAAGGGCACATTGAGATTAACCTGAAAGTTAGAAATGCTAACATCTATGCAATACACAAACATTCAGTAAAGGCAGAAGAACACAAGTAAAGAACAAGCTAGGATAGGCAGTGCTTACACTCCACCATAGGTAAATAACCAAGTATTTACTGGTCCATTTTCCTCAATTTATCATTGTGTATTTTTACTATAGAAATTCATACAAAGACCTGAAGGGCTTTTATCTTTTTGTCAACAAATAGCAAGCCTGCTTGTTCCACAAGTACATGCCTTAATGAAAATAACCTTTAATCTACAAACTATCTGGGGACAAACTTGGATACAGGCTCTTTTTCCTTCCTGTTTTCCCCAGTTTTTGCTGCCTTAGTCAAGATTCCCTGTAATTTGTTGTAGATCACCTTGATTATTTTGTAGACATAGTTCTGTTTGTGGTAACTGAGTGGGCCTCGAGATAATTCTCTCCTTCCAAATTTTCTTTTAAAAGAATTTTCAAACTTTTCTATTTCCACAGTTTGAGAGCTTCTTGTGTTCCTGATGTGAAAGAAGAACATATTTTTTAGAGAAAAATTTTCTGAAGAAAGGTATTTTCCCACCAAATAAAATCTGGTCTAGGCAAGTAGACTATGGCAGGCACTTTCACGTGCTGAACTTAATTTGGAAAAATATCTTGATAATAAAAATAAAAATAATAAAAGATAAAGTGCTCAGAAATGTTAAGGGAGCTACATGACTGGACATGGATCTGGCCAGCCCAGTCCAGGCAACCAATGGGATTGGGCTAAATGATCTTCAGAGGAACCATCCAGCCACAACTACTCTGTGATTCTCTCTATTGTAATTAAAAGCAAACAGGAGATTGTTAGGCACAAAATATGATAAAAAGAATATGCACATGCAACTTAAAATGTTGTAAGCATTAGTCAGTTGTTTAACAAAACATAAATTTTCTTAAGGAGCTGAAAGAATTCTATGCATTCTATATCTTCCAGCAGCTTTGACATTTATTTTAACAGGACTATTCATTCCTGACCTTGCTTTGAAAAGGAGAGGTTGGATCTAGGGAACCATCTCCATAGATCTGTCTTCATTTACCCAAACTATCTGTAGTTTCCTTTCATCATTCACTCAGTATTGAAGCAGGAAAAAGAAAATACTATTTTGTGGTTTTTTTCAATGGTTTTTAAACAAAACTAATGCAAGTGTCATAATAGTGGTACTTAATCTTTACATCATTTATATAATGTAATCATTTACATATAACAGAATCGCTGTGAGAAATTAAACCCATAAACTTCAATTTAAAACTTTTATTTTCTCTGAAAACCTTGTGCAAATCTTTTAAAAACTCTTTTCAATTCCCAAGCATGTGTTTATTGGAGTTTATCTAAAAAAATATTTTAAAAAATCTGCAATTATTTAGATTTAAAATTATAATTTGCTCTTTAAAACATGAAGGTGAAAACTTCTTGCTGTACAGGATCTGCCCAGTATGTATCAGCAAGGTATTTCCCAAAAAACAGAATGAAAACTAGAGGAATACGGAGCAAAGGGAAACGCTAATCCTGATTTGGAAAGAATCCTTTAGAAATTCAGGGTCCAGATGGTCAGCTGCATCTCAAGCCAGGCTAATGCTGGTACACAGATATGCTTTGTCAGACAACAGCAAACACATGCCTGTCCTGGTTCAGGGGTGAGTGTGTGAAGCACCTCCCAGTACAGAAGGCAGCAAGACAGCAAATACTGCCGCAGCCACAGCTGCAGTGGTCCCTCACTGTGAAGCTGCTGCCATCTTCCTCAGCCCCACTGTGACTTTGGGCTGCTCCAGAGGCTCCCCTTCCCCACTGCTCTCTGAGGAGACTGATGCCTTCTCTTATGGGTACAAGGCTCGCACAGTAAGGACTACTAGGCACCCTCCAGCTACACTTCTTAGATAAAAATGCCTTTACTCTTCTTATACAAATATATTTTCAGTTGCTGGTAAATTTTGCCAAGCTTCATTTGTTTAAAGTGAAATTTCCCTTAACAGATTGTGTACTTCAAACTGAATTTTTGAGATACAGGTTAGCTGAAGAGTTCAATTAGTATGGAGAAAGCAATAAGAAAATTTGCATTAAGTGAAGCATATAGGAATGTGCTTTTAACTACCTCTGTAAATATTCCTAAATCATAAGGGATTCTCCCCAGAGACTTCCCCAGGCTGAACAACAATACACCAGGAAGCCTGAAAATAAACGCAGCATTCCAGTGTCCATAGATGGAACTGTCCCAAGGTAGCAAATGCAGATGAAACTGCTGAACATATCTGCTTTCTTTTCCCTTTGTAAATCATCTGCACAAGAGTATTTGAAAGAAGTCCTAAAATTTTGTAATAGTCTCATGTTTTATCTGCATTTTGCTTTCAAAGATTTTAAGTGAAATTAGCATGGACCTGGTGAGCAACGTGTCATAATCCAGCATTGGTTTATATTTCTTGAAATCTAGTTCCATGTAAAATCCTGTCATGTAACTGGCTTAATTTCAACATTTAGAATTATCAAGTTAATTTCATTAATGGATTAATATTACAAATTATTTTAGCAATATGCTACTTTTAAAATAGACTATTTGAAATTTGATAATTTGTGTAGTTTTATATAAGCTCTTTCACTGAATTTTGTTAGTAAAAATGGAATTGAATTCCAAAATTACTGTTTAACAATGTATGACTTAGAAATCTGAATGATGAGAAAATGGGTTTAAGTAGCAACTAGGGAAAAAAGAAGAAAAAAACCTATAAATTACTATAAATTGTCATTCTGTCATAATTACATAGTATGCCTTACAAATCAGTTGTCCTTACATTCAGTCTCTAGTGAAAATCTGATCATCACAGAGTACAGCTTACTTTGAAACATTTTCATTGTATGTCAGTAAGAATTTGCACATAAATTAGTACCTGTAAGGTTTGGTTTTTAAATAGTAGGGTTCAGATTTGGGTTCAGATTTTTCTCACCCGGTGATATATCTGTGTGTTGTATGTTTGTGTGTATGTATTTATATTTTTAGAGCCTGTCTGTTCCGGGATTAATTCTCAAACAACATTTCCTAAGGAATCACCTATCAAAATTTTTATTTTATACACATATCAAACAATTCCCTGAAGCAGAATGATAGTATTTTTTTCCCGCATGAGAGAACAACTTCATCTAAACTTAAGTACATATGTAATATTGAATAGTTAGATATATAATGGTGGAAATCAAATCAATAACAGACTAAAAAAATACAAAATGCTGAAAAAATTCCTGGACATTAAGTTGTCATGTGTTATCCCTGTCTTGAACAGAAAAAACCTTGCAGGCTTTAATATAAATATACTGCAAGGTACAAAAGCAGGCAAAAGATACATTCTTCAAACTTCTCATTGTAAGTATCTGAAATCCATTACTAACCCAAAACAGCAAGGAACTTCATTAGTACCTGATTTCAAGCAGACAATTCTACTGAATTGTTTAATTCAACTTCTTTAAACTTTAAAATATTTTGTGCTGCTTCCTTTTTTGCTCTCTCTATATGTTGAAAACATAAACAATGTGTGAGTTCATATGCAACTTCCAATGTAAAGTTTCAACCCAGGGCTTATCTCACAGTTTTCTTAAGGCTTTTTACACAAAAATCCCAGAGCAAACTCACAGCAAGGCAGCTGAAGCAGAGAGGGGGTTGTTCTAGACCCACACCCCTGGAGACTCTCAGGACAGCCACAGACTGCGCCCAAAGCCGTCACATACAAATTTTGTACAAAGCATGCAGTGGTTTCCCGTGGCAGTGTGCATCCCGTGTGTGCCATCCCTGCTCTGGAGAGAGCATTTCTCCTTACCTGGGGGGTTTTCTTCACAGACATGCCCTTTGTTGGAGAACTAGAGGGCTGTTGGCTGGAGAGGACCTTCCTTTCCAAGCAAGCAAAGAGCAGCTGACCAGGAAGCTAGCCAGCTGGTGTTGGAAGCAGGCTGAGAAGTTACCCAGACAAAAGGCAACACAGCAGCCTGATGAGTAAACACGCTGGACAGACCTGAACTCCCAAAAGCTAAACAAAGAGTGACTGGGTTGCAAATTTGGACCCTGGACCCCTGATCTGCTGCAGGAACTTCAGACATTTCCTGGCACTGTACTAGCTCTGCCAGCCAGTATGTCTGGAAGGTAGGATATGGTGGGACCTGTTCCCAGCAGGAAGAATAGACAAGTTTTTGCTGTGTCTGTCATCCCAAGCTCTTACTGTCCTAGGCTGTTGTTTGACTTTTAATACCCTCAGCACCAGACTCCAGAGCATACTGGACGTATCAGATTTCATGCTACTCAAATTTCACTTGCAAAGAATTTTCTGCACAGAAGCATAATTTCAACATCATTTTAGATGCTTTTCACAAGGAAGGTGGGTATGAGGAGTAGAAAGAGAGATAAATAAACAAATGAAGCCTTAAATGGTTTATGCCATGAGACACAGAGCTGCATAACATGGGTGAGTACATGGTCCTAAGTTCATAGGCAAATCCATCCCTGAATTATTAGGGATTCTACCCTTGCAGTCCTGCAAACAGATCTCAGTTTTAAAAAGAAAAAAAGTCACAAGAGTTTAACAGATTTTGCTTTCCATCAGCAAAGTGCAGTTATAACTCTTAGTGGTCCACTTGTAACCATGACCATGAAAGAGCAAATTCCAGACAGAAAAAGTATGGGTTTTTTTCCCAGAACAGGCCAACCTAACACTAATACAAATGACACGCTATATTTCTTAGTATCTCTGAAAGCAGAAACTTCAATGAGCCATGAAAACCTTCCAAGTTTGAAAAGCATCCTCAATGAAGAGAGGAAATTATATAGTAATGCTTGACATAGTTTAGGTAGATCATGAGTATCTAAACCCAGGGATTATATTAAAAAGCTTAGAATCTTAGCCAGGACTGGGAAGTACTTAGAATGATTTTATCATATGTTAATAACAGAATTTGAAGGTGATATTTTGGTCTTAGCTGCAATAAGACTTACTAAGAGACAGAATTAAGAATCAGTAGCTGAAATTAGGGGAAATAATATCCAAACCTAAGCTAGCCTTCCTTCATTGAAACAGCACATTGAGAAAGAAGATAATGTGAAAAAAATCAGGTCTTATATCGATAAATATCACCTTCAAATTTCTCAGTCTAACATATCGCAAAAGTAGACATTTTCTGGATTATTTTCTACCTTTTACCCTATTCATTTCCTATGCTATCAAGTCTGCCATGGAATGTTGCTAAACAACCTACAGGAAGCTCTTATTTTCCTTTCTCCTCTTGCTGAATTTTCCTACTGCACTCCAAACCCGGGCATAGACAGCTATATTCATCCCATTGCAGTGATGTAACTCTTTTCTAGTGCTACATTTTCCCTAGACTTTAAAAGTCATCTTTCATTATTTCTCTTGCACAGAAAAATTACTAGACCCCTGATCATTCTATATTGCATTTTTGGGAACACCAATATTATGACTATCTCTTCCCATGGGTTATCCTTTACATTAGTATCCCCACAGCTATGCACATGAAAAAGCAAATCAGTCTGAAAATTTAAATAAAGGGCCTTAGTGTCATTTCTGTGACAAGACTTTGGGAAATGACTGTAATGATCAGAATTTATGTCTTCAGACTTTGTTTTGTCACTGGCAGTAGCTAATCTTCATCCAAAATAAACTTGAAGAGGTTATTCAAAGCAACAAATGCTTTTTCAAAAGAGAGATTTGTGTTTAAATAAAAATACAGCACAATGTCAATTAACAGGGCATTAGGTACATGTTCCTATAACTTTTAATTTCAATTAAATTCAAAGCATATTGATAACTACTGTTTTCAGGTCTCAGCTAATTGTTTCATTTACTGTATACACACATGTTGTGCTAAAGCCACTAACTGGGAATCTATTATAAAAAAAAGGTTAGTGATTAACAACTTCCCCTCTCTTCCTAATTAAATATCTTGATAGGAAGAATCCATATGGCGATAACAGAGGCAAATAACAGACTGTATGTTCCTGAAGATCAAGGGCTGCACACTTCTAGAAATTTCATATACAAAAAGACTGGAGCAAGGCCAGTTGTTTTAATGGTCAAAAATAGGTGGATGTACAAATGCGTTTCTGCCAGACACCACGTTTCACCACAAGTGCCTGGGAAATCACAGATCTCACCATCTGTTTACATGGATGAGCCACAGATGTTCAAACCTCCACATGAGCTGAGTCCAGAAGCTGCACAGAGTATTCAGATTCTGAAAAGTGCAAATATTAAAAAACTCAGCCCTTGATTAAATTTTTAAGAGGTTTTTCAAGTACAATTTGCATTTCATAGATTTTCATTGTGTAAGTGATGGTTTGTGCACATAAATATCTAATCACTAATTTTACACTAATTTTATATCAATGTATGCATGTAGAGTGAAAAGAAAATAGAAAATACATTCTCATACAAATATATTTTCATTTCTATATTGATTCATGGAGCCAGAAAGAAGAGATGGAAGGATAGGAATTAGTGAAGACTTCTTGGCTATAAATTAATGAAACCACAAATCTTGACATCAATGCTCAGAGCTCAAAGAGTTTAGGGACAAGATCCCTAGATGATAAGGAATAGACAGACTACATTTGAACATCTTGACTGTTAGATATTGATTTTAAAGGAAAATTAAATCTTTTTTTATGCAGATTGAATGAAATTTTATATTCAAGGTTCAAAAACAAGATAAATCAGCATTAAAAAATCAACTTTTAATTGTGCATGTAAATTGTTGTTCATGTACAACTACACACTAACTCTGGTTTAAATCACATAAATTATCACCTGTAATACTTTAAATTGTGTAAAAAATATATTAAGGCACCTAGTGTTAAGAAAAGGGCCTATGTGTTCAAATTTCTAAGATAAAATGAACAAAACATGGTTATTTTTAATTGCATTTGCAAAATGTGGTACCTTAGGGAAAACAGTTATCACTGTAATACTACAATACTTATTGTATCACATTGAAATTCTTCATAGCAAGATCAGCTGTATTCTTTCCCCTACTGTGTCAGACATTTATGTACTGCAGTGAATGCAATTTTTCTTAACTAACGAGAAAAGATATGGGAGAACTGTTCAGGATAACTACAACCACAGGCAAACACAGATTCGATTAATCACACTTCACAGCATGCACATCCTTTATGTTCTCAAAATTCTGGTTTACCAGAATTACCAGTGAAGTGCAGTATAAAACAGCTTTCAAGCTTTGTCAGCTCAATTTATACAGCAGATCCCCTTCATTTCATCTATATCCTTTTCTGTCACGGGCCATAAAACTATCTTCCACCTTCTTTCACTTCAGTTCCTATCTTACCCTCAGACCACAGCCAACCACACATCAAATACAATTTTTGTGATCCACACTTTAATGAAAATGTTTTACACAGCTAATTTCATGCATATAATACATATAATACACAAAAAACTGATTTTCTCTCTCTAGCTTTTTAAATCCATTAGTGAACTAAAATAATTGCATATTTTAGTTTGGCAAACTGCACAATACTACAATCCTTACTCAAAAGCCTATGACCGTGAAAATTCAAAAAGATTTTGGTCTGGTTTGTCAGGACTGGAGAAATAAATGAGATCATATTTAGAATATGATGCATTAAGAAAGCTAACAGACTGTCTACAAGCTGAAATTCAGATTCCAGCTACAGCAAGATTGAGCTTTGCTAGCTCTCTGAATCATCTTGACAGGTAAAACTTGCTAGATAATTATTTAATGCAAAAGTCACCATCATTTCTCATGCAAAGAACAGCAAGTTCCAGCGGAGCCCTGAGTGAACAGCATGTTCTCTGCACACAAGTCAGGAGCTATGCTACTTGGGCAGAATGTTTGTGTTACTGTCTGAAAATATAAATACATCTGTATTCTACTTTGGGTACCAATACTTTCATTCAAGCAGAGCAAGAGGAGACACGGGAGCAGAGAATTACTTTTCCAGATGCACAAAATTCACATCTTGACACAACAAAACCAAAACAATTCTGTCTTTGATATTGAGGATGCAAATACCTGCAAATAATAAGACATTTCCATATCTATACAAATGTAAATTCTCTCCTACTATGAACATCCACACATTCATCTTTGAGGCATATTTTATTATCAGTAAGTTCACTACGTTACTATACAGAAAGTGATTACAAAGACAAAATTGCAGAAGCAAGCCAAGAGCTGGTTTGTTAATATGACTTAGAGACTTTTTATTCTCCACTCTGGGCCAAATTGCATACACATAGTTTATTTAATACTATAAATGATAATATTAAGATAGTTTTAAGATACTGGTTGGAACAGCTAATTTTCATTTCAATATTCCCTGTTAATTCCCTTTGGTTTCTTCCAAATGTGATAGGAAGTCAGTTGTTTTTCCTTCTAGTTCTCCTTCTTTCCTCTCCCTCTCTGCCCTCCTTATTCCACACTTTTCAATCTGCTGAATGATCCACCAGAACATACAGGCATCAAAGATTATATTTATGCTGTTTTAAGAGGATACAAGGCATTGTATCTACAAATCATTATTGTACTGACATGATTACATTTTCTGGCATGTTTCCAAGACCATTCAAATGCTTAATGATCATCCAGGAAGAGGACAAAACATTTTCCAGTGAAAAAGATTTTTTTTTTTTAATCTTAACAGATTCATTTATTTTTCAAGTTTTGGAATAATCTTTATAGAGTGGATAGTTAATTTAGAAATTCTAGGAGACCAGTAGAATAAAAAGTTCTGTATACATCTGGCTGAGCAAAATTCTTTATCTTTTCTTGTGAATGCAAAATTTATTGCTATAAATTCTATAACATTCTGTATGACAGATTACAACATAGAACCATGACAATACAGTCATATAAATACATTCTTCTTTAAACAAAATGTATTTTATATCTGTAAAATTTAGGTATGCAGAAATATTTGTTTCAAAGACAAGCAGTGCTACACACAAAGTCACTTAATATTTTCAAACAAAATTGCATAGTATAGCAAGAGCAACAGAAGGCGTTGTCTGATCCTCTACTAACTTTAACCAGTGTTTAATTCCCAAGGCTGCCATGAATTATTGAATATGGACTAGGTGTTCCTGACATGGACACATGCACTCACACTGGAAACTCTAGATCTTCAAGGTTAAGGAGGAATTTCTTTATTTTTATAAGTTCTTTAGAATTATGTAAAACATTTCTTCGTATCAACTTTACATTTGAGGAGATTAACACATGAATTTTACTTGCTTCAGCCAAACACCAATACAAACAACAAAGACAGAAGGACACAAGGTAGTACTATAAGCTGTAACTTCTGCTGTCTTCCTTCTGAAGTTAAGCTCCCTTGCATTTATAAAGAAGAGCCTCTGGCATGTTTTAAACGAGTCTGCAAATCCGAGACTCTTCTAAATACCTGAGAAACCTTTCCAAAGGGTTCTAAAATTCTAGATATCTAGCCCTCCTAAAGTAGATACAAAATATTGTAATAATTATTTAACTTCAGAGAAGACAAAAAGTTCCTTTTAAGTAGCATCAGAGGCCCTGAGCTATGAATTATGGGAGCCTCTAGATGAGAGGTAATAAAATGTTCAGTGCTAGTTTATTCTGGGCTAATTAGCTTTGGCACAATGCACCTATACTGCTTCTTGGATCCAACAGGTGATGTGGACTTCACTGCCTCAGGCCTTTGCTCAGATGTATATAATACATCATATTGCAAATATATTCCAGAATTTCATGCGTTCTTTAGCTGTTGACCTGCTCTAACTTGCTCAAGATTATGTTTAAGTTGTGCACATACCCATCCTGTGCCTACCACCTTGTTTAGCTTATAATCTCATAAGACCAAGGACTTCCTTTCACTACTTGTTTGAACAGCATCCAGCACAATAGGACTTTGATCCAGCCTGAAGGCACTGCTTGTGATATGTTAGATTCCAAATATCATGTACAGAATTCTGTCTCAATACAGTTTCAGCTGGAAACATGGTTTTAATAAAATGGTTAGCAGTCCATGCACTGGGCTAGAGCACATTCCTTACCTTAGGATCACAGCAAGCACAGCATCACAAGAAACTCACTTAAACTTGCAAGATTTTTTCCACAGTCCCTCTTTTTTTTGAGCACAGAAGTAAAGTAGCAATGTTCAGAACTAAATAACATGAAAAACATTATCCTGGCAGAAATAACTTCCGTTCAGATGAGACATGACAATTCACGTGGCTGTTCAGACCACAATACCACATTCTCCAAGTTTAATGTTTAATTCCTTGTGCTTCACATACGTCAGAGGAACTCTGCTGAAACCAGGTTACATGTCTAAGAGAACTTTGGATTCTTATTTCTTATTGCATAATATAATAATAATTA
>VZTB01002389.1:26482-47843 GCA_013397245.1 Thryothorus ludovicianus
AAGCCTGTGACAGGCAAAACAATGCTGGCTCTTCCTTTAAACCTTTCTTCTCTCTTGCTCTGCTCATAAAAAGCAATAGCCTGCAAGCTGAGTTATGGTTTAAAGCACATTCTGCTCAGTTTATCCTTCTTTAAAGTCATCACAGTATATTCCCTGTCTAGACATAGGTCATGCACAGTGTTTTCTGGAGGTTTTCAACTCATATAGAGTTGAAAAGTTCAGAGAAGACACTCGAACATCCTGTGTCCTCTTACCCTTATACGAAAGAGAGGCAATGTCTTTCTGTCTTCATAAGTAAGGTTCAAAAAATTTGTAAATATCTTCACCTTGAGTGCTGTGTGTGGTTCTAAGCCCCACAGTTTAAGGACATTAAAGTAGTCAAATGCATTCAGAGAGAAGCAAGAAGAATGGTGAGAGGGCAGCCAGGACATTACAGGGAGAAGCTGAGGACTTTGGGCTTGTCTGGTTTAGATTCAAGGAGATTGAGGGATGATTTCATTGCTGTCTATCCTTCCTGAGAAGACAAACCTGAGATACAGGCACTGTATTCTCCCTGGTGTCCAGAAAGGCTGTGAAGTCTCCCTCTTTGGAGATATTTGAAGACATCTGAATACACTCCTGAGTAATGTGCCCTGGGGGATCCTGCTTGAGAAGAGAGGGTGTACTAGTTGATCTCCAGTGTTCCCTTTGAAACTTACCAAATCACAGACTTGTAATGTAATGTGGGCAAATACTTCAAAGTTGAACTAGGACAGGTTTAGACTGTACATTAGCAAGCATTTCATTAGTAGGAGATTGGACAAATCCTGGAATAGGCTTTTTGGAGAGCTAGTTGATTCCCCCAGCTTGTCATTGTCTAAGAGGTATTTAGATAAAGCCCTTAAAAATATGCTGCAGGTTTTGGTCAACCCTGAAGTGGTCAGATAGTGGGACTGGATGATTGTTCACAGAATGACAGAATCATTTATATTGAAAAAGACCTCTACAATCATCAAGTCCCATTGAACACCACCACATTGTCAACTAGACCATGGCACTGAGTGCCACATCCAGTCTTTCCTTAAATACCTCCAGGGACAGCAACTCCACCACCTACCTGGGCAGCCCATTCCAATGCTTAATCACCCTTACTGTGAGGAAATTCTTCCTCATGTCGAACCTGAACATCCCCTGGCACAGCTTAAGGCTATGTCTTCTCTTCCTGTCACTGGCGGCGTGGGGGAAGAGACCAACCCCCACCTCGACACAGCCTCCTTTCAGGCAGTTACAGAGTGTGACAAGGTCTCCCCTGTACTCCCTTTTCTCCAGGACAAAAAACTCCAGTTTCCTCAGCCACTCCTCACAGGACTCCTTCCAGACCCTTCCAGAGCTCTGTTGCCCCTCTCTGGACTCACTCCATTATCTCATAGTCCTTCCTGAATTGAGGGGCCTGGAACAGGGCTCAAAGTGTGACTTGGCCAGTGCCAAGTAGAGCAGGAAAATTTCTTCCCTAGTCCTGCTGGCCACACCATTGCTGATCCAGGCCAGGATGCCATTGGCCTTCTTGGTCACTTGGGCACACCCTGGCTCATGTCCAGCCATTGTCAGCAAGGACCTCCAGGTCATTTTCTGCTGGGCAGCTTTCCTGTCACTCTGCCCCCTGCCTGTAGTGTTGCCTGGCACTGATGTGGCCAAAGTATTGGAATTATCAGCTGGTTCTGTTGAGCCTCATACTGTGCATCTTGCCCTATCTATCTCACTCCTCCAACCCCCATTTGCAGAGCCTTCCTACTCTTCAGTAGATCGACACTCCTGCCATACTTGCTGCTGTCTGTGAAGTTACTAACTTGTTCAATCATTTCACCATCCAGATCATCAATAAAGACTTTGAACAAGACTGGGCACAGCACTAAGCCCTAGGGGACATCACTAGTCACACTAAAGTTGTAGGTTCCTTCCAACTGTAACAGAAGATAAATGCTTTGAAATTGCATTAGATTGAAACTCTATTAGTTTCCATAGCAGTGAACATCTCTGTGGTAAGAATGGTCACACTTGTCAAACTTAAGTGTCAAAGAATTTGGGATCCTCTCTCACATGGGCAAATATGAAATGACAATAAAATAGTGAACAGGTGAAAAACACTGCTCCAGAATGCATTTGAGTGCTTTGGCAAGTGGTGGATCAGCAATGCACCAAGACAAAGCATCACGGATTAAAACTCACTATTTAATTATTTTCTTCCACTGTTTTATTGTCACATTTTAAATCCACATAAGCCTTCAACACTTACCAGACCTTGCTAGAAAGAAGTCCGCAGCTTATCTAGAGCCTATTAAAACCCATATCTTTTAGCTCCAAATGCAATACCTCACCCAAAGGTCAGTTGATGATTTCCAGTTTTTCAATTTGAATATGTAACAAATAATAGTTCTTTATTCTTATTTTTATTTTCCCTTATTATATCATAAACATCAATTCTACTCCTCCACCATCTATTCCTCTGATGATTGCTGGTCTCTTTATTCATTTCTCATGTGGAAGCCCTCCCAATAATCTCTATATGGCTACACTACCCACTTCTATATTGGCATATCAATATTCTTTTCACAGTAAATTGCTACATACCTTACACTGAAGTTAAAAAAGTCCCACCCATCAAACAATTCTCTGCTTGTAGTCTTTGTAGAACTGGAAGAGGTTCTCATCCATCCTCTTCTCTTCCCTCTTATATCAGAGGGATGGCGAAAATCAGGACATTCTTCTATAGTAATTTTATAGTCATAAAAAACCAGAAAAGCCTCTTACCACACTGTATCTATCAGAAATTTTTATTTACACTGAAGGACCAGCAATTTGAATCACAGATAGAAGGACTTTTATTTCTAAATGAAGATAATTTTCAGAAACCCCATGTATTTAATTTTTTAAACTTGTAATAAGTAATTTACAAGCAACATCATTACTGCTAACATTGCTAAATCTGATCTTTTTGGTAGATCTTTTTCAGCAGTTTTATTAATTTTTCCCTGTTAGTATAAGTTCCTTTGACAAGAAAGGCAGGAGTCTTAAGAGTAGTCTTCCTTTTGTTATCAGTTTCTCAACCATCCTTGTGATAACCTTTTTTTTTAGATATAAATTCATAAAGGGTTATTAAGTTTGTGGATTCAGTGTTGTTCATTTTTAGAGAGAATGTACCTGCTAAAGTCTTGAAAAACTATTATATTCTCTAGGATTCTCTCCAATTGCTATTGGAACTGAAACCTGTTCATCCCACTTGAGGGACAAAATAAGGACTAGTTTTGTTTTATTGTCACATACAATGAATACTTCACCTTTGCATTTGGGCACAGGTTGAGTAGGAGAAATTAGTCTTCAGAGCATCTGTGCAATCAGCCCCTAAATAAAACCTGAAGCTTTAGCGGTAAAGAAGACCATTGTTTAGGTCTGGTACTAAACTTTTAACCCAGTTTCACATAGCACGATAAGCTATTTGACAGTAGACAGTGAAAGTGCAGGCATTAGTCTGATCTTTATAGAGTTGGATGAGTGCAAGAATTACTAGTTGAGACTGTTATTTGAAGTTGAAGAGCAATGAAAACCCATTCAATTTCATATAACTAACAGAAGACATTCAACTCAATTTAAGAACGTAGATTTATACACATTGATTTAAAAATTCTAAGCTATTTTTTAAGAATCAACTGCCACTTAAAATAGTTCTTTCACCTTTAAGACCATATATCTGGCTGACCTGTTTAAGACAGTATCTCTCCATTGCAAGTTCTCTCTCCCTGGTAAAAATATGCAAATAATTTCTCTTCCTTAAAGAATATTATGACGCATTTGGAATAGCAATCATTTCCTTCTGTACATCTTTTAGCTTCATGTGATAAAAGTGCTTAAGAAAAATTCCCATGACATTGTTGCTCATGTTCTACCAGATCTCTGAAGCAAAGGTCAAACATTCTAGAAGACAAAGTGTACATTCCAATGTAATGTTTCCCTGCAGTGGTCACTTGGAGCTGGGGAATAGGAAGAAATACCAATTTTCGTAAGTTATCACAATACCAATAACATTCTGAACTTTTTAAAATTTTCCATTCTGAGACAATTCCTCTCAACACACAACTCATCTAAAGATTTGAGAACAATGTAACTGAAAAATTTGTGTTAGTAAAGTAAAATCAGTTGACTTCCAGGCTAAAATATATTTCAGGGCCAAAGTGAGTGCCCAATATATGAAAGCAGTCCATCAGTGTCCTGCAGCTGTCACTCACATACAGATATTTAGTCAGTGAAAAGGGAAGAACAACAGATTGCAAATTAAACCCTGTGTAAAGTTGCAAACAAGCCAAAGATTTAAAGTGGTCCTTTAGGAGATCTAAAATTTCTGGATGTACTGCTTTGCAGGGACAGATTGTAATAGTGAAGGACTACAGCTTCCATAAGAAGATGCCAGAAACTTTCCCTGCGTCCCAGAAATCCAATGCCCACCAGCTCCAAGACAGAAATGCTGCTGGTCAAGGCAGTACATGAGCAATGGTGGTGGTGCCTCTGGGATAACATAATTGAGAAGGGGGAAAAAAATCTGCACAACAGCAGCTGAGAGAGAGAAGCAAGATATGAGAAAGAGCCCTGCAGACATAAAGGTCAATGAAGAAGGAGGGGGAAGAGGTGCGCCAGGTGCCTGAGCAAGGATTCCCCTCACAACCCATGGAGATTCATGGTGGAGCTGAGATCCATTCTGCAGCTCATGGAGGGCTCCACTCCAGAGTAGGTGGATGCATAAAGGAGGCAGTGACTGCATGGAAAGCCCTTTCTGGGACAGGGTCCCAGAAGCACCTGTGGCCTTGTGGAGAGAAGAGCCCACACTGCAGCAGGTTTGCTGTCAGGACTTGTGAATCTGCAGGGAAATCACTCTGGAGCAGGCTGTTAACGGTGGACTGCACCTAGCTGGAGGAACTCATGCTGGAACTGTTCATGAAGAACTGGAGCCCCATAGGAGGGGCAGATATGGGAGCAGGGAGAGAGTGTGAGGGTGAAGGAGCTGTGCAGAGGTCCAGACCATAACTCCTATTGCCATTCCTGGTGCATCACTGTGAGGGAGGAGGGAGAGAATTCTGGAGTAAAGTCAAACCCAGGAAGACAAGAGGGGTGGGGGGAAGGTATTTTGAAGTTTGTTTTTGTTTCTCATTACACTACTTTGGTAATAGATGAAATTAATTTCCTCTAGTTCAGTCTCTTTTGTCTGCAAGGGTAATTGCTGAGTTATCTCTCCTTGATCTTATCATAATCCATGAAACTTTAGTTATATTTCCTCTCTCTTGTACAGTTGAGGAGGGGTGTGAAAGGGAGGCTTTGTTGGGCACCTGGCACCCAACCAGGGTCAACCCACTACACTGGAGAACTACATAAAGCAACAGAAAGTAACTTATTCTGAAGATTATGCACATAAAATGAGCAGAAGCCATATGGTCTTGACTGAATCCTTATCTTTCCTCTTAACAGAGGAAAGATTTTACTACATACACAGGCACAGAAATAATATGATACTGTAACTTATAGTGAATATGAGGAGAAATTTTCGTACTAGACCTTGAATGTTAATTATGTTGTACTAAAAAACACCAATTCCTGTAATCACTGAAAAATTCAACCATCTTTCTGTGGCCTGTTTTTTATAGTAACAAGAGCAAATAGAAGACTGTTGCTATAAAAACATTTAAAAAACCACAACAAAAAGCCAAAAAAAAAACCCCAAAAAAAACCAAAAAAACCCCCCAAAAAACCAAAAAGATTCCCAAGAAATCTACAGAAAAGAAAGCTATAGATATCACACAGAAAAACTGTATTACTTTGATTTTTAAACACATTCACATAAATTTGTCTGACAAGGCAGGAAGTGACAAGTGGGTAGGTAGTCTTAGGCAGTCACTATCCATCCTCTGAGCCAACAGGAAAAAAGTAATCTTTATAAAAACCAAAATAATATGGTAACTTTTGAAATATATAAATATAAAAAAAGAAATTTAATTAATTGTTCTATGTTTCTAAGAAAGCTATATTTACAAAGAAACTCTGATAAATATTGTTGAACCAAAAAAATGTTTTATAATAATTTGAGAGAAATATACAAGTTGAAAATAATGATGAATTTTGTATTAGAGCTCAAAGTGGTTGATGGTTCACTGGAGATCACATTACCCATGAAGTATATTGCAGACCACAAGTAAGGACTTGCAAAGTATCCACAAGAATCTTTGCATATTCACCCAGCAATGAAAATAAGCAAATCATCTTATTCAAATGGAGAGCAGTATGTTGTGCCAACTGCATTCTATAGGCTCAGCCAGTCATGAGTCAAAATCAGTTTGTGGTCACATCTGTGTATCCTAAAAAGCCAACAACGTGACAACATAATGAAACAATTGGCACAAAATCTACCAGCTGCCAAATGTCAGAAAGAACACTGAATTGCTTTTGGGAAAGAACAGAGTAAGAACTGAGACTTAGAGTGCCACTTTATTTTCTCATCTCTTCAGCTCTGACCACTTAGTAATCAAGAAGATACATCACAAATGGGAAATAAGAGAGGGCTACCCTAGAATTTAGATCTGCTAAGAACCCTATATGTAAAAAGCAATTTAGGAAAACCATGATATAAGATCTTTTTGGGTAACAAAAAACATACTTTCTACAAAAAAATCCACCCCAGAACCACGGGACATGGCTTAACTAAAATTAAAAAGCAACAAACTCAAAAAGCTGGTTTGTGGTTTACTATTACATGTTCAAAGTTAAGTGCTTAGAATCAGAGAAGTTGGTAGGGACTCATTGGGATCTGACAAGGCCACAGAGAATCATCAAGTCCAAATCATGGCCCTGCAGAGGACACCCCACAAGTCACATTATAGGCCTGAGAGCACTGTTCAAGCACTTCTTGAACTCTCTTGGTGCTGTGACCACTTTCCTGGGGAGCCTGTTCAGTGCCCAACCACCCCCTGGGTGAAGAATCTTTTCCTGATACCCAGCCTAAACCTCCCCTGACACAACTTCAGGCCATTTCCTTGGGTCCTGTCACTGCTCACCAGAGAAGGGATCAGTGCCTGCCCTTCTTTGGATGCTCTCTAATGATTTAATGTCTTTCTTATACTATGGCCCCCAGAACTGCCCCCAGCACTCCAGGTGAGGCAGCCCCAGTGCAGAGCACAGCAGGACAATCCCCTCCCTTGCCTGGCTGCCCATGCTGTCCCTGGTGTCCCCAGGACAGGGTTGGCCCTCCTGGCTGCCAGGGCACTGCTGGCTCATGTTCAACCCCCAGGTCCCTTTACACAGCTTGTCTTTTCAGCTTCCTGTTCCCCAACCCAAACATACTTAAAGATGTATAAATATAAATACAGTAACTCCATGTCCAATGTAAAAGTTTTAATAACTTTCCATTTTTCATATTCAATAGCTGTTCAAGAAATATGTCAAGGAGGAAAAACATTTTTTTACAGATAAACCACAGTGTAATGAATAGGATTATGAGTTCTTTTAGAAATGTCTTTCATTTCTGGTACAGAATACAAGTTTTTTTCATTGGTATTACTTGTTCTTTAAAAAAATGAGGAAATATCATCAGTGTTGAAATGTGTCTAGATATTTATATGTAATTTATATTATAACCTTTTTAGGTGTCATAATAGAAGAGAACTGTATTTTTTACTCTTTAAAAAATATTGTTCAAGTTACTTGGCAATAAAAATGTTTGACAGTGTATTCTAGCCAACTGACCTTTAGAGCATATTTACTTGACTATCAGGCACTTTTCAATATGTACGGATTTGGCACTAGACATGTTTTTGCATAATACCTGCTTCTATAATACATATGATGAAGTTCAGGAGCTAATGAAGAAAAAAAAACAAAAAACTATCAACAAACCCTCCAAAAAAAGTAATGCCAAACCACAACCTTACAAAAGTAGCCTTTGCCAATGGCCAAACCACAGCTTTCCATTTACTGAGCTTCCTGCATCTTACCTCAGCACCAGCAAACATCAGCACAAAGGAGTACTTCATTCTCTCAGGCTAACAATGGACTGGAGAAGGTACCACTTTTTTGAATCTACTGGCTTTTTCCTCAAAAGAACTTAACAGCTAGAACATGTCTTGCCCTGATAAGCCAGTGTAGGCATGCATTTGAGATAAGGTATTTAGATCAATAACATCTATGTGATTAATATTGTCAGGGGTCTAAATAAAGAGACACTTATTCATACTTAATTTTATTTATAAATAAAGAAGTTGCTCTATGAAAATTATCTGCAAACTTTAGGGACAAACTCTTAAATGCTTTTAGTGAGTGTATTTGTCAATATCCTAATTGCTGAAGGATTTGTCCAATGCGAGAGACGTTTGAAATTCAATCTAACTAATGAGCCATGCAATAGGAGAGGAGAAAGGCTTGTTTCATTAATTTAAGAGACCTAGGTAGTCCACATAGAAGTCAACACCTAACTTAGGTTAAAAAATTCTTGTTTTAATTAAGAATAATGGCTGACTGACTTGGAACAGGAAAAAGTTGAGCCTTGGGAAAAAAGACTAAAACTTTATAAACTTTTCAAGTAGTACTTCATACTGATTTTAAGATTCTGGCTGAGAAGTCCACTACAACACTTTTGTAAACATTTTTAGCAGTTACCTTTTTCCACTAGTATAAAAAATAATTGGCTCCTAAACTCTAATCCAGATTTATCTGAGTTTGATTTCTAATTTATTTAGTTTGCCATGCTTCATCTCTTAGACAATGAGATCTTGCTACTAAAAATTCTCTCTTCATAATGATGCAGTTGTCTCTTGAAATACTCTGAATATTATGCAAATCTTTTGTTAGGAACATCATTATAAACTATACAATAAATTAGAGGGACACATTCAGAAGGAAACAATGACATTTAGGCATACTAGATGAAAGTTTTCAACTTTTATATAGCACAGGAGATAAGCCTTTTTTTTTTTCTTTTGAAACTTCAGCTCAAAGAACACACACTTAAATCTTTAGCTACCCAAATTAAAGTAAAAGAATTTGTAACTGCGTAAACATGACAGTCCTTACTCAGGACAGTTTGTTACGATTCCTAAATTTGCTTGCCAAGAAAGGAGTTAACCAAGGCAGGAATTAGGAAACAGTTATAAAGAAATATAGTCACTAAAGAAGAAGTGTTCACGAGAAAGAGGAAGAATGAAATAATTCAAGAGGCTGTAGTCAGAGAAGCAAAGTCAGTTTGGGTTTTTAAGATGGGGAAGGCAAAGAATCCATGGGGTGGCAAGGGAGCAAAAGATTTGTTGCAAGGAGAGAGATGTAGCACACTGGGGTTAATGCTGAACAGCTGTAGCTGATCTGAGTTTTGATGCTTGGACATTAGCCTGGAAGAAGTATGAATCTCACTGGATAAAAGCTTACCTATTAACTGAAAGAAACGCAGTTGGAAACAGAACTTTGAAATATGTTCTTGTGCTTTTCAAAGGCGTGGCACAAGCTTGGCACATAATAGAGGGCTGGCAGCCCTGCAAAGGCAATGGCATGGTGCCAATTCAGTGAGATTCACAAGCAAGTGCTCCAAGCAAAGGAAAACCCATGTCTCAGTAAAAATCCAAAGGATGATTAATGTAAGGCATTTCAAGCACTAACTAGCAGCATGTGTATGTAAGATTTAAAAAAAAGAAAATAACATTTTGCTTCTTTACCATCTAGGGCAATGCCTCAGAACTTCCTGTAGAACCTGGACAGCCTGCAGCAAAATGGTTGTTTTCCCAGAGCTATAGTGCCATTGCCAGATCCCAAAGATACAGTGACCCTCCAGAAGAGGCACAGTATCTTCAAAATTCCCCTGAAAGAGAAGAGGAAACAGTACAGAATTACAAACATAAGATGTTTAAGCAGCATTAAAAAGACTAGAAATGCACAAAATATCTGAGACCCTCCCAAAGTGCAGGCAGTGACATAGGCTCATTGAAAGAAGCATCACTGAGGTCTGAGAGAGAAAGAGAAGGTGGAATGGGGTGCATAAAAAGGAAAAGAAAATCCACAATACTAAAAGATTGCACAAGCAACAGTAATAATAGAGAATATTTTAAAGAAATAAAACATATGAACAAATCCTGTGCAGTTTGTTATTCATATACAGGTCATCCTAGTGATACTTCTTTGATAAAAAAATTAAATAAAAATTGTCATGTAATTTGAACTTCTACCTGTAATAAAACATCATTCTCATACATTCCCTGCAAACAAATGGCAATTAGAACCTGAACTGATTTTTGTTTTTTTACAAGAACTTTTATCCATCAGTTATGAGTATCAAAACCCTTAGACCATTTGAGCAAAGAAAATGCCCTGATCCAGGAACACAAAACCTGCTGTGTATTACCTACATGATGGCATACCTATTCACACACTTTTGAGGCAGTTGTAGAGTAAAAGCAAAATGTTCCCAGCAGACACCAATAGGTGACTGAAAAATAAGTGGTGAAAAACTCCCTAATTTCACCCTCCAGTTTGTATCTCCTGTAAAAGCTTTCACAAAAACAAGATAACAATTAGTGCCTGTTAAGCTTCCAAGGCAATCTGAGGAAATAACCGTCCTACTGCTATGAAGAGTTCTAAAATGGGATCAAAAATAGAAAGGTATCTCTGCCATTGGAGGCATTGCAGATGCAGATTACCTATCGCCCTCTTTCTTGAAACACACAGCAGTCAAATACTATTTAAATTACAGCACAGTATTGCAAAGCAAGCAGCCTTACAGAAACATTTTCTGCAATATATAGAAAGACAAATACATGCAAGACTAAAAGCACTCCTGATGGCATATTATTTGAATTTTCCTCATATTCTTTAGATAGGGAAATGCATGGAACTGGAAAGGTTGGACCAGTGGAGATATGCCTCTAATCCTAACAAGTAACACAGAACCATTCATAGCTTCAGCTTTGTTCCTGAAAATGCTTAGTTTTTCTATTTCTCTCTTCAAGTAAACTTGCAAGGGTTTTTCTGTTAACAAAACACATCATGGTTCTATTATTGTTTATTGCAAATTAACAGTCTTTTAAAAAGTTGCATGAAAGATGCCTCCTGAGCACATATTAGCTTTCAGCAATTCTTCACAAAGAACTGTTGGACGCCTTTTCCCTCCCACAGTTTTATATTTCATTTTGGTAAAGACAGAAACATGTTCCCAGAAGAAAACAACCAGCCAACTGCTGGCCTTCAAAGAGACCTATGAAAAGAAGTAAAAGATAATGGGCTTTCCTTTTCCCTGATAAATCCCTTAGCTACCCACAGGTATACATCTCTGCTTTGCTTGTTTTCTCTTAGTTTAATATTCATTAAGAGAATATCAAACTCAGCTAGTCTCATTACTGAATCTTTTTGATTACCCTCTTGTGTATTATTTTAATTTCTGTTGTTCATATGTTCATGTATAAAGCTGAATGAAACCATATTAAATACTAACAGTGCCAGAGAGTTCCCACATAACTATAACAGACATCTTGACAGCTAGAAAAGGCGCAGCTCCTTCCAATATTACTCCACTGATTTGGTCCAAACAATATCTTCTCTCATGCCTCACCTTTCTACATGCACCTGTTTTCCCCCATCCCCTCTTTTCATTGACGTCAACAATTCACTTATTCTTCCAAACTTGCATAACCACAGAATAATTAATGATGGAAAAGATCTCCAAAACCATTGAGAGCAATCTTTGACCAAACACTACATTGTCAGCTAGAACAGAGCACTAAGTGCCATGTCCAGCCCTTTCTTGAGCACTTTCAGGGATGGTGACTCAATCACCTCCCTGAGCAGCTTATTCCAATGCTTGACCGCCCTTCCAAGGAAGAAATTCTTCCTTATGTCATATCTAAACATCTCATGGCACAGCTTGAGGCTGTGCCCTCCCATTCTGGCTGTTGTTGCTGGGGAAAAGAGCTTGGCCTTCACCTTGGCACAGCTCTCTTTCAGGAGGTCATAGAGAGCCCCCCCTGAGCCTCCTTTTCTCTGGGATAAACACCTCCATCTCTCTCAGCTGCTTCTCAAAGGACTCACTTTCTACACCCTTCTCCAGCTGTTGACCTATGGTCTTGTGCAATATTTCAAGCTAACACTCACAAGGTCCTGCTACTCTTGTAGGCAATCAAATGCAATCACAGAATCACACTGGAAGAACTTGATTCATGAGAGTTAAGTTAGGAGCTGGAATTATAGAGGTCATACGCAGAGTCTGGTCCTTATTCTGATAACACAATATGTCTAAGTGTTCAATGTACAGCATTATAAAAAAATGTGAATGCTCTGCAATTAAACTCTGCAATACGATGGTTGGGCAATTTCCAATTTCTTAAAGCCTGCAGTGACAGAAGTTTTTTGGCAGAAGTTTGTGGTTACAAATACTTTGTTCCCCAAGCAAAGACAGTTACATACATTGAAAAACCCTTCCCACCAGAAGTATACACCATGAAGAATATAGGCTCAAAAAAAATCCAGTTTTTTCCTAAAGTTCATAAAAAGGGAAGATTCATAGTTTGTGTCTTTGTCCTCTATCTGGAATGTGTGGAGAGCTTTCAGCCTCCTTTGATCAACACTACTCTCAAGACAGCTTCTGCTATGTGTAAGCCTTTAGATTGGTATCAGTAGTGTTGGTTAAACCCACTTTTGTCTTGCTGCTGAGACAATCTGCCAGTCCCAATGCAGTGGCTGCTGTGCTCTGAGGTACCCATTGCACACTGCAGCATCACTTTCAACACATCTCACACACTCAAGCAATAGGCTAATTCCTTTGGCCTGACTGCACAGCAGCAGACAATATCTTTCTTTACTTTAAAAAAAAAATTAATTAAAGAATGGTGAAATTTGTCAAGTAACACAACAGAGACAATGGAAAACAGAAATCCACATGCTCTCCTTGTTTAGTGATCAATGACATCACAAACCTGTCCTATGTGAACACTGGAGTCTCTTCAAGCAGCATCACATTACTTTTGGCTGCTCTTATGTGTCAGTAAAGTACTTCAAGAGAAAGCTTCAAGGGAAAAATTTTAATTGTATACTTTGAACCACTCTCTATACAGTTTTCACTTTCTTACTGATATACGTCCATGCAGAGCAAAAAATTTTACATTCTTACTATGTCACTGTCCACTCAGGGTAATTATCCTTGTCTCTGCTCTGACCTTCAGTTTGTCAGAAATAAAAAACAAAGGAAAAAAAATATTTTCTATTGCATGTTAGAAACCAATCAAAACTTTTGAGGCCAATGTCTCTCCTGCACCATGTCTTCTACTTATAGACCTTGAGTTTTTGTATAAATATTTATTCAAAATTTTTTGGGGGTTTTGGTGGATTTTTTAACTTCCCTTCAGTTATTTAACGGCTGGGTACCCCTCTTATGTTTTCTGTGTCTGGTTGTTTTTTTCCCCTAACTGGAACAAAATCTTTTTCTGCACATATTTCACAGCACTTGTTAAATAGACAAATACTGAGAATCAGAGAGAATTTCAGAATACATTTATTTTCAGATCTTTTCCTTTGATTCTACGTATATTTCTAAGTTTGTAATTCACTGTAATATCTTTCAGAGATGGCAGAATCTTTATTCATCTTATAACTAATGTACAGTTACCACTTCCTTTACTTAAATATATGTTTAGATGTAATTTTTACTAAGCTTTTTGCAAGTTAAATATACATATAAGCACATTCAAATTATACTTAAAACAATAATCTGTAAATTTATATACGAATTATTGTGTTCATCAAAAATTTCTGATCAGATACCCTCTGAAATTTCTTTTTTCTAAACACTTGTGATGAAGACACAGTCTCATACTTGCGTACTGTGATTCCCAGCTTTAATTAGAATAATTAGTCTGCACAGTTTTCTCAATAATTCCAACTAATATGTTTCATTTTAACTGTTTCAGACAATAGTTTGCCCACTAATAGGAATCTGAAAAAAATTAACAAAGTGAAAAGTAAAAAGAAGATTGCAATACTTTTCTCTGAGAGTGTAAGATTGACTTCCAACTGAATTTAAAGGTAACAAGGGAAAAATAAAATATTTTACACCAATATAACAAAACTGATATTATATATATAAATATTTTATTTCAACATGGAAGCAAGTGTCTAAACAAAGATATTTTCTTACAGAAGAGAGTCTTTAAATATTGCAGTGCTTTTCAAAGCAAAATTAGAATAAATTTGAATTTGATTAGATAAAGCTTTACAGAAAGAAAACTTATTCTGATGTCATTTTGGTCTTTCCTTACACATTTGACATCGAAGTACAATAAAAGTCTTTTTTCCCTTTGGTTCAATTTCCTGACATGAAAGAAGCTAAACCCTGCCAATTTTTTTTATTTATGCTCTTAAATACATGTAAAATAAGCATACAGGAAGTCTAGAATAAATCATTAGTTATTTAATATCAGTTAGCATTTTGAAACTAGTATGAGTATAATCAAACTCAAGAAAGCATGCAGAATAGTTTGAGAAATCAGGCAGTAAAATGGGATGCCTGACTCAAACCTTGACTCTCTCCTTTTTCTTTCCTAAGAAAGTGAGAGCACTGTAAGAAAGTGAGCACTAGCATGGTAAGCAGCTGCACATCATCACAAATTAGCTGGCTACAGAGAAAACAATCCAATATAAACCTGCAGCTCCTGAAGGAGCGGGTGATGCCTAAAGGAAGAAGTGAATGGGAAACCCATACTGGAGTAGGTTCCTGGCAGGACTGGTGGCCCCACTGAGAGAGGAGCCCACTCAGCAGCAGGTCTGCCAGCAGGACTTGTGGAGGAGCCACGCTGAAGCAGGCTGCTCCTGCAGAACTGGACCCTGTGTGAGTGACACACACTAGAGCAGATTGTGGAGTACTGTATCCTCACAGGAGAAACCCACACTGGAGAAGTGCATGGAGAACTGTTTTCCATGGCTGAAACCCCATAATGGAACAGGGGAAGAGTGAGAAGAGAAAGGAGTGCCAGAGATAACGTGATGAGCAATAAGTGCAACTCCCATTGCCCATCCCCTCACAACACTGGAAAAGAATGGGTAGAAAATTTAGGAGTAAAGTTGAGTCTGGAAAAAAAGGAGGGATAGGGGCAAGGTGTTTTAAGATTTGGGGTTTATTATTCTCATTATCGTACTTAGAATTGATTGATAATAAATTAAATCAATTTTCTTGAATCAAGATTCTTTTGCCCATGGCAATAATTTGTGAGTTATCTGTCCCCAGCCTTATTTTGATCCATGAGACTTTTGTTATATGTTCTCTGCCCTGCCAAGTACAGAAGACAGAGACAGAGAAGCATGATAGGCTCGTGCCAACCAGGCAGGGTCAACAAACCACACCTTCTTCTTGCCCCAAAGTAGGAAAAATGAAACTGGATTTTGCCAGAAAAATAGCTGTTTTGTTTATCTGCCTCACAGTCTATCATGCTCTGTTGCTAAGAACAGAAATGGGTTAATGTTTTCTCTGTTTAATTCTATTTGTGGAAATTCAGAAACACATTCTGGGTAAAAGCATTTAGATCTTTTGCAGATTTAGGATATGCTTGGTTGACAGCATGCCAAAAAGAACCTAAGAATAGCTGCGTATTTCCATTCACACAAATTTCTTGTCTGAAATAAGTGTATGGATGAGGTAAGTTTGTACAGCCTTTCTGGATGCAGATTGAAGACATTGTTACCTGAGGCTTACTGGTGTGACACCTTGAGAAGCAGGCTTCTCACTCCACAACATACCAGGCATTTCTGAATTGCATTTTGCAAAGGTGTGGAGGG
Source organism: Thryothorus ludovicianus (assembly GCA_013397245.1). Taxonomy (NCBI): domain Eukaryota; kingdom Metazoa; phylum Chordata; class Aves; order Passeriformes; family Certhiidae; genus Thryothorus; species Thryothorus ludovicianus. Next base: position 42,293 of record VZTB01002389.1, read on the forward strand.
CAACACCGTGCAAATGTCTCAGTGCTTTTCTGCTTAGACACTCTAAGTTCAATTTTGTTAATTTTAGTTCACCTGAACCCAAGCTAAGTCAGTTCAGAGCATCTGCTCCTGAACTTCTTCTGTTTCTTTTAGCTGAAGGAAAGCTTATTAAATTGAAGAGTTTCTCACAAGCCTGAGGGTATGGACAAAACACAACGTATTAAACTACTACAGCCAAGAGCTAGGATGCACATAAAAGGACAGTTATTTGTGTAAAATTATTTCACAATAACCTTTCTTTTGCACACCCATTAGGGCAGGGCTTAATTACAAAAGCACTTAACATTACATACTGTTAAGTGCACAGGCTGCTCAAAGCATTTAACACTATTTTCATTTCAATAGAGTCGACAGGCACAAGAACTACATCACTGTTGCTGATTAACATTAAATAGGATTCTTTGTATTAATGCTATGGTTTTCTAATCTTCAAATAGCAAATAGCAACATTCAGGAAGAAGGTATTCCAGTATTCTGGTCACAGAAGATTAATAAAACCTTTAGTTTGAAAATTCTTATTTTCTCTCTCTAATTGGAGAAGATTTCTGTAAGATAATACTCTGACTGGCAGTTTTTGGGTGGTTTGTAACCAGCTTTTGCACAAGATCAACATAGAATCTGTTCTTGCTCCAAGCTGACCTTGACTCCCTGATGGCAAATTAAAAAAAAAAAAAAAAAAAAACAACAAACCACAAAACCAAAAACAAAACCAGAGAAGGCTGTAAAAGGTTTTGAGAGAAAAGCAAGCATTAAAAAGCAGTGTTTAATCCTGAGATTGATTTTCATATGCCAACTAGCTGCTGCAACAGACAAAGGATATGTTATCAGCCACTCCAAAACCTTGCAATATTGTTCTCATCACAGGGTTTTAAACATCTGAAAACTAACTTCAGAGTACATAAAAAATGTAGTAACAATAAAGGAGTAAAACATCTTTGAGCAGTTCAGAAAAATGAACTGGCTAAACAAAAGGCAACAACATGTTTTCCCAGTTCCCAATGTCATGCTCAAGTCATTTAATCATCTTCTATTGCAGAAGACTCATCTGTAGCCTTGACAATGGTGTTATTGCATGTTCAGTTCTACTGTTTACCTGGATAAAACTACCTTGGTGTTAGTTCAAGGTACAGAGATTATGCTCAAACAGAGCAAAGAGCAATTAAATCAGGCACTCCTGAGACTGTCAATTGAAACTGAATTTACAAACCAGTAATCCAATTTAAAACAGAACAGCCATTGTTCTTGAGGGGGATTATGATCTGAGTCATCAAGTTTATAAAAAATGAGACCCTTATTAGCATTAAAGAAACCATCACTGATCACTGAGATACAAAATGGGAAGAGTATTTTACAATGTAAACAAATCATTGGTACTCTTGAGCTGGAGTAGGGTATGAACACTGTTTTCCCTCAACTTTTTAACTTTCAATTTTTTAAACCACAAAAGAAAAAATGTTGTTTTTGCAGGTATTTCAGACTACCAAAAAGACAAACATTTGAAACTATTTGCAACAATTTTATAAAACTAGTAACATCCCTATTTCATAAATACAAGTTCCACTGAGATGTTTTTGTCATATACCTAGCTACAACAAAGGAATATCATATCAACTCTAATTTTCAGGAATATATTTTATAAAACAAAATTCCAAAGACTTATTATAATAAGAACATTGGCTGTACTTCATTTCTTTGAGCATATGTTTTGAAAAATGCCACAAGGCTGACCTCTGCTGGGTCACAAATTATCTGAAGTGACACACATATATCAAAAATTTATTTGGTATGAGAAAAAGTAGGAATTTTTAAGTGTCCCAAAATATTTTTCATAGATCTTAACATAAAAAGGACATATTATTTTTCACAGTCTCATAGGAACTTAATATGCTGCAAATCATTATAAGAAACTAATGATCCACTTATTCGCTCACTAGTATTTGGATATAAAATCAGCTAATAGACTCAGAACTACTACTTTTTATGAAATTATCACTGCAAATATCCTTTGAAATCCTTGGTCATTGACAAGGCCAGATCCTCACATGAATAAGTGCTCAGGTGAAAAAAAGGGGAGAAAAAAGACTTGCAGACATAAAAATACATTACCTTGTGCCTTTTATTCACCTTTGGAGTCTGTCTAGAAATATCAAGGTCAGTTCTTCCTCTATTCAGCAGGAAAGTTCATGAATGATTGCCAGAAGCCTCTATCTCCGTCACCAAGAAAATTCAGAGAATCTTGAAGTGATTTCAAATCAGTTATAAAGTGTAAAAAATTCACAGAAAGAAGCAGCAGTATACACAGCCTTAGACAGCCTTAAGTTAGCATCTGTGTTACTATAATTCATGCCAACCGCCAGATCACGCTTCTGTGTGTCTTACTCTCTGCCTCAATCCCAGGCAGAGCAACTGCAGCCCACCAGACATACCTTACAGATTACCTAGGCAGAACAGAGATGATTTCCATTAGCCTCAGAAGCAGTCATGCCATGGCAACTCAAAATGTGACCCCTATTTGCCATAAACACTGGGATTTGACTGAAGAACAAAAAATAACTAATGTTGTTTTCTTTAGTTGCCTCAAAAATAAAAGGGAATGAAAAATCAACTGTTTCCCATTACCCCTTAAATATGAAGCCACCAACTGAAGCTAATGAACTTAAATAGATGCGGGACTCACATTTGAAAATCCACAGCACGCAGACTAAGGAGCCATGAGATTTTGTGTAGTCTTCTACAGATGATGAGTCATTATACTTACCTTTTTCTCACTATGCCTTGGGCTCAGTGACTTGAGTTTCAGTAAATATCTACCAAAAATATCTTCTGAAGACACAAGGGAGAGTTAAAACTCACCATATTCCATCATTCAGTAGCCTGAATATAAAAAAAAATCCCAAAACATATCCAGCATCATCTTCTACCCAAAGAGTATTATACTTCCTTCTCAACTCAAATCTGCTGCTTATCATGTGTTGCTTTATTGTAATGTACCCCACAAGATAATCAACTGAAGTCCTGAACAAGCTTGACAGAGTTCACAAAATGTTCTGTGATTTTTTTTTTCCTGATAAATGGTAACAACCAATGTAATGCAAATTCTCAGTTGAAAGAAATAATTCCAAATACTCACCTTGTATAATCTACAGTTTTATAAAAGCTACAAAAATTGCAATTCTCTACTGTCAGACAGTGCTGAGTGTAGAGGTCACATGAGATGTCATCTGATTTTATGTAACAATATCCAATTTAGACTGTCAAAAACCACATAAGCCCCTTTACCTAAGCGCTGTCAGGGAGCCTTGTTGACTATAAAAGAAACTTTTTACAAACCTGTGATTTTCCAGAATACAGTCTTTTCTTCCTTTTTTCTTTCTTATATGACCTATGTATCTTTTTGTCAGACATTTAAGTTAGAAGTGACCATGTCAGAATTTATTTTAAACCTCCCATTCTATATTAATGCATCTGCTGTCTCTGAAAATACTGGTAAGATTAGCTAATGTTGTCAATGGATTTTTATTTTCATATCCTCAAGGAGAATCAATTGATAGGAAAAATATATTGATTTGATACAAAAACCTGTGGGGCAGCTCTCCAGCATGATCTTTTATCTGTACATTTAGGCAGTTCTTAATAATTAAACACTTACTGACATTACCCAGGGATTATTTTTTCAGATGCTACTAAATGCAGTGCTATAATAGGCTTATAATATCCACAATATCTGCCATATCCTTGGCTCCACCAGTACTTCCAAGGAATCCATAAAAAACAAATAAGAGGTAAGTCTATTATTAATTTACCTAAATCTTCTATATACATAATCCACACCTTCATTAAACTTTCAGCAAAACCCAACAAACATCATAAAATAAAAGTTTAAGCTCCATCAATAAGGAAAGCAAGTTTGTCATGCGAGAGTGTGTTCTCTATAAAGAATTAAAACAATGCATATAACAGACATTAGCTCTGCTATTGTGCTTTAGGTTTTCTTGCTAAATTATTCTGAATAATTTTTTGTTCCATTTTGCCCAGCTTTGCCATCAGACTTGTTCACTATTGGCTATTTGAATCATTCTCAATTATCCTCTTGAAAAATGATGTATTTGACACTGCTTTGCTATTATTCTGCCTTTGTCAGGATGACCAGATTTTTTTCAGCTTTAGATACCAGAAGTTCAAGAAAAAGCAATGAAATTGAAAATTACTGTCTGGAACAAACACTGTTTAAATATTCTGCCTCTTTTCGATTACTTTTAAAAAGAACTTCACAAACATGTACCAGATACCTTCTTTTTAAACACACACTAGATATTTTGTTATTTAATTAGCTTGGCATGTAAAATGTGAGTTAAACACACAAACAAGAACTCATGAAAAGAAAGTTATGTGACATAATTTTATATAATTATAGTTAGTAAACTAGTTGATTCCTTTTAGTCAATAGAATGCAACACTCACTTCTAAAACATAATTAATATAGAAAGAGATATTCTAGATGCACAACCATTCTATAATCTGAGATTCTGAAAAATGGAAAAAAAATCAAACCCCAAAACTGACTTGTAATATATGAGGATATGTTGATCAAAAAATATCATATTGCATATCTTTGGAAATAAGATTTGTAGTAAAACACATTTTATAGACTTTCTATTTCTGAAAAGCTTCTCTCCTCCCACTTCTGCTTCAAGACTAATGAATTTATGAAAATAGCAATGTTAATGCATTACAGCTATTATTAAGTACACCAAAAGTTCTCAAGTAATAAAATACCTACAGAGTTGTCTCTGTGAGTTTATGGATTTTAAATCTAAGATATATGAGGTTATCTAGAGCTAGAATCCTAGGCTGTCAGGCAATAGGAAATACTAAAATTTTTGATCAATAAATAAAGCTAGTTATCTGAGTTAGCACAGTCTCTGTAAAAGAGAAGCTCTTACAACGTAAATCGTGTTATAAAAGGGGACAAAAAAGGCTATGTCATAACACCACAAATTAAAAAGTGTGTTATATTACACATTATCTTCTTCACTTTAGTTCCTATTTTCATTTAAAGGAATATGAAAGCAAGATAACACAGATTTTGCCTAAGCTTCCTCTGATATTAAGTGAAGAAATATCTGAAAATAATTTCAGAAAATAACATTAGTCATCAATCATTCTCTGTAGTTATGAGTATAAACAGCTGATATTACAATCCTGGCAAATCAATCAGGAGTTAAAGACACCTCTCACAAAATATGAGCAATTAAATAATGCTTATGTATTAGCAAATAAGAATGTCAGCTATTGCTCAATTAAAAGCACAGGACTCGACTAAAGGGTTTTGCAGATGGCTGATTGTTAATTTAGGAGCAAGCTGTGTTTGTGCAAGGAAAAAGAACAATGTTAAGCAAAGACTCAGCTCTCCTCTCAAAAAAGGAAGATAAATACAATTTATTTCCTCTTCGAGGAAATGCTGGAGCAAAAACTGTCACAGATGTGTCACTAAAACCAGTAGGTCAGAAGA
>VZTB01002403.1:8754-20772 GCA_013397245.1 Thryothorus ludovicianus
GCTGCCCCGCCGCCCCACGGCCGGAGGGTCAGCGGCAGTGCCGTAAGGCGGAATGTCAGACAGGGACATGGAACTGTCCCCGAAAACCTCACAAATAAAAGTATAAAAAGCACTCTGCATTGCCAGGGGAGGAATGCCAGCTGCTTCAAAGACGTGCCTTCTATTAAGGCGAGGAAGTTCCTTCACTTTTTTTTTCTTTTTTTTGCCCCATTGAGGTGAGCGTCAGGGCAGGAGAATTTGAATTCTGTAGTGGCGAAATGCAGCTTTGTTCTCCTTAACTAATTTTTTTAGAGTATTGTCTTCCATACAAAGTAATAATCAGTTAATCAGCAATATCACGAAATAGTGTGTCCCTGCACTTGGCATCCCAAGTTAAACACATATGTCGCAACTGTGAGGCAAACCCCCCTATTTTAAGTTTACAGTATTTTTTTAGTAGATAGTCTAGCAAAATCTTTGTGTAGACATAAAATCCTTGAGTTTTAGAGTTTTACATGTACTCCGTAAAATTGCTGAGTCACACTTTGTGAATACCAGGAGAGGGAGAACCGGTTTTCCTTCTGGAAGAATTTTATTCTGGTTCTGAAACACTTCCCAAAACCACTTTCTTATATCTGAGCTGAATCTGCCCATGTTCAATTCTGGCTGCTCCTTTTCGTTGTGTCCTCTTTGGGCGTATAACACGGCACATGGCACAGCAACTCTCTATCTATACAGCCTGAGTCACTTTCTGCAAGCCAGATCATAGGTACTTTTGACAGATACTTTTTACACAAAACCTGGAGGCAGACCTCTGAAAAGTGAGTGATTTTGGCTAGTGAGGGAATGTGACCCCAGATGATAACAAAAATTAGAGTTTATCTGTACAGCTTTTTTATTTGAAAATTGATTTTTCTTGGTGTGATTCATGAAAATAATATTCTTGCGAACCTTTATTGAATAAACAGTCACTTCTTCTAGTAACTGTTCATAGATTTGCTTTTTGCCTATCTAGCAAGCTGGACTGTGGTACAGCACAAGGTCAGACAAATGCCAGAGGCAGCACAAAAGCCTGAGAGCATGTGACTAACAATGTTGGTTTATGGGTGTTCATGTTTGCACATGGCAAAGCATGTGGAATCTCTCCTTTTGGTAACAGCAAGCCTTTAAATCAGGTCACCTACTTCATGGAACTTTATCCTTTGACAATCTCGCTTGGCTCTAACTTGACTTTTGTCTTCATGTTACAGGTATTAACTGTGGCAAGAGCCTCATCACTATAAACTCTTCAGTAAAGACTTCTTTTTTTTATGTAATAAAATAAAGATATAGAAGGAGAGAAAAAAAAAAAGACATTCAAAAGACAATAGGACCTTCTTAGTCTTATCATCAACTTTTGCTTTGCAGTACATCAAGTAGTTATTCATCCTAGAACCAACAAAGATGGTTTTCTTATTACGCTATGAAGTCTTGCTAACTTGTATCTCATTGTGTGCTTTTGCCTTCTGAGGTGTGGGGTGCAGGATGTGCCCCATGCAAGAACACTGGCAGCGAGCACACCTGTAGGAGGTGTGCCCAGGTAGAGGAACACCTCTGCTTAGTGACATTGCTGTGGGAAGAGGTGAGTAGATTAAGCAGCATGGTTGAGTCTGAGTGAGAGACAGACTACTTGAAAAACCCCCTACCTTCCCAGGGGCAAATCTGTCAGGCTGGCAGGGTGCATGACACGGGGGACTCTCTATCCTATCTTTTATCCGCAGAATGTCATGACTTAAGAGATAGGGGGGAAATGCAGCAATGAGAAGGATTGTTTGTCTAGGTCAGAGGTGTCACTGACGTTAAGTCAGGCTACTCCCTGTGTAAAGACTGCATCCATACAGAAAAAGGAAAAAAGACGAGTCGTTGTTATAGGAGACTTTCTTCTGAGAGGAACAAAAAATCCAATATGCACACCAGATCCACTGCTTAATGAAAGTCTGCTGCCCCTCAAAGCCTAAAGACATTAGGAGGAAACTTTCTACTCTAATACAGCCCTCAGATTATTAACTATTAATACTTTTCCAAGCAGGCAGTAATGAAATTGCAATAAGAAGTTTAAGTGCAATCAAAAAGGGAATTCAGCACCTAGAGACTAACAGGTTAAGGGATCAGGAATACATGTAAAATTCTCCTCTGTTGTACCAGTTGAATGGACTGATGAAGGAAGAAACAGGAAGCAGATCAAGAGAACAACAGATCAGCATTTGAATCTGAGACTGATCAGACTGGTCCCTGGCAGAATTTTGTGGGTTTTGATCATCAAGATGCTCCCAGGCTTATTTCTAGTGAGCCTGTTTTTATCCCTTTTCTTCTTCAAATCTAGTTTAAAACTCCTTTAATGAGGCCTGTTAACTCCTGAGTGACAATCCTTTTCTCCCTTTAAGATAGGCGTACCCCATTTGTCAGCATCAGGCCTGATGATCAAAAATATTCAAGGGTGATGTGCAAGTGGGCTCTAGAAGATTTGAATTGCCCTGTACTTATTCGTGGACCAAGAGTGGATTTTGAAGTGTTAGAAACCATGGAAGCACCTGAGAACAGTCACACAGGAATTAGGTATTCTTTTTGGGCAGGATTGATAGCCCAACAAAAATGCATCTACACCAACGGAAAATGTGAAGCCCAAAAATCGCAGTGTAAGCAATCATGGAAAAATGGTGGGATGTGCTTCTGGAATGCTGCAACGACAAACTATTCAGAATCAGCAGAGAAAGAGAGCTCTCTTTAGGAAGTAGAGGGGTTAGGGAGTGTTTTGACTATCATCTAGAACTTGGCAATAGCGATGAAAGAGTAATACATGCATTTTTGAAATTTGTTTTGCCCTTTTCTAAATGCAATTGACTCCAAACTAAGAAGAACTCTGAACAGAAAGGACAACCCAATGACTCACACTTCAATACATGTACTAGACTTGGAAAGGCATCTAAACAAAACAATATAAAGACAATGCTGGTATTAAAAATGTTTTATATATTATTGCTAATCATCACATTTCTTTCTAATAACTTGTGAGACTATTTTAATTTATCTGAAATTATGTAGACTTAAAAACTCCCAAGATACAACTGTAAAAAAAAATCCACTGAGAACAAGTCATAAAATGGCCAGTTTCAACTACAGTCACTTTTTATTATATTATATTAATGTGTTTTTCCATTTTCTTAGTTTGATCTTTTAATGCATGTTCAACAAATTAATGTTATTATGCTTCTCTTTTAGCAACAGAATTAGAACTGTAGCACTCAAAGTATTCTTTTGTCAATTTGTACTCAAATTTCTGTGAAGATGATAGAGACTGTCCAGTATCTTTTCCTTCATTACTATCTTCACTTATGCCACAGGTCTAAGGAAACAACATAATTAAATTCAGGTGAATACATATTATAAGTTAGCTCATAAAATCAAATCAAGTAGTGAATGCTAGGTACAATGCTTAAGTTAGCCTCAGTTACAATTTTTTTTTCATATAGACCATGGTTGAACTAATTATTGAATTAATAATTTATGACTGCAATTATTAAACGCTTTAATCAACACCTTTTATGTTTATCACCTCCTTTAGAGCCTATTAAGTTTTAACAATTCTTAATGATTAAATTATTTTTCTTGGCATGGTTTTTTTTCAATCACAGCTTCACTTCCCATGGACATAACATGTCATTTTTTTCTTCATGTTTTTCCTATATCTCCTTTCACAAAGTTATTCATTCTGCCTTCTTTACTTCATTCTCTTAAATAAAATTTTTTAACTGTGTTTCTATTGGCATTGAAAGATTTTTACTTGCTGCATTTCTAATTGGCTTAGGATCATTCATTTAATTCTCATTTAACCTGTCTTGAAACTCCTTTTATACTTGAGGGTTGTTCATGCAGAGAGAATAATAAATAGCTGTACCACTTTGATGCGAGGATTTAAATTGCAGCGAAGTGGAATATATGTTCTAAAAATAGTCTTTTTATGGTTGTTTGCTTACACTTCGGAATACTTTGGAAGTATCCTTGAGTGTTCTATTCTGCTTTAGCATAAAACAGCCTCAGTAAGAGTATACTTTATATAAAGTATGAATATGAGAGAAAAAAATCTAAATTCTGTCTTTAAGGCAAAATTTAGAACTGGAATCACTGATCCACAGTGATATGACCTGGAGGAGAAAAAACATAATTTACACAAAGGATACTTGAATTTAAGAAGAAGAGAAGCTGAATCTTTTCAAAGATTAGATTAGACTAGATTAGATTAGATTAGAAAAGTAGTAAATTTTATCCTTCTGAACATGGGACAAAAAAGGGTGAAATATATTTCTTCAGAAAAAGTCATCAAGTATTATTTCTTCTCCACTGACAGCTGTGGTATGTGTACATGGCACAAATGTCACTGGACAGTTTATCGTGATGCCTTATTCTATTCACATGAACTGTTCTCATGGATATATCATGAATATCAATGAAAATTAGAAAAATTGTACTTGCTTTGTATGGCAAGGATTTTGCAGTGGGTCTATAGGGTGGTTTCTGTGAGAAGCATGTCCAATAAAGTCAATGCCAGGCATCTCCAAGCTGAACCCACTGCTGGCCAAGGCTGAGCCCATGAGGGATGGTGACAGCTCCTCTGGGATAATAGTTAAGAAGGGAAAAGAAATGGTTGTGAAACAGTAGCCTGTAGAGATGAGTGAAAATGTGTGTGTGTGAGCAGATGCTCTGCAGACACTATGGTCAGTGGAGAAGGATGAGGAGGAGGCGTTGCTGCAGGTGCAGGAGCTGATTCCCCTGCAGCCTATGGAGAGGCAGCTGTGCCGCTGCAGCCCATGGAGCACCATGGGGAACAGGGATCCACCTACAGCCTGTGAAGCACTCCACGCCAGGGCAGGTGGAAGTGCCTGAGGGAGGCTGTGACCTTGTGGGAAGCCCCTATGTGTGATGAACTGACCAAAGTCCCCATGGGCTACAGCTCCCATTGCCTGTCCCCCTGTGCTGCTGTGGGCAGGAGACAGAGAAGACCAAAAGCCTGAGAAAAAGGGAGGGGTGGGGGAAGGTGTTATAAGATTTTGCTTTTGTTTCTTATTCTCACTCTGATTTAACTGGCAATAAAACACATTAATTTTTTCTTCAAGTTGAATCTGTTTTGTCCCAGTTAATAACTGGTGAGTGACCTCTCCCTCTCCTTATCTCCGCCCATGAGCCTTTTGTTATATCCCTGCTGCCTAGCTGAGGAGGGAAGTGAGAGAGCAGTGAGCACTTGGCAGTGGATGCCACAGTCAACCCACCACAATTGTTAGAATTGGATCTGTAAAAGAAACAGACAATTCAATTACCTGCATGAAAAATTAACAGGAATTTTTCCGTGGATTTTTCCAAATTAGGAACAAAACACTAGCTTTGTTCTTTTCTTAAGCCTAGGACTATCTAGAACTCTATGATGAAAAACAAGGGCATCCTGAAGAATTTCAGAATATATTCTGCATCTCTCTTAGAGCACTCCTATGCTGTGACACTTCTAGGACTGCTCATGTAGCTTACCAGATTGTTCCTGTTACATTTCCAGATTTTTTCATTAAAAGTAGCAGGTCAGATCTTGTGTGAAATTGGTGATAGAAATTTCTAAAATGACTGAAAATGGCTAATGGCTTTGAAATCTAGAAAGGTCTTCAACAGGTACATAGGGTCTTCCGTCTTTTAGTCTCCTACTGTTTGGCTGCTCACAACTCACCTAGTAAATCCTGCTAATACTGAAGACTAAAGAATTACCAAACTAATTATTTGAAAGGAGGAAAACTTTCAGTCAGCACTTGAGGTGTAAAAAAATGATTCTGTAAAGGTGAGAATATTTCATGGGCTCTATTTTTCATTTCTAGTATTCTTAAGAGACCTTTACGTTATTCAAAATTTATTGCACTTGAAAATTTATTGAGGTAAAATGTCTTAAAGATTACTCTGTGACTGATACTTAAATAATTTCAGCAAATGGCATGTTTCCCTATGATAATGTTGACAGAAATCTCTTATGTCATCAGTTTCCCTTTATCACTCTTTAATTTCCAGGAAACTCCTTGCTAATAAGTTAAATAAGTTAAAGTAAGGATCTGATTCAGAACTCACATGAGTTAATGAGAGGAGATGTTACCTTTTTCTTTGAAGGGATAACTTCAGTGGATTTCAGATCTTGTCCCAGGTGACTACAAACATCCTCCCACATCTCTCTGCAAGAAGAATGATGCAGTTCAGGTTGTATTTGAACAGCAAACATAGTGGAATTTTGTCTTTTAACTAAGGAGAATAGTACTATCTTGGCTTGTAAAACCTGGCAGATCAGTGAAAAACTGAGAACCTTGATCTCCCAAATCTTAGTTCTTTCATCTATACATTAGGCCTTGCCAATCTTAATAAAAATGAAGACATTCTTTTTTGAAGAAAACATTTATGAAGCTGAATGCACTGTATAGTATAAGAATGGAGAAATCAAGGACAAAACCCATCAAAATACATTTGTAGTCTGTGATAAGTGCAAAGATGCTAAAATGAGACATTTTAAAAAGTATTTTAAGAAAAAATACTTTGGGATTGGTATTCCAGTTTGGGCTGCTGCCAGATCCATTGTTAAGAATGTGATATATGCATCTGAATAATTTTAGACTTCACAAGTGAAGAATAGGCAGGAACACATCCAATGAAAAAGAAAAGGGAAAATGGACTCAGGGGTGACTTGGAGGCTGCACAGATGTTTGGATCAGCTTATCTATTAAGGGTACAGAGTAAAAATCCTTTGGACATTAAGCAAAGAAAAGAAAAAGGAAAAGAAGTGTTTTCAGTGCAATAACTTTTCCCAATTCCTCTATCACAACTAAAAATGTAAATGTAGTTTTAAGAAAGCAAGTGGAAGTATTAGAGTAGGCATCAACAATGTAGTGCTAATGAACTAGTTATAATAAAAAGCACAACTGTTGCTCTGCCCTGAGGGAATGACATTAATCAAGAACTGCTGGCACTGAGTCATTTTTCTAACATATTTATTCCCACAGATTTCTAAGATTATTTCTGTGCAGATGCACAACCTAATATTCTTGAAAAATCCACTATTATTCTAGGACACAGGTATATAGAAAAAAATGAAAATCAATGTCAAATACGTCTCTATGATTGAAACATTAATATCTAGTGATGCAAGTCACATAGTCTGTGTTAGCCTATATAACTTCTCACAGTTAATTAAATTCAAAACTAGTCTTTGCTGTTTTCTTTGAATAACAGAACATGAAGACTATGTAAGTAGCAACTGCCTAGCAAAAAATAACAAGTATGAATATTTTAGTTCCAAAGACCAGAATACTGGAAGTGGGCTAAAGCTGATCCTTAAGGCATGTACAGACAATAGAAAGTGATACATGGAAAAGGCAATCTAAGTCTAGCAAGCAGTAATCTGTACTTGAATTTATATAGATTTGCTCACACAAACTATTTCTGCAACTAGTAACTCTGCCAGTATGAACTAGCATCTTAGAACTAGCACCTGGTCTTAGATGGACCAGACGGACAGAGTGTTACAGACAGGTTTTTTAATCCCATTATGGAGATGGGTAACTTTAATAGGATTGTATGCCTTACACATGGACACTTTGGAATAATAAAGACATTAGTTTACTCCTCCACATTCCATTATGATGTCCTGTCCAGAATACATTTCGTACAAAGGTAATTCTGGAGCTAATTACCATGTGCTCTAAAGTTCATTTGCTTCTAGACAGTGTTTGCTGTGTTATATATATATATAGTTTGGGGTTTTTTTCTCTTCTAATTGAAAGTCCAACTCCTACAGGGCAACCTAAAGACAAGTCATCTCCTTCTTGAACACCAGCAGGCCTGGGGCCACTTCCCTGCCTGGGTTGCTTATTCCAGTGCTTGACTGCCCTCTCAAAGAAGAGCTTTTTTCTAATATCCAGTCTTACCTTCCCCTGATATTTCTCATATCCCCCTTACCATTACCTTGTCTCTTATCACCAGACATCAGAGAAAAGAGATCACTTCAATTGTCCCACTCCTCTCCTTTATATTAGGAAAACCTAAGTGTTTTCTACAGCATGCTTCAGGAATTTCCTGGAACACTTTGTGTCTGCTGTAGGACAGACCCAGTTAACCCCTGGGAATTTGAAGTCACCTGTAAGGACCAGAGTAACTGCTCTGGAGAATTCCAATAATTCAATTTAGAATAATACATTGGTCACATCATCCTGGCTGGCTGATCTATAGTAAACTCCCTAAAAACATCTGCTTTATTTTCTTTTTCTTTAATGCAAACACTGTACAGACCAACCCCTCCAACCCACCTACCCTGCCTGTCTCTCCTGAAGGGTCTGTAACTGTCCATCCACATCATCTACTGAGCTTTTTTATATTTCTGTTTGAGTGCTCCAAAGACAAAAATCCTTTATGTCTACATTAATTTTACCACCATTCCCAGAAATTTTGTACATCCTCCCTGAACAGGAAGGTAAAATCAAAGGCTTTCACTCCATTGAGGGACCTAGAGTGAAATTCTCTAGGAGATATCCAAAGAGAAAAGTTGATTTTTTAATGATCTTGCTTTTGGAGCTCAAAAATTTTGTGTTCCATGATGTCAGTCCATGAAGCTTGACTCAGTTATCCATTTTTGCCATCTCTCAGACTGTTTATTTTATTGGTGCAGATTAAAACAAGAGTGAAAGTGCAATAGAATATGCTGCGAAACATCTATGTTCTTTTTCACAAGCTAAATCACTTCAGAAATTTTGTACAGTATGTAAAAATGAAGTGCAGAAAAGGACAGTTTATGTCCTGCATTGCACAAGCAGCTTTTTTTATGAACTATCCAAAGCTTACTGCAAGTTAGCTTGTGCACTGAATGCAAGCACATATTCCTTTCATGCCACTGGAAAACTCACTAGACAGTGACAGAGGTGTTACCAACATTTTAAGTGATTATCAAAAGGAACTGCAGACAGGACATAGTGTGGACATATTTTTCACAGTCTAGTTAAAAAGAAGATCCCCTTTGAATTTTCATGAAGGAAAAATGAACTAGCAGATATAAATTCTTCTTAAGTAAACGTGTGATGTATAGCTTTCTACTTTGATTCATCAGGGATTTATGCTCACAAGTGTTCTGGTGAAAAGCTTTTCAGTTGTGCTTAGGATTTCTATTACAATTCTTAGCAGAAAACAAAGGAGTGTTACTTTTTTACATAGTTGTTAATATTATTTCTGATACTAGTTATTACAATTTCATCATCCCCTTAGTCTTGAAATGGGCATCTGAAATGATGGAATATAAACATGTAACTCTATTTTCAGTGATCTTCAACACAACTGTAAAATAAGCATCTTGTCTCTCAAGATCCGTCTCGTGTTATTTCCCATATAGTTAAAATCTGGCTGAAAGAAACTTTTAGTGAAAGATTCGTTGCTACAAGTATGATGTTGTCAACTTCTGGACTTGCCAACTATGTTTTAGTTTGTTGTATCCGCAAGAGATGTATATGGATGTGCAGTTGTCTTAATTATATTGATACTTCAGGACTTCATAAGGGACCTATTTTTACATTCAGACTAGAACATGAGAGAAAGAATGTAAGCAAATATTTCAGCATAATTTTTATACAGGAATAGTTAGAATTTTACCCCATAAGTATCATAGAAAACCTCCAAAACCAAAACTGCAACTTTCCTAATAAAACTCCAAACACAAAACTGCAACTTTCATAACTGCAGCTTTCATAACTGTAGCCTTCAATTAGCTTGAAGTAATTGTAGTTAGTAGTAGTTTAATATTTAGCTTGGTATTGTTAAAATGATTTTGGTGGCAAATCCTTTCCTCCACTATCAAAATGATAATTTTCTTCTCTAAATACATATTTATAGGCATTGCAATACCATAAGCAGTTGTTGAATCTAGTGGCCAGTCTTCACTTGATCTTACGTGTTTTCTGGATGACTAATATCACTCAGTGAGGTGAAAATATTTTAGGGATAACTAGGTTTAAATTAATTGTCTTAATCCTACTTCATTACATCATGTCCAATTAAGGCAGTATTATTAATTGCAAAAAAACTAATAAATTTACACTACAAGCCATTCTGATTGCTTCTACAATTTACAAGCCATTTTGATTTTTCTTTTCTCTAGTGCATCAAATGATGCTAAACCACACTGCATATGACTGCTGCTAAATATATTTTTATGTGAAAAATAAAGTCCAAATAAAGTGGTTAGATGAAGTGCCTGGTCTAAACCAACAGAGTGTTACTGTAGGTGTAATAAAATCTATTCAAAGTTTGCAATCTCAGCCTGTGTATACAGAGATGCTGACTCAATTACATTTTGTGTGAGGTCTATTTCTTTCACCATTGTTAGAAAGCATATCCCATTACTGAAGCACATGAGACATGCAAGTGTAAAGTACGGCCATTGTCATTATTACTTATAATAATGTCATTATTACACATATAAGTAATAATTGTCATTATTACTTATAATAAAATGGGCATGAAAATTAAGATTTTCACAGTGTTGAACGCATGTAGTGTGGCAGAAGAATACACATATTCAGAGCTATTGTAGGACAACTGTAAACCAACCATAGTTGGTTGAGGTTGTTTTCCCTAGTACTAATTACTAGATGCTTCAAAGAAGGATCAAGGTTCCGTAGTACAAAATATGGACAAATATTAAAGGAAAGCAGTGTTTCTTGCTCTCTTCTACACTAGTAAAGTGTGAGCTGCCAGTATAAATACCCAGATATGTATGTACATACACATACATACAAATACAGTCACACGATACACATATACACAGTTTACTGATAGTGAGGATTTTAGTTTTGCTCCTGCTATCAATCTAAATGCTGTAAGGTTATAAAAGTGGTATGTAAAAATCAATAGTAATCACACTACCAGATAAGCAAAATTTAGCAGAACCAGTATTTTTTTTCTTTTGCATCCTCTGAATGACCTTGAAAAATTTAAAATGAGGCAATTACTGAAATGTAACCAGAATAACTAGATTGCAAAGGACACTGGTCTCAAGACATAAATTTTTTAGTAATAGACAGAGTTTCAAGAAGATGATTTCTGTATTATTCCAACTCTGGGGTGAATAAATACACTGCATTAATTTGCAAGTTAATACATTCTGCTGCATGTTAATATGTCAGGCCCCAAGAATCTCTCCACGTGAAATCAATAAGGCCTCTAAAAAGTCTAAGAACTTAATCTATTCATTTAAAATTCTAGAATCTTTCATTAGCTGATTCAGAAAGTATTTCTAGTATGTTCTGGTTTTAATAGTAAAATTGTAAGTGAATGATATAGGAACATAAATTAAAATAACATCTAAAAGTATATTTTAAAGTGATTGAAAACTTCATATGTATTGCTAAAATGAATGATCACTAAGTCATAGAAGCAGATCACTTTCCAGGCATTCTCTTACTTTTTTTTCACCTGTAGTTTTATATTTATAGCATCCTACTGAAAAGACAGGAATGGTACTAGAAATATTTTTTTAAAGCAGGAGTTTTGAAACTTTGTTTTTTCTACTTTGTTAATCAAAAAAATATAATGAAAGCTCTCTTACCAGTGCCGCATATCGCTAAGAAGAACATGCAGCACTATAAAGTATGAGCACCAGGTATTTTTGCTTTATCTGTTTTAACACAGATAAATAACCTGCACATTAAGGATGGATCTCTTGAATAGAATAATTTACCTGTGAATTGCTTGTAACCAGGGCTCCAATTAGGAATTTTTGGGTCTGAAGTCAGGGGCACAATGCTTATTTGGACTGATGGGTGGCAGCATCCCACTGAGGCATTAGGCAAGATCAGAATCAAGGGCTGAAATGTGTTAGTGAGAAGAATGTTAATAATAAATAACAAAAGATACAGTGACAAATGCTGACTTATGAGATGATAATAAAACAGAAAAAGCTATAATTTAAAAATATTTAATTTTACTGTATACTTACATATTTAA
>VZTB01002440.1:15867-57502 GCA_013397245.1 Thryothorus ludovicianus
TCAAAGTAAAATCACCTCAGCCTCCTTACCTTATTAAAATAAGGGAAACAATCTGCTTCCCTCTTATACACAAACAAGTGTTTCCCTATTCATTCTTGGAGTTTCCAGATATTTAAAGCGACTCAGAAACTGACCATAAGTAACACTCATGTAATTTTAGGTTTTAACACTCATGTAATTTTAGGTTTCACAGTTCATGTGAATACCTTCTCTGAGACTTCATTGTGTACAGTGTTCATGACTTAATGACCTGGCATCAGTTTGTGGAAAGTAAGATTGTCCTTTGAATAGTGTTTTCACATGCACATGTATTAAAATTTTTTCTTATGCGTCAAGATGTGAATAGAGATTTAGATGAGAACATCTGTTACGGATTTTTAAAATTAGTATTTCTAGAAGTTAATTATGTACTGATTAATAATATTTGATTTTAAATGCAATGGACTGCAGCTCTGTCCATATTCTTTTGCCATGCATTATTATGTAAAATAACTTTCCTGAGCTTTTTTGGCAGCAGTTATCTATCTGTGAAAGCCAGGAAGCCTCAAAAGTTAATGTTTATGTCAATTAATTTCCATCAGTAGTGTTTCATCCTGTTGGATTTGGGGGATTTTTTGTGTATTATTTAATCTGTTGTGTAATTTAATCTGCTTTAGTGTAGCAGGATGTGAGTGTGATACAGCTAGAAACTAAAAGGACAAAAAGGCAACACAATGGGGTAACAAAAGTCCGGTTAAAGTCAACTGTTTAAGTTTTTGAATTTCCTCATTTGAGAGCTCAACATTTATGATATTTTTAATTCTTTATTTTTTTAATTTTGAAACACATTTGAGATACAATTACTAAGCTACTTGGATGCAATACAGAAATCAATGCAATGAAACTGAACCAGATGTATCTTGCACATTTTCCTAACTGCCTACTGAACTCACACCAATTGCCAGAGATCTTAATGAGGGTTCTTGAGTTTAGTCTGGAGAAGACAAGGCTTCAGAGAAGTCTTCAGGGAGACTTTATCACAGCCTTCCAGTTCTAGCAACCTTCCTGTAAAGGAGTCTTAGAGGAAGACTGGAGAGAGACTTTTTACATGGGTGTGTAGTGACAGGACAAAATGGCTTTAAACTGAAGAAAGTTGGTTTAGATTAAATATGAAGGAGAAATTCTTTACTGTGAGAATACTGAGGTGCTGGAGCAGGTTTCCCAAAGAAACTGCAGATGATCCATCAATGGAAGGGTTCAAGGTCAGGTTGGAAGGGACTCTGAGCAACCCAGTCTAGTGAAAGATGTTCCTACCTATGACAGGAGCACTAGAACTAGATGACTTTTAATGTCTTTTCAAACCCAAACCATTCTATGATTCTGTAAGAGCAAGAAACTTTAATATACACATACAAATATACAAACAAGAAATTTTTATGAACTGATTATAGAAGTCTCTAAACTTCTTACACTAAACTCAAGTGAAAAAATTGTTTGTAGTTAATTTTTCCACAAGGTATTCTCATCTTAACATTTCACAATTAAGCAGACACTGAATTTCACTTTTGTTTCTACTCAGTTTTTCTTCTGATTGATAGTACACAGTAGCAGCAAATTGTCTTATGATTCATAGTCCTGGAAAAGGATGAACAGAATTTAAAATCAGAAACCTATTCCAGTGCGAAACACAATTATAAAAATACGCAGTCTGCTGATTCTTCAAATGTGCTAAGAAGTTTCTCAAATGAAAGCAGACATGAGACTCTTTGATTTATCAATATTTCTGAAAAAGTCACTTCAGGAAAAAGCTAGATATCAATGCTGGTATCAAATAGCACATTGGCAAAATTGTAACATTAAAATATTTTATATTAAAAATAAATTATTAGGTATCTTTACCACAATTGTTTTGCTTTTGAATCTTTTGGCCAATTTCAGGAAAAANCACACCACCACTTTGGTAACACAGCTTTCATTATTTGTGGGATCAGACTCTACATAATTTAATTCCTAATTTTCACTATTGCTTTGTAGCTACATTGGTACAAACAACACCAAACCCATGTCAAATTGTTCTTTTCTTCTCCTCCCTTATTTTTGAATTCTAGTCAGATCAGTTAAAGATCTTTCTTTGTAATTAAAAAAATAAATCAAATTCAGCTCTTTTTATTTCCTATATTAAAAAAAAAAAAGCACTGAGCAACTATTAAATTTGAAAATATTGATATCTTGTTCCACCCTTTATAATGTAATGGAAATAAACTGCATATTGGAGCTCCCTGGGAGAGCATTTCAGGATCTAGAAATAGCTTCCACAAGCTCCTTTTCTTGGAGGAGGAAGATTGTTAGATAAGCAATTCCAGTAAGTATTCCCTGACACTGAGGCACAGATACAAAATAAAGTACAAAAGCTCTCCCTAGGGCAAAGAATACATATAATTTGCCATTAAGCTTCTTCAAAGTTTAGGTTTAAAAGATATTGTCAAGGCAGTTTTACCTCAGGCAGAAACAGGAGTTAACTTGATCCTCCCAGGGAGTAGCTTCAGAGTGTGTCATTCCCAAGATACCTTTCATGTGAAGGACCAAAGCAATTAGATGTGTTTATGTAATTGCCTCAAAGAGTAGAACTAGCTCTCACCCACAGAAATGAAGGAAAGCTAGCTGTCATGGTTTTCACCCAATGCTGAGCAATGTTGTATCCAGCATTCCCAGGACCTGAGAAGCTACAAGAGTAGCCTGCAGCCCTGGCACTGCCTTCAACACAGCTTGACCTGTGGGGGAAACCCAGTCCTCTGAGATGAGTCACAGGTGTCTAACCCTCCTGGTTTTGAATGTCTTCTATTCTGCTTCCTCTGCTGCTACAGAGCTGAGCCAGCCATGAACGGAAAGCCAGAGCTACCAAAAAACTCAGACAGATATTTTTGGTTACCAGAAATTGTAACAACAGGAGCCAGTTTGTGCGTAGGAGATGCTACAGCAAGCAACAGAAATAAATGATCTACTGATCTGTGGAGAGGTTACCATTCAGTAAACGGCAGAGGAAGCAAATTGAAAAGATTGCAAAGGGAACAGTTTTTACTTGGAACTGCCACTGTTCTGCTTACCCTCAAAAGTGAAATTAACGAGCCCCAGATAGAGTTATTTGAATTTAATATTTGTCTAGCAGCTGCAGAAACACCAGAAGAAGAGGATTGTCATGAGAATGGCGGGTGAGATACAACTACTGAACTATTGTGCTTAGCATCTGTGTTTCTTGATTTGTTATATGAGCTAGTGCTGCAAAAATATGTTGGCAAGAGTTGGGAATTTATTTTTATTCCCCACAAAAAGCTAGTGGGCTAAAGAAAAATATTTTAAAATAGCTTTATACATTTTAAATACAAACAGATAATTGAAACAGTAGCGCAATTACATTAGTTTCTTCAATTGTTTGCTTCTATATCTTTGTGGCTTTTATTTCCCACACTGCTTCATTGAAAAGCAAGCAGCTAAAAAGTACTTTCTACTCCTCAAAGCTCCTTCTATTAAGCTAACCGTGTCTTTGTGCTGGAGATAGTCCCTGCAGTAGCAATGGTAGACACCTTATGATGATGAAATGCCAAAAGGGTTTTTTTTCTTCAGTGGAAGGTTAATGACAGAAACCTCCACAGTATTGATAAGCAAATACAACATTAGGTTGCCTTCCTTAACAGAAAATCCTAAAAGAATGAAGTCTTTCGACTTCATAAGACTGGAGCTTTATACCAAGATTTTATCTCAAACAATTTAGACACTTAGGACTTTATAAGAATGTGCTCATTGTCCATTTAGTAGCATAATATTCCACCAGTTTTAAAGCAGCACATACATGTTAGTGTCAGTCAGCAAGAAACTTTGATATTGAGTATTATGCTTAGTTTCCTTTCTTGCTCCACTTTAAAACTCAGAGGATTCAGCCAGAAGACTATTACTTTTCAAGATGGCAAGCCTTCAAGGAGACCTCTGAGATGGAAAAGATGAGGACAATGATATGTTTCCACAGCAGGAGCTACTAGAGCAGATTTAGTTAGAAGAAATCCAATCTGTCTCTTCACTCTTCCATTTCAGAAACCCTGGATGAAAATCCCTGTGGTGAGGCAAAGCAGTGACCAGTGGGAAAAAGAGAGGAAGCTGTCTAGGTGAGTGACCAGGGGGACAGCCTGCAGAGGATTCTGTGAACATACAGGGAACAGAGAAATGAAATGATGTAGCAACTCAGAGCCCCACTGCAGCGTAGTGGGGACTGTTCTTCCAGCTTGTACAATAGAGCAAAAACCGTGGATCTAACAGGAGGAGTGAGAAGAGAAAGGGATATACCACAATGAAAAGCTGTCTCAAGTAAAACTGGCAGAATTTAGTGTTCAGAGGTGGACAAAATAAGCCAAATTATGTGGACAAAAGAAAAGAAAGAACATAAACTTTACCAAAACAACCAACCAACCAACCAACCACACAAAACCCCACCACCCTCAAACCAAAACCAATACAGAAAAAAAAAAAGATCAAAAATAAGTCAGGGAAATTCAAGTTTGCAAAGCCCAAAGAAGCTTATAGCCATCATAAAGTGAGGCGAATGTTTGCACAGACCTGAGATTCTGTGAATCTTGATATTTTCTAGTCCAGCTCCCTGTGGGATACAAATGAGTCACTTCATTCTTCTCTGCCACTGGCACAAAAGCAGTTCTCCAAAACACAGACTTTGGAACAGAAGATAAAAATTCATGAAGGCAAGAATTACATTACGTGTAATATAAACAATGTACCTTTTTATATTTATATGCCTATGACTTGGCAATAACAATTCAAATCGTATATTAATTAGTAGCATTGTTATTGTCTGGAGAAGACCTAAGGCAGAGGAAATCAATGAGAGACTTCACTGAAATCTGGAAAGGTGTGAAAGGAGAAGTTTCAGACAAGTTCTTTCACAGCAGCTCTTTCTTTGAAAGTGATTCAGTGAAGAAAATGCCACGAGCATAAATATGATTAAATTTTCACTCCATGTATCTGTCAGGCAAGTGACAATTTTTGGTAATTTCTTGTATTTTCCTTACAATGTTTCAATAGCTGTTCAACAATTTCTGACAAAAATTGCTCTTTTCTGTGCAAACTTGTGAGACTGAGAAGGGAAAAAAAGGGTAATAGAATTCTGCAATATCCTTCTCCTTGGCTGTTAGTTATACTCTCTCTTTGCTTCTTACTGTAAATTTCAAGTTTTAAAAAAATCTGCTAACAAATGCTTATTTAACTCTGCAGACTGAAACAGATGTTCATTCTTATTTGTACTTTAAACCAAAATTAAGAAAACCTTTTTAGGCAGCTGCCACATCCAGCCTCTGGTGGTGCAGCTTTAGACTAGCCCCCCTCACCCTCTTGTGGAGTATGAAACTGTTAAGAAGCCTGTGCCTTGTCGAATAGCCTGTTCTCCTAAGATGCTCTACATTGCATGAAATAAGCCAGATCTTTCAAAATAGCTCTTCATTTTGAATTCATATATCATTGCTGAGAAAAGTCTAGAGCAAGATCTTGACACTGTTTCAAAGCAAAACTTGCTGCTGACATTAACAGTGAAGGATGAAGAAACAGTATTTTTACTTACAATCTGATAAACACATTCCAAAAGTAACAGAAATACCATTTCCTAGTCTGTCTTATTTAGCCCTGATTCACTGTGGATGTGTTCTTTGCAAATATATTATGTAGATTACTTATGTCCCAAAAATCAAGTGTAAATGGTGCATAACAAACTTGTGGCATAAATTATTAAGTAGATTTTTACAATCAATGCTCAGAAACATTCTGCAGTAGAAATTCTTTCCCAGTCACATTCTGGATGTTTAGATGTATTTCTAAATACAATTACTTTTATGAATTTCTCAGGAAGGCGTACTGCTTCAGGCATCTTCTGAATGCTGGCACACAAACAAACCAGCATAGCTATGGTTTTCTTCTCTTTTTCTCCCACTATCATGATGTTTAAAAAAAAAAAAAAAAGAGTAAATAATCAAAACCCAGGCATATTTTGATGTAGATGTATCTTGCAGATGTTTAGTGCATTACACAAAACTGTATTTCCAGACAGAAAAAGGAAATTGTTTGTCCTGATGTGCTGAGGGATGACCATTCAGAACCATAGTCTTAACTTATAGAATATATCAACATTTATCCAAAGTTAAGAAAATGTATCTACATTTATGCAAAAGTTGCTAAAGCAGTTTTTTACTTATCCTTGGAGACAGCTTATTATTGAAAAAAAAGATTTAAGCGACTTTCAAGGAGCAAGGCGGTGGCAGGTTAAAAATGCAGTGAGAAGGGGTAAAGCATTTGTTCTTAAATGTATGACTTCTGAGGCATCCTGCAAACATGGGTGCCCTCCCTGAGCCTGTTGCATTTTGTAAAATGGGATGTGTCACTGGCAAGTAGTGGTGATCACTGGAATCAAGCCCTTAATCCTACTGGCTGATCCACAGTTAAGCACCAGATGCCTCACATGGATCAGTCCCTACCAGGCCCTAGGGATGCCCGCCACGGGCTCACTGCTGAGCGAGTGCCGATGTTTGCTGCGTGAGCGGCGCGGCGGAGGGTGCCGGGGAGGCACGGCCAAACTGGTACTGAGACGAGGAAGAGACCGTGTGGCAGACAAACAGCATGGGGACAAACGTGCAAAGACACAGCCCACCTCTGCGTGCTCAGTTGTGCAGAGCTGTTGCTACTTCATTTCCACGGGCACCCAGCCACTCTTCACACTCATGTAAAGAGTTTATTTTGTTCGTAGTTTTCTTGTGGCTACACCCTTGATCAATACCACTTTAAACCAGGTTTCTTCTGTTGTCTCCTTATTGCTACATACACACACAGAGTATTTCTATACTCTCTAATAGATAGGGAATAAAGCTCTGGGCTCTCTTCTTAGTACATAACCTTACTGTTCCAGGAAAGATATTAGCATTAACAGCTGGCATCTCTTGCTACAGATTTACTACAGATCATCCTAATGGTTCTGTCTTGTAACAATGTCACAACTCAATTTATATCTATTGCAAGTACTATTTGGACATTGTGATGCCGTGACACAGTGCATGACTTCTGTTACTCATGCAATGCCGTCACCACACAGTTCAGCCCATACAAAGTTCCTGCAGGACTTTATCTTTTTACCCCTCGCACTGACAACAGGTTATAGGTGTTTTTCCTGTCAGCATTGCTCAGAGATCAGGCACAAGGAAGACACTATATACCCCAACACAAATGTCGTCTAAGATATAGTTTACCAAGCAATAACTGCAAAAGATGCTTCTTCCACATTTTTGTTAGTTCGCCTGACACAGTTGGGTGTCTCACTTGGGATTCCTTAGGAGCCAGATTAAATAGAAGTGGACATACATCAGACATACAAAATGAAAGTGTGGAGATGGCCATATGACCATAAAATATATAAATATTTTATAAGTCAATTATTTATAAATAACATAATAAACACACATATACTATATATATNCTTTTCTGGTTTGTCTTTTTTTGCCTCTAGTTTCTGTCTCAAGAGTATGATTGAGAAACAGGGAAGTGAATGTCAGAGTTTGCAAGCAGAGAAGTATGCCTCTGTGGATTGAAATAAAATTCATATCACCCATGGGGAAGAGGAAGAAGAAAGAAAGTATCTATGCTCTGGCAGTAACAAAACACCATTTTGAAAACATTACCCAAGACAGCCATACTTACTGTTTTGGCCTAGCTAACTTACCTACTGTATGCTTCCCCAAACAGTCACTGCACAGGCTTCTAGCCATATGCTTTTGGTAAAGTGCACTGGTTTGGAATGAAACGATTTTGCTTTCAATATAATCTCTTCTACTTCAGAATCTGTCCTACAGCAAGTTAGTTTGACTTTTCTGACATAACCACAGAAGGTGCAGTCAAACTACAGTCATAGCATCAAAGAAGAAAGTTTGACAACAGGTATTACAAAATTGCAGGAAATGCAAGGTAAAGACATATTTTACAAATACATATGTCACCACTATGACTGCCACTCTTATGAGAGGGCACCTACAGTGCTGCATCCAGCTTCCGAGGACCCCAACATAAGACCTGGACCTCTGGAAGCACGTCCAGAGGAGGCCCACAGTAAAGATCCAAGGGTTGGAGCACTTGTCATGAGGACAGACTCTCAGATTTGGGTTTGTATGACCTGGAGAAGACTCTATGGAGACCATATAGCACCTTTAAGTTAGTACCTAATGGAACCTAAAGGAAGGCTGGAAAGGAACTTTTTAAATAGGCATGTAGTGACAGAAGTGGTGATGGCTTTAAGAAAAAGGGTATGTTTACATTAGCTACTATGAAGAAATTCCTTACTGTGGGGGTGGTGAGCTGCTCTAACAGGTTGCCCAGTGTAGTTGTGGATGCCCAATCCCTGAAGTGTTCAAGGACAGACTCCATGCATCTTTGAGCAACCTGGTTGGGGGATGGTGGAACCAGATGATCTGTAAGGTCTCTTCCAGCCAAAACCATTCTGATTGTATGATCACAGCTGTTCACCCAAAGGGATTAACTAAATTACTGAGGGATTGTCCAAAGACAACAGGATTACTCATGTACAGCTAATCACTTCAAATTTAAGGTAACCTGAGTATTACTCTGCTATGGATGGACTGCGACAAAAGATGTGTCTCCTAGTAACTATCTTTATTATAAAGTCTGTACACTATAAATTTTTTCCACCAAAAATTATTTTTCCTCTGTTCAGCTCTAAAATTAACTATCTTACTGCTTGTGTGATCAGACCACCAAAACAGATATTAATTGCTGTTTTGCTGATAAACAGACAGCTTTTATCTGCAGGATTTCCTTTTAATAAGTACTCTTCCTAGAATATGAAGGCAAAATAATTTTAAGAAAGCTCTTACATAAACCCCCCTCTGGAATTGTTAATATTTCTCCTAAGAGTGTCTTGGAAAAACATATTAGTTTCATGTACCTTTCTTTTTCTCTGTAAAGCAGCAAGCAAATTCAGAGTTGCAGCAAGCATTGTGCTGTAGAGCTATGCAATTTGCAGCAGGGCTGAGGCTTACCAGTACAATTTTAACACTGAGGTTAAGTATAGGTAATTGTGTGACACAATTATTGCTGAAGAATCTGCTGCTTGGGCAACTTATTGCAGTCTCTATGCCTGGTGCCACTGGAACACTTGGAAAAATTCACAGCTTTATAGTTAAGCTTAAGAATAATAAAACTCTTCATTTTTGAAATTGTGACAATATTTACAAATTTTTATGTAAGCAAATTTTGGAAATTGGAGCTGTGGCACAAATTTGAATCTTTAATTAATGTAAGCTTTATATTTTCATTCTAGTGGCTTTTAGTTTTAGTTTGTACATTTCCCCTTTTGGATGAGTGGCGCCTTGTATTTTGGGTAATTTCAATTCATAAATTTTCTATTTTTTTCATTACATAGTGAAAGAGGGCAGCAAGGTAAATTCTTTCAGGCCTACATACATTTTTCTAACTTGAAATGTAAAAAATATAGTCAAGTTATTTTATTTCACATCCTACTGTTTTCTTTAGGATTTCCTTAGCTACAGGTTAAATTTTGGAAAGCTAGTAAATTATAAGAATGGCTTCACCCTTTCCCTTCCTTGCTCTCTGGCAACTCCCAAAGCTGTTTTTTTGATGTATAAGTTCAAGGTAACCATTTATGTTATGAAGGGCTCAGGAAAGACTTTCAAGATTTTTGGGGCTTTTTTTCCACAGTTGTTGTCTGTTTTGCTGTATAGGGAAATAAAACCTTATTTAGGAAAAAAAAATACTTTATTTTTTAAAATCATGTCTGCCAAATTGCAACAAGAACAAAGTACAGTAAAAAAATTACTCACACAGCCTGCAAAAGCTAACAAAACACTAAGCAAATACCAAACCTTTGTCAAAGTCCTTTTTGGGTCCAATATATATTCTTCATACTACAGAGGTAATGCCCACTTAAGAGTGGCATCAGATAAAGTTTGTAAAACCATTTTAACACAGTCACTAGTATCTGCTCTCTCTATATACCAGCCTTTGACACAGGTATTTTTTTCCTCCAGACACATGAAGTAAAGTCTGAAGTTCAAATATAAATTTCTTTCCTTGTGTCAGGTGTTCAGCATTAACTTCAAAGGTTTGCCTGGAATCTACCAGAAGCTTTTCATGGGTAAATATTTACAACCTGGTAGAAACATTTCTGCACCTGTTAATCCAAGCATACAGCCTACACTACATTATTGACATTTTAAAAAGGGAGCAAATGCACAAAATATGATGGTGGAACTGAATATATTTTTCTTTCTCAAAGCCTACAGCTATTTTTGCTGCTTTTCACAACTAATTGTGAAACGTGTATAGCATGCCAAACAAACCTATAAAGAATATATGTGATAAGTCAAAAGCTGCCATGGGGGTTTTTGTCCCATACTCGTCTTTGCAAAAGAGGCTAAAATCAGTCAGTATAGGCTGTGATCTCTTCTGTAGTATTCTAGCATTAGGAAAAATAAAAGACAGAGATTTTATTCTTCCTGTGAAACTGCAACTCTGAGATGAGCTCAGCTGGTTAAAGCATGGTGCTAATAATGCCAAGGTCATGGGTTTCATCCTGTATAGGCCATTCAATTAAGAGCTGGACTCAGTGGTCCTTCTGTGTCCTTTCCAATGTAGACTATTTCATGATTCTGTGAATTTACTAAATGTAAACAAGAGTAGAGCGTCTGACAAATTCTATACACATGCAATGTATAAACAAAGATTTGCTGTCACACCTTTACTTAAATTTTCATGTCAATATTATCTCTGCAATTACCTCAAGAACCTAGTATTTCCACTGTGATCATTTGTTTTGCAATGCAAAACATGTTTTGGTCAATTTTATGCTCCATCTCTATCTAAACCTTTCAGAGACAGCTACGAGTGAAATCAGTAAATACATAAAACCAGAGCACTCACCTCATTATGGCTTGAGAGCACAGTGACATGAGGCTCTTGTGTCCCATTCAGTGGAATACAGTGCAAAGAGTCCTAAGTCAACTGAGACTACAGAGAGCCACTACAAGTAGCACAGAATAGTGGCATTGCATTTATAAATGGCACAAATCTAAATAGTCTAAAGTTAGCTTTATTATTTACATGAAGTAAGCTTGGGTACCCCCACACTGGAATCATCCCAGTTCTCCCTATGCCAGAATAAGAACAGTGACAGGTAGGTTTTATTAAATATTTGCAGCATTTTCTGTCTTTCACAAAGTCTGTAAATGCTTTTTTATCTTATAGTTTTACTGAGGTTGCAAAATCCAATGCCAACACATGTCATTAAGACTTTCTCCCCGCCCATGTGCTCTTCCTCAGCAGTCTTTGTTTCAATTTTAAACATGATCTGGAAGAAGCTTCTGAGGTGTCGCAGAAACTCAATTCTGAATGAGAGAAAAAAACATGGTTTATGAAACAAAACAGATAGTCCAATAGCATTGTGTACTAACACAAATTCCAGCAATGAGCATGGTGAATGAAATACTAAAATATTGCTTAGTACAAACAGAGAAACAGGGCTACAAGCCCCACACACTGCTCTCACTTGTCTTGTAGAAGTAGCTAGTGACCCCTCCTGAAACCTCTGCACTCTGTATAAGCAGAGAGAGGAATGGCTGGTAATACAGCAAGACAAAATGGTGAGGGAAGAAGAAAGAAAGGAGAGAAATGTAGCCAGGCAAGGTCATTTACTCCTAGTGCTGACTCTTCGTCTGGGTTGTAAGAACCCCATAGCAACCTGTGATTTCCCTTTCTCCTGCCCAATGTTTAAAGCAGAAATAAAACATAAACAGGGATAGCCAAAAGACTGTGTGCATACTTTAAGAGAAATCCCAAAGCATGTGTTTGGTTTTTGACTGATTACTGACTTTTTCACTTCTCAGTTAAATGTTTCATTAGAATTATATT
The DNA here is from genome assembly GCA_013397245.1 of Thryothorus ludovicianus. Taxonomy (NCBI): domain Eukaryota; kingdom Metazoa; phylum Chordata; class Aves; order Passeriformes; family Certhiidae; genus Thryothorus; species Thryothorus ludovicianus. The sequence goes on from VZTB01002440.1 coordinate 27,823, forward strand.
CCGACTCAGAATTGTTCCTGTTTTCTCAGAAAAAAAATTCCTTTCACCATTTGAGACAGAAAGGCAAGAAGAAACCCCAAACAAACACTGACTGGAGGGTGAGTAATACAAAAAACTATAAAAAAAAAAAAATCCCCAAAATATCCAAGAAAACATTTTTACTGGTTTCTCCAAAAGAGAACACATTCAATTGCATCAAAAGACTACAGAAGAAAAGTTGTAATTGTTCTTGACACAAGTTTGGACCTTTCCAGTCATGGCCACAAGCAAGTCTTCAGTCATGAACTAAGATTTAATCTCCTCCAGCAACTGGTATGTGCTTTTCTTAGTTAAAAGAAAGGGAATGTGGACATCCAGTTCACATATTGGCTTGTCTGCTCTACATGCTGAAAGCATAATTGCAAGCTAATCACACAGATATCATTGCAACAAATCAAGACTAAGTACCCACAAAATGGTAAGGAGGATAAAAGCCTAAGCCTGTCCCCACTGTGGTATCATGAGGCCTCTGAAAGCCTCTTGGCAGCACCTATTCACAGAAATTGTGAAGGAGTACAAGGAAAATTGCAGGAGCAAAATTGCTTTATACACTTCAGCTGGGCAGGTTGCTGTTCCTGCACTCAGACACATGCATGGGAGAGGAGGAAAATGGCAGGAGACTGAAAAAGAGAGGCTGATTTACCCATACTGGTGTGTGCTTGGGATGAACTTACTTATCTCTGGGGTAATCTGCTAAATACCTCTGCAGGGTGAATGTGGGAACATTGCTCCCAATGCTATATATACTCCCAATGCTATGTATACTTTCTCCTTCACCTTCCTGGACTTATAACTTGACTCAGCACAGACACCAGCTCTCTCATCTCTCAAATGGTCTAACAGTTGAAAGGAAGAACTGAAAAGCACATTTTCTTTCATGCCTCCCCAGCTGCAAGGTTTCTGGTTGCAGCTATAGTAGGCAAATGGGTATAAGCTGGCACAAATGCTCCAGTAAAGCTGACAGACAAGCTCTCTATCGGCCCTTTCCTTAGCTAAGTCCTCTCACAGCCTCTGTCATGTGACAAGAAAGCAGCCAAGCCCAAAACAGCAGGAGTGGCATGCTGAACTGCAAGGATGGCACAGAATAAACTATAAAAATGCCAGAGACTCAGGGAAAAATCCTAAAAGGGGAACAGGAAACTCTGCAACATGTTGGTGGGATCAGTTCAGTCCATTCCTCTCTTTGCACATAGATGGGCTACCCTGCCTGCATCTCTGCTTTTTTTCCCTTTTGATTAAAGGCATAGAGAGAAAAATATCAGCCCCCATGTACATGGGAAAGTCTTGCTGGAGTATGAGCATGGGGCAGGCTGCCTGGGAACATCACGGGAGAATGCAGAAGCAGCAAAAGACCAGCTTTGTCTTGTAGCAGTGGAAGCACAAGTGGTATAAGCCCGGAAAAAAGAAGAGAGAGAGAGGCAGGAAGGTAGGGGTACATGGCAGAAATCAGGTTTACATTAGCTCTGTGACTGCTCTGGCTCATGGGTGGGCACCTTAAATAATAGTGCAGGCTGCAGCAACCAGAGAACACAGGCAGAGGCTGGAGGACTGAGGAAGGGAGTGAAAGGTACAAAGGAGGTTTATTTTGCCAAAAATTTATACTGTGTGTTCAGGCAAGAACAAGGCAGCAGCTGAACAGAGCTGCTCCTTAGGTGTAGGAGAGCACATGAGCCACACTGGAAGCCTTACAGCCAACAACAACAAGAGTAAAAGGCCTGTTTATCTAAGTGCTGTCTTTTCCCCAAAGCTTGCTAAGAACCACCAAAAAGTACACAAGAACTTCACCTACTGGGCAAAGCAACCATCTAGCAGACCAGTGTGAGAGAAGACCTGTGCACCAGCAGCACCTTCTTGTTTCAGTTGTCGTGGGGCTTGGGAACTGAGCAGCCCCAGCACTGCTCTCCTGAGTCCTGCCAGAGACCTTCCCAGGACGAGACAGACTGAGGAGCTGGGGGTGGACATGCCCAGTCAGAGGAGCAGCTGTCAGCTTGGCTGGGCAGAAGCACCTAACCCCACCTCTTGAAGTCCTTAAAACTTTGCAAAGCCATGGATTGGGACACTCAGGCTTTCCTGTTGCTGTCCTTCATGTACCCTCGATCATGTTGATCTACCTGCATGCAGACAGGTCTGTCCTGCCAGACTGACCTCTGAGCTAGTGGCATGGCCAGTACCCTGAATTTGATTTTAAGCTCATCTTGACAGAAAAGCACTTGCTTCTGTGAAATATGGATGCTAAGAAAGGGGTAATGCAGACAGCTACTAGTCATGCAGACTGCTAGCCCCACTGCCACTCAGGACAGCCTTGCTCATGGTGTTTGTTGCCTGTCCTTCCACTCCCCATTGTTAGCTGAGGCAATGAATGTCTCCCATGAAAATAAGAAATTTCCTCATTCTAATGAACATATTCCACAGCATTTTGTCCCCATGTGATGCTCTCAGCAGCCAGCTGAACTTTCACATTCATGCTACATTATGCTGGACAGAGAAGCAAATCTGCATAATACAGCTTTTAAATAATTTCAGATTCTGTAGGGTGAAAGTGTTAAATGCAGAGATGTCAGAGGTCTGAGAGAAGAGAAGGAGAAGGACATGGAACATCACAATACTGCAATTTACTTCATAAGCTTGTGTATCCATTGAGTTCCTTGGGAGCCAAATTTACCAGTCAGCCCTAGTAGAGGGCATGGGGTGCTGCCTAAAAAGCTGCATTCTATCTGAACAGATTCTCACAGAATCATAGATTTTACCATGTGCTGCTTCCTGACCTTCATCCCTGCTGCATACACCTAGCTTGGAAGAAGTAACAACCCACCAACTTGAACTCAGTCTGCTTACAAAACAAACTTGAGTATTTGCTTGATTGTCACAGAACAAAAAAAGGTAAAAAATTAAAAAATACTCACAATGACAAGCGATTGAACTGTCTCATATGCTTAATTGTGCATTTCAAACACTAATATCTACTCTTCTGAAACCTTACAAATGAATACTTACTTTACAGGGGATTACTTCCCCTTTGTGCAGTGGGACACTTCCCTGTCTTCCCCTTAAAATCTGATGACTGTTGTTCCCAAGGTATCATGAGTTGAGAAGAGCAGTTAGGTAATGTTTAGCTCTCAGGTGATGGCACCACCATTCTTCAGTTATCACAGTACTGTACCTTTCACGTATACAGCACCGGTACCATGATAACCGAAAAAGGACAGTTCATACTCTTATTATTTGATGCCATTGTCAGAGAAAAAAAACTCCCTTCATTTGAGTAAGGAAGAACTGCTCAGTCTCTAGAAATGACTGTGATCTAGTAAATCCCTTGCAAGCCTGAAAAATTAAGTTTTTTTATAATGGATGCTGTTTCCCTAACCAATTTCTCCTAGAACTCAATTAGGCCACTGCTGTGAAAGATAATAAAAAGTGTAAAAACATGGAAAACTAAAGCAAGGACAAGGAAAATCTCCATGCTTCACTGGATGTGGAGAGGAACATTGTCATCAAGGATGAAGAAAGGACCATGGTGCTTAATGTCTTCTTTTTCTCATTGTTTAACAGTGTTTAACTTATCCTCAGGACAACCAGCCCCCTGAGCTGGGAGCTGGGAGCAGAACAGATTCTGCAATACATGATGAGGTACTGAGCCATTTAGACACTCACAGGTCTTTGGGATCGGATGAGATTCATTCAAGGGTACTGAGGGAGCTATCAGAAGACCTCATCAAGCTGCTCTCCATCATGTAGCATCAGTCCTGGATAACTTCCCAGAGGACTGGAAGCTGGCCACTGTGATGCTCATACCAGCAGGGTCAGAAGGAGGACCCAGGGAACTATAGTAATAGCTTATTGCTTGGATGGTTATCCTCTTTGCTGGGTTAACACCTGGCTGTGCAGCTGGGCTCTGAGATTGGTGGTGCATGGAGTTACATCCAGCTGGTGCCTGGTCACCAGTGGTGTTCCCTAGGGCTCAGTACTGGGGCCAGTTCTGTTTTATGTTCATCAATGACCCAGATGGGGGGATGGGGACCCCCCTCAGTCCTTTTGCAGATGACTCCAAGCTGAGTGGGAGTGCTGATCTGCTGGAGGGCAGGAAGGCTCTGCAGAGGGATCTGGGCAGGCTGGACCATGGGCCAGGGCGAGTGGGGTGAGGTTCAACAAGGCCCAGGGCTGGGTCCTGCCCTTGGGTCACAACAAGCCCAGGCAGTGCCACAGGCTGGGGCAGAGTGGCTGCAAAGCTGCCCACAGGAAAAGGAGCTGGGGGTGCTGGTGACAGCAGCTGGACATGAGCCAGCAGTGCTCAGGTGGCCAAGAAGGCCAATGGCACCCTGGCCTCTACCAGCAATAGCGGGGCCAGCAGGAGCAGGGCAGGGATTGTCCCTCTGTACTCAGCACTGATGATACCACACCTTGAACCCTGTGTCCACTTTTGGTCCCCTCACTCCAAGAAAGACATTGAAGTGCTGGAGGGAGACCAGATAAGGGCAGTGGAGCTGGTGAAGGCTCTGGAGCACCCATCCTGTGAGGAGAAGCTGAGGGAGCTCGGGTTGTTTAGCCTGGAGAAAAGGATGCTCGGGGGGGGGGATCTTATTGCTCTCTACTACTCCCTGAAAGGAGGGTGTAGGCAGGTGAGGGTTTGGTCTCTTCTCCCAGGCAACAAGCAACAGGATTAGAGGAAATGGCCTCAAGCTACCCCAGCCAGAGTTCAGGTTGGACATCAAGGAAGAGTTTTTTCACTGCAAGGTGGTGGTGGAGTCACAATCTGTGGAAGTGTTAAGGAACAATCACACCTAGCACTATGGTCTAGTTGAGAGACAGTGTTCAGTCAAAAGTTGGACTTGATGATCTTAGTCTATCTTCACCAGCCTTGATTCTGCGATTCTGTAAACGTGTGTTTACAACTAGCAATATAAGAAATGATTGTTTTTTCTATCCTCCGAACAACTACCAGCTACAGACAAAGCTTTAATAAAAACTGAGACTGAAGGACCAGATAGGATTCTCCTGCTCAATAAAACCTTGAAATAGCCCCTAGTTCCATGAATTGAAGTCTTAAGCTGTTTCACAGGAAAAATCACTGTTTTAGAGTTTGGCTAGCCACTTGAAATGTGACATTTAATGACACAGCTACAGAGAGATCACTAGGGAAAACATAGTAGTGTACACTAGGCAACAAAAAGCCAACAGATGTACACATACGTTCCAGGTCAAAAACCATCAATAAACCCTGCCTCTGCAATTCTCAGAAACAGGAACAATATAGAACAGTAAAGGGACTCATCTAACATGTAGAAACAAACTCTAGGCAACTTACACCACTTGTCTTATTTGAAGTCAGGTACAAGTTGTTCTATTTGTTACCATAGGCCAAGTCTTCCATATATAAAAATAGCTGCGCAATAGAACAAGTGAATTAAAACAGGACTGTGTAATTGAACTGAACAAAACAACTTACGTGTATGGAGACAGAGGTCCCAACAGGACTTTGGAAACATCCCGCTGTCCAAGGGTCATAAGGAGCAGAGCAAGGCTCTGATTTGTTGAATCTACACAGCCTCCCTGCGAACCAAAATGTTTTAATAAGTAATCTCTGTACAAACCAGAAATTGGGATGGGAGGAGAGTAACATAGGCAAAAGATATAGAAGGCTGAAATACCACTCCCAATTTCTAAGGGCCAAGAAGATAAAAATCTAGATGTTTTAACAATGACAAATTAATTTCACATGGCAGGCTGGGAAAAGAACAGAACTAAAACAAAACGCATAAGAAGGTCACATTAAACATCCCTCCTGATCTGTTTTAACATCTCAGAATGTACATCCTGAAGAATTTTCTTTGCAGTAAATTGAAAAGAGGTATTAGTTCTAGTTCACATGCATCTGAAGATCCATGAATTCCAGCACTTTGTGATAGTTCAGCGTTAGGAGGTGTAAAACAGCAGGTTAAAAGTTATTTAGCACTTATCCACAAAACTCCTTGCTGCCAACTTTTGTGGGTTTACATTTGTAAAACGTATCTCCTTATAATTAAAATGGAAGATTTTTTTTTTTACTGCTAAGTGAAAGAGCCATACATAAAACTAAGTAGAATGACACATACTCTTGTACATATTTGACTGTAGTAAGTAATATGAAGGTAAATTGTTCCGTATGTGGAAGCTGTTCCACATGCATGCATAGATTTCCATGATGTATACATTAATTAGAACTGGAAGGCTAGAATTAGAAATAACAGTTGTTTACAAAGCTGAAACATAAATTTAAAGGGATACTTTCAGTCAAGACTGCTGTAGAGAGAATTTACCAACTACTGCTATGCAAGAACATTGAATATAGAAAAAAAATTTGACTTCATTTTGGACTGTCCTTGTATTCATACTGATCCATAGCCACATAAAATCTATGAACAGTTTTCTGCTGCATCAGGCCTAATGCTAAGTCCTCTGAATAGGCCCTCTTGAAGATAGTGAAACTAAAAACTCATCTTTTTAAAACCAATTCTCTAATGAGGTAAACTGACAGCTACCTTTGTTGACAAGGAAGGTAAACTATCATAATTTCAAGACATAATACTATCCAAGAAGGCAAGGGAGAAAATAAATTTTGGACTATGATTAAGAGAATCAGCCAGTGTGACAACCCCAGCATATTTACTCAATGAAAGGCAAGAAAGGGAGAGCCTTTCCAAGGGGCATTACTGAAGATTTAGTTTTGGAAGATGGCCTTGCTTCTGTATGACAAGCCTCAGCTCCATTCTTCTGGAAAAATGTCTCTGCATTTCATGCAACGAACTACAGCACAGTAAAGTAAGTAGGTCTGTTACATTCACTACCATGACCCAACTTCTAAAACATGTTCTTACAGCAGTACTTGCCCTTTTAACTGCATGAACTTGCCTTACAAAAATGAAGTTCACATATTCAACCTAATGCCTCCTATGGGAGTGATAAACATTGCGCTTTATCTTGAGCGAACAGGGTACTAGAGGAATTTGCTGGTGCAATCTAGAGCCACAGATCTCACCAGTTGTATTTGCCCATGAGAAATACACACAAGAAGCAGATAAGAGTTTGGTAAGGAGTCTTCCTGACACTGGACTTTCTGTATTTGTAGTTTGGTTAGTAATTCAAAAGGCTCTTTATTACTTATAAGAAAACTTCACATTTGTTGAGCTGGTTTTATTTCTCGACAGTTGAAAACATTATAAAGTACCTACTTTTATAACCAAATTTACACAAAGCTTCAATCATTAGGGAGATAACCATGTCCTAAGGAATGTATTAAAATACAAGGCATCCATCATCACATAAGCTCTCTTGCTGCAGTGAGTCAGTCATCCCCAGTACTGCTGTGCAGTACCAATCTGTTATGGCCATTTGTGGTGGTGCATTCCCCCTTTGGGCCACTCTGCAATCTCCTCAGGAATTCTCATTAGACATTGACCTTGATTAATGGCTCATGGGCAGTTAAGCTCCTTTTTAGCTTACCAGAAGCAGTCTGTTCCAAGAAACTTCTGCCTAACAAACTGCTGTTTTCTAATTGACAGCCGTGGAACAAACATTATTTTTGTCTAAATCATAGCCTAGGTGGAACAATATTATTGTTACTGCACCTTTTGACAAAAATTCCAGTAACTGACCCAGATTGTGGCCAGAACAGAGAATGACAGAAGGTTAAAGCCAAGCATCTCATAACCCTATAGGCAACAGTACTAAGTGAGGATCTCTGAGGCCACAGCAAGCTGCATCAGCCCCTCTCTCTAAGGGGTACACCTTTTGAAGCTCAACAGCCCTCAAGTCTGCAGTACTTGGAGAACAATCACTAAATGCTGTTGACAGGGCCTGGGCTGATACACTAAACTCTCAAAGCTTAACCCTTCATGTGTTGCCAAGTACAAAGCCATCTGACATACTTTACTAAAGTTGAGGGGAATTTTTAACCTTTTTATATACATCTTTATGTCTATGAGTGTGCATGTATGAATTTATTTAAATATACTATATAGCAAGTGTAGTATGAATGTTGTCATCTCTTAATTTTTCAACTAAGTTACTACTGAGCTTATAGAAAATCTTTCTGAATCATTTTGTAAATGTTAGCCACAGAATGGGTAAGATTGAAAGGGATTACAGCAGGTTATCTGGCTAACCTCCCTGCTCAAGCAGGATTATCCCAGAGTACATGGAACAGGATTGCATCCAGACAGTTCTTGAATATCTCCACTGAGTGAGACTCCACAACCTCTCTGGGCAACCTGTTCCGGTGTGCAACCACCTGCACTGTACAGGATATGTAAAAACATCTTCCTCATACTCAGGAGAACATCCCGTGCATTAGTTTCTATCTGTTGCCTCTTGTCCTATTGCCTGGCACCACCAAGAAAAGCTTGGTTTCCATCTTCCTAGTATCCTCTGTTCAGATATATTGATAAGGTCCCCTCTCAGTCATCTCTTCTCAACACCAAACGGGTGCAGCTCTCTTGGCCTTTCCTCATAAGAGAGATGCTCCTTTAATCATCTTTGTCATCTCCTCTGGACTTGCTCCAGGAGTACCACATCTCTCTTCTTCTGAGAACTGGACACAGCATTTCAGATGTGGCCTCACCAAGGCTGAGGTGAGGGGCAGGATCACCTCCTTCAACCTACTATCAGCGCTCTTCCTAATGCACCCCAGGATATCATTGGCCTTCTTGGCCACCAGCACACACTGCTGGCTCATGAACAGCTTGCTGTGCACCAGGATACACAGAGCTATTCCCCACTGGGTCAATTCCCAGACTCTGCTAGTGCCCAGGGTTATTCTTCCCTGTGTGCCCTGCTTTGTGTCTTCAGTGAACTGACTGAGAAGACATTTGTGCATTTGTTCAAGTTACTGGTGAAGTTAAACAATACTGAACTAGTACTTAACCTTCAGGGACACCACTAGTGACAGACTTCCAGCCAGTGACAATCAGTGACAGCCCTGTGTTACAGATTACAGCCCTCTGGGATCTCCCGTTCAGCCAATTCTCAATCCACCTCACTGTTCACTCATCTAATCCACACTCCCTGAGTTAGCCAATGAGGATGTTGTGAGAGACAGTGTCAAAAGCCTTGCTGAAGTCAAGGTTCTTGTCCTCCATGTGGATAGAAATGGTCTCCAGAATCACCCTTCCAAGGACTGAGCTGAGACTGACTGTCTGGTAGTTTCCTGGGTCCTTCTTTCCCTTTTTATGACCAGTATGACATTTGCTTTCTCCCAGTTCTCAGGCACATCTGATTACCACAGCATTTCAAAGATGGTTGTCAATTGCCCACCTTGGTGTCTATCAGCTCTCTCAGGACTTGTGGGTGCATCCCCTCAGGGCCCATGGACTTGTGGATGCCTGGTTTGCCTGACTCCAGCTCAGTCCTCCTTGAGCAAGGGAAAGTCTTCCTTCAACCCTTCCTTCTTTCCCTGAGGGCTGGCCTTGGCAGTGATGACCGATGCAAAGGCAGCCTTCACTATTTCTGCCTGCTCTCTGTCCTCTGTTAACAGGGTCCCACTTCTATTTAGTATCAGGCTCATATTATCCTTTTTCCTTTTGTTATTGATGAATTTGAAAATGCCTTTCTTGTTGTCCCTAATATTCTTTGCCAGACTTAATTCCAGGTGGACCTTGGTTTTCCTTTCCTACATACTCTGACAATCTCTCTGTATTCATTCCAAGTGGTCTGAACCTGCTTCCAGTTCCTATGTACTTCCTTGACAATGAGAGAAGTTCTTTATTTATCCATCATATCTCTTTCCTTTTGCCTAATTTCTTGTACATTTGAAAGCACTGTTCTTGAACCTGAAGAAAGTGATCCTTGAATATCAACCAACTCCCTTGGACCCCTCAGGGTCTCTTGGACCCTGTGGGGCTTGTTCCTATGATATTCTCCATGATGATCTCCCTGTAGAAGCTTAAAGTTAGCTCTCTTGAAGTCTGTGTTTGTAAACTTACTTGCTGCCCTGCTTTCTCCTCATCTGGTACTGAATTCCACACTCTCATGGTCACACCTCCAGCAAGGCCTCCCCTGTTTGTTAGTATCAGTTGAGCAGCACACCATTCCTGTGGGATCCTCCACTACCTGTGTCAGGAAATTGTCAGCCGTGCTTTCCGGGAACCTCCTGGACTGTTTGTGTTCCTCAGTGCTGGTTCTGCAGCGGATGTCAGGGTAGTCAAAGTCCCCCAAAAGAACCAGGGGCTGTGACTTTGGGGCTGCTTCATACTGCCTGTAGATGGCCTCATTTGCTTCCTCATCCTGATCAGGCAGCAAACACCCACAACACTGTCACCCTTATTAGTCTGCCCTTTTATCCTGACCTGTAAGCTCATCATCCACAACAAGACAGAGCTCGACACATTCCAGGTGTTGCCTCACACAGAGGACAACTCCACCACTCTGCCTTCCTGGTATATCTCTCCTGAACAAGGTGTAGCTCTTTATGCCAACATTCCAGCCACACAAACTAACCCACCATATCTCTGTCACCACAATAAAATCAAAGCCCTGTGACTGTATGCAGGTGTCTAGCTCATCTTGTTTGTTCCCCATACTGCGTGTACTGGTGCACACGCACTTTATAGAAGTATTTGATTGTGTCAGCACTCCAATAGTCAATGATTAAATGCTGCTACATTCTTTAGACAAATTGTTGATCAAGTCTGAAGCTACATTTTGCAATGGGTTCACTTTTGTGATCGAAAGGGAAGACTACCCTCACTCCTTTTGCAGCCTTATCCTTTCCCATCCTTATCCTTTTTGTATTCCTGTTCTCTTAAAAAATAATTGTAGATTCATTTTAACCCAATTTTTCTTTGTGTGCTTCATCTACGTAATAAGCAATAGTGAATCTTGCCATCAAACTTTGTTGTACATCAACAAATTTATACAAGAACTTGATTTTATGGTACTTTTGCCAGTGATTAAAGTGATTTAAACCACTCACTTGCAACACCATTCCTACAAAGGCAGTTCCCAGATAGTGACATTAAGTGATTGCTTCTAATCTAATGGCTGAACAGTAACTTCTGCCAAGTGAAGGACTTACCATTCCCAAGGAGGCCAGATTTTTTTCTATCAATTCACCTGCCTCTTACTCAAGAGTCAAAAATTAAAAACAATCCTCCCAAAAGAAATGGGCTAGGCCAAGTCAGAGCCAAGGTATGTTGGTTCCAGAATAGCTGGCGCTCATTACCAATGTAGAATGCAGCCTCTAGACTGTATTAATTCAGTCTATGGCAGTTTCTCCATTATTGTTTACACTGACTACAGAGCCAGATCCAGCTAGTTGTGACAATTAGACACAGATCGCTTAAAATCTTATTCATTTTTAAATATTATACAAATACAATATTTGTATAATATTTAAGTATTATACAAATACTACAGCTGACATGTACATACAAATACCCCAACTCTGCGTACTGCTTTCAAAAAGGTTTATTCTTCTGAGCTTGAGCCCAGCCTTGATTGTTAGTTATATTTTGGCATACACACCATTTCCTCCCTTACCTGTGTTGGTACATATTTGCAGGACTCAATCATTTGCTATGTGAAGGGTAACAAATTATTGCAGAAGGTTTGTACTTTGGTTTTTGGGGTTTAGGTTTTTTCCCAGGAGAATGGAGAAAAGCCTTACCACACTGAAGTAAGATGATCTTGAAAATTAATCTATCGATTAAATCCTTCACTAATTTTAGTTCTAGTTCAATAAAACAAACAGCTTTAGCCCTCCTGCCCCTTCAGGGTCCCCTAGCAACTCAGCCTTTCTTCATTAAAGAATTCAGCCTTAAATAGGTACATGTACTCCCCTATTTTTCATGATTACAAAGAATATAGAAATTAAATCCTTTTCCAGTTCTTCCAGGCCTTTCCATTCTGCCAATTACTCTCTACATAAAGCTCCTATAAACGATGTCTTCCAAAGACATGAGTTAAAATCCTTACTGGCCTTCTACAATTAAGCTTCAGAAAGAACTGCATATGGATTTGTAATGACAATGCTAGTCAGTTGCTCCATTGCCCCCTCTTGCAGAGCCACTGCAATTAAGGCACAGTGCCACTTATTATTAGTCAATTATGTCTGACATCTTTCCATCAATAAATGTGCATCAAAAAAGCTCTGCTGATTCCAAGAATCATGCAACCTATTTAATATCCTTTTGAAGGCTTAGTAATAGACATTCAGCAAGACTCAAATCCTTGTATTTCCTAGGTGGTAAAGTGTACACAAGCACTTTACAAAATGTCCCTGGACCCCTTTCAACAGTAACTCCAACTCAAGCAGCATGATCCCAACACCTAAAGCCCTTTTACAGAGAACTGTCTCCAGTGCTCTCAGGGTGCCCTTGTCTGGTCAACCCTCCCTAGCTCCCACAGCACAGTACCTACTGGCAAAAACACAGATGGTGAAATAGTCTCGTAAAGAGGAGATCTAAAAGCTAGAAAAGAAATTCGCCTTTGAGCCCAGCATTCAACAAATAGGTGGTGAAAAAGCTGTGGGACTTAAAGATTGCTTGTTCAGAGCAATCTATTCTTGCTTTTTCAGATTTTTGGTTTTACTCAACATCTTACCTAGGCAAAGAAACATAAAAGAAATAGTATATTGAACCTAAACAAATGCTGTGCACTTTGCAACATGTTTTTACATCCTCTCTGGGCTCAACACTAAATCAAACTGACTTAACAAAAAACCCAAAAAAGATCAACCAAACAAAAAACTCCACCCCAAACAAAAAAAAAAAAGGTCAAAAAAACCAAACATCTTAAAAAAGTCCATCCCAAAACAAAAAACAAACTAATCCCCAAAAAATACAAAAGAAAGAAAATGAGAAAGAAACCTAATCTTTCAAAGCTCAAGCTGGCACTGTGGGACCATATGTGTCACACATAAATTTAAGTATGCATTCTGAAAACTACACAACAAAACCCATCATATTGCCAATGATGAAGGGAGAGGAGAATTCACTAAATAATGACTAAGCACCACAGTGAAAAAGTAGCACAATGCTAGCAAACTAGAACTAGCAAAAAATGCCAAAAATGCTAGCAAACTAGAACTTTTCCACAGTGAGCTGCTATAGTGAAGAATAAATAATCTGTACACCGCTCAGCATTTTTCAATCACTCTTGGACAGAAGCCACCCACACACAAAGGAGTCTTCCAGGAGCACCAGCTGTACCAAAGCAAGCCACAGCTAACAACCTCACTCACTAAGAATCTGAGCTTCAAAGACACTGAAACCTGACAGCCTATTACTTTATGATTCAAAGACTTGTCTAATCCTGCTTCCTTCTCAAACCTTTTTTCCTGTTAATATCTTCACTAAGCTTTGCAGAATTTGACTTCTCTTATTCAAACGGCTGCCATACACTAAAGTAGAAAGTTACTTGCTTTAGGCCTTTCCAGCCCTCTTTATTTCATAAGTTCTCTGACATCTCACTCTGTGCAAAACATAATGTCTATAAAAATTCCCTCGCTAGTTTTAATCTGTCAAATGCTGAATGGTTTCCAAAATGAAAAAAATACCTATTGTTGCTGATAAAAGTATGTGGAAGCTGGATTTTTTATGGCTCTGGACATCTTACCACCTGAAGATGTTTTTCAAGACATTTACATAAACAAATATACCAAAAGATTTTTTTACAGTTCATGCCTGAAATAAAAATAACTACATGACACTACATAATTGCAGAAACAGATGTTTCAGTCACTAGTTGTAACTACATTCTCCATATATGCTGGACTTTCAAATACAAAGGGTATAGATTGTACCCAGCAACTCAGGAAGAACATTTTTGTGGTGACATTTCTGTGAAACAAGAAACCTGGGCTAGAAAAGTATTTTAGCAACATGGTTTATATACTAAAAAAACAAAGACAAAATATTAATGGAACACTGGAAAAAGCAGCCAACTGGTAATTCAAATAGATGAAAGATTTGCAACTGGGAAAGGAAAAAATAATACGGGCACAGATGAACAATCTAACACAGGTATGGATGTGATTTATGAGGCTAAGGCGCTTTTTTATATTTAACTACATTCTCTAACACAGAATCTCAATAATGGCAATTTTAACACTTTGCGAAGTCACAGGTTATCACAGTTCAGAGTAACTACTTGTTGTTTTAAATAACAAGCAAAATTTGTAGATGACTGCCTCCTAAAGGCCAAATGTGTTTTATCAATACTAAAACATAGTTATTTAAACATTTGTGGATACCAAACAAAGCAGCTGGAAGGTTCTTTATTAAATCAGAAACTCATCGGGATGCTATTTGCCAAATCATTTGCAACACTGAAAGCTGTTCATCCACTAAAATTCTTGCCACAAATGAAAATCATTTTAATAAAGAAAAAAATCTATGCTGAAGAAAACTGGGATACACTTAGAATTCCTAAGTAAACACCATCCCAGCTCCCTTCCAACGAACCATTAAGAAAATTCTTCATACAACCAACAATTTTCAACACATTTGAATTTGTTATCATCTCAAAATGGTCAACATGGAGCCTTGCTAGGTTTTTTCCCCTTCTGCTCCCTCCTATGTTCTTCCACTCATAATGTCCCATTTCAACCACTAGTTTAGAAGCACTGACTGTATTACCCATCCATATTATTTAAAAAAAGTAACAGCCCATGTGAAGCTGTGAAGCTAACTGAATTCTGATGCAGACAGAAAGCAACAGAAGAAGAATCTGCCACTCCTGTGGTTCAAAATAACACACATCAGACACTGGAAATAACATGCCCCAGTAACCACCTATCCTTTTACCTATTTTATCACCTCCTTCCCTTATATATATATATACATACATATACAAAACATATCAGCCACTTACTCTGTAGATCTCCTCAAGCAGCAGCTTAGCACAGTTCTGCCCCAGTTCCTCAGGAAGCACGGCTGCTCCCTGGCCCTGAGGGTTTGAGGCTAACTCAGCACTGAGAATAGTGCCATTGATGGTTTCTGCAGTAAGGCACATGCCAAAACCTGGTGATCTGAAAGAAAGCAGAAAAGTGCATTTGATTTAAGGACAAAACTGAGTAATGAGCTAAGAGCTGCAAGTCATAAACAGCTCTTCCTATAGGATGACAAGTCCTGTTTGATACAATAGATTAATGCTAGAAAATGAAAATTAACAACAGTATTTAGAAGTCAAACTCAGTACCACTTGCCACAAAGCCCTCTATGCTGGCTTTTCCTGTGCCAAACTCTTTAAACAGGAAAAATGAGAAATAAAAAGCCAAACAAACCTCAGAAATGATTGGGGGCTTTTTTAATAGAAGAGGGTACCTTTTACATTTATTTAATTTGTGTTTGTATTTCAAAGGTATCTGATGTTTCTTCTCTTAACATTAAAAACCAAACCCACTCTTCTTTAAGGCTTCAGCTCTTTCCCTTGGAAGCCGCAATATTTAGCAAGATTAGACTTACTAGTTAGTACCAAGGATACTGCTATCATCCTGGATTCATACTCAAGATGAATGTTACAACACAGTAGCTTCAGAAACCCAGCCAGGTAAAGAGATTCAGCTCCTCTTCCCATGCTATCACTTATCCCTCTGCACGAGCTCCACGTAGTAAAAATAATGTTGCTGCCACAATTCATTTGACTTTTTAAATTTCATAAATTATGAGAAACAAAACTATTGAGACCCCAAAACCACACAGCTCCCAGAAAAGTTTTTGCAATTCTGATCCTGTAAACAGTCTGAAGCCATTAAAATTACAAACCTAGCATATTAAATATGATGAAGGATTGGAAAAAACAAAAAATACAAAAAAACTATTCTACAATTTCTAGGTTCATAAACTTTTGAATCTAATTTAAACAAATATTTCAAAAAGCAGAAACAGTGAAAGACAACATGTATGTCTTCATTTAAGCAAACAGACAGAAGCAAACAAATGAGTTATCCAGAATCTTTCAGCCTCAAGGAAGAGCGACAAGAAGACAACAGATACCACCAAAATTGTCTGAATTGCATCCACCACTTCTGTGTTCTGCCGGCAAACAAAATCTGTGGAAGCACAATTAATTAACTTTCCAGTCCTCACCAGTGAGAGGACACTCCTTCAGCCATTCAGCAGAAGACAACCCATACTGCTTTAACACTTCCTTAAAACACCTCGGTTCCACCCATCCCTAATATTACCATTTCCATCAGAGTATAGTCAGCTTTGAATCTGGGTTTCCTCAACATACCATGACACTTTTGATCTTAATCTTTCTTCAAAGCAACAGATTTAAAAATGAGGGGAGCTCAAATTGTCTTTAGTGGCAGTAATCATGTATTGCATTCCTTGTTTAAGAAAACACACTTCTATCTCTATTATGTAAGTAAAACAAATCATCCTTTCTTTCTTTGTGAGAAATATTTATTTCTAATCAACAAAACAGAAGATTATTATCTAAAACTCAGTAAAATTAGATCAGGACACCCTAACAGATGAAAAAATGCAGAATTACAAGTCTGTTTCCCGTAAATTCTGGATACTCACTTTCCAGAGTTGACCCCCTTCATATGATCTGTGTAGATATAGATGTCTGGGAGGAATTTATTCAGGATGCCCCTTGCAGATTCCACCATTCTGTTTGCCATCTGCGGTGACACTCGGACAGAGTATCTACATTTCTGAGCTAAGAAACCCATTGTGGTCAGAAGAAAAGTTGAAAGTACAGACTCACAAAAGTAAAGAGGCCCCAGTGCATTATTTCAGAAAACCTGTGTTTTGTACATGTTTTATTTGTGGACTTTTGCCCATGTAACTGTACCTAGAGAACCATATGTACAAAAGTGCTTTCAACAGTCACTATTGATATACTCTGGAGTGAAGTACACGACATGTGCTGAAGAACAGATTACGACTCGGTAAACACCTATCTTGAAAATGCCCTTCATCAAATTTAAATTGCTGTTCTGTCATCTTATACTTTCTTATGATAGAGAAAATCCTATGTGCTCTGTTCTTCATGTTTTATTAAAACACGATCCTGAATGAAGTTTCTGTGAATTGGCAGCAAAAAAATCTGCCTGTTTCTGTCAGGGAGAAATTGGGAAGATGAATAAGAAATTAAAGAAAAATGTTCCATAAAATAAAATTAAAAAGCTCTAAGAAAAATATCTTTGGTATCTCCAGCTGTTTTGCAGTGTTCTGAGGGTATCAAATTCACTGGTTCTCTAGTCACTCAGCATATGAAGGTTACAGGAAAGAAAAACCTACCACCTTCCCACCCACCTAAACCCACCTCCTCACAGTACATAAGAGATGAACTGCTCTTCTGCTGTGGTACTCAGGTGCTGCTTCAGGGAAACTCCCAACAGATCTTCAAATGTACAAAGGACATCATGCTTTAAATTCCTGCCCAACTATAATGCAGACTCACACTCTACACATTTAACCACCCATCTGTGCATACATCCACACAGCAATGCAGAGAAATACACCCTCAAAACTCCCAGCTGGCAGGGAGGAATTTCCTTTTCTACAAATTTCTATAGCATGTCTTGTGGAGCAGGCAAACCAAAACCTTTAGGATCTTAGGGCAAAATCATTAAAAAATAATCAGAAAACTGGTTGTTCTGCAAAGTTGACGCACACAGTATTTTGGATTATATAAGAGGTTGCTGTAATACGATCTCCACAGCTGTAAGGAAGAACATTTACTCAGATGACCCTTGGAGGAACAAAAGTACACATAAAAAAGACATAAGGATTTATCCTTCCAGTTGTTTTGTTTTTTATTGCCTTGAAAAACACTTAATAGCTAAACTAAAATGAGACTGCCTCTTGCCAGGCTCAAAGGTAAAGAAAGGCCCAGGAAAGCCTACAGCAAGGTAGGAGTTCAGAATTCAATCAGATACATCAATCAAAACCAGTCAAAGTGGTCCAGAATGGTGCTGCACATTGTCAATTTAGAACAGCAGTGAAGTCACGATCATTGCTTCCTCCACACAGAAACGTATAGAGCTACATACTACAGAGCAGAATAGAGGCATAAAAAAATTACTTTCTCCACCAATACACCACAGCAACTATTACCAAAAGCACAATGAGCTGCCTCCTTTCTGTTCTACAGCACATGCATCCAGTAAAACTTCTCTTGCTTGGCACTGCTGCACTTATCTAAATGCTGCAATTGGACAAGGTAGCCAAAACATCCAGTTCTCACACGGTTGTGATGGCATGCCATAAGGAAAAAGAAGAAATAGGCTGCAAATGTACACCTCTGGCAGAAAATGTGACCTCATTCCTGCTTTCATTTTGGGTAATCAATGTCAAATCATGTTTGGGACTCTCAAACACAAATTAAATTACATGTTGGCCACTGATTAAGACAGTTTCATGTAAGGGATTTCTACCTTCTTCCTACAATTACAGTAGATTCATGACAGATAGCATACAAAGGCCACAAGAGAAAAATAAAATCAAAAAGAAATAAACATTTACCAGATTTGCACTTGTTTGAAAAAGTAAGGAGTTCACAACAGTATTTTGTGCCCTTATCGCCGTGTGGAATGAAACCTCCTCCACTTGCAGCTGCAATGGTACTACCAAAGGTGAAGAGCCAAAGTCTTTCAAAACACAGCAAAAAGCTCAGTGTGTGCTGCAAACTGTAAACTGAACTAAGATTTAGCTCCCATCTACTGCTAAACTAGCAACAGCCAAGATGTCACCTATTCAATGCATAACTGAACTACATTGGTTACTACTGAATTTATACACAAAGTAAGATTTCTTTTAGTGCTCCCTCATTATGTGATGGAAGGTATTTTAACTTTTTCTTGCTGTTGGAAAGATTTTAAATAGCGCTGTTCAGTTTTGAATTTACTCACTTGCTTACAGATGCTTTTTGAACAGCAACGTTCTGAACACAGGAGTTTTGAGACACAGTCCTGAAATCTAGTTGTATAACCCCTCTGTGAAATGTTTGTCTGTGTTACCCAGATACATGCTTGGAAACATGGGTGCATCTCTGTGACTTGCAAGTGAGAGACTTTTTTTTGATAAGCAAACTCATTTAAAAGCAGAAAAACAGAAGACAAACAAAAAGGATACGCAGTTCCTCTGATGCGCTTGATTTTTCCAGGGTCTGTGAACTGAACAGGCTGCAACACCTTTCTCACTGGGCAAGTAAAGAGTATCTCTCCACCCCCTTTGGGAGGCATTCCTCTTCGGTTGATCTAAAATGAACAACGGAGGAAAAAAGGAGGTTAGTAAACAGTGCAAAGAATGTACTAAACACTCCAAAATTACACTTTTATTTAATATAGAATAAAATGTTTTAAGTAGGGGCATGATGTGAACATAGGCAAGAAAACTACATCCTAAAGACAAAAATGGATTTTGCATCAAAAATAAAAGCAGGCATTGATTTCTTTGTTCCTTTCAAATAAAGACATGGCTCCTCAATAGGAAAAAGTGCAAAACCAAACGAAAACATCTTTACCAAAACAACCTTGGCTTAAGACTTGTCTCTAGCAACAGATCTACACCTTGCTGCTGAGACTAGAATTATTTTATTTGTGCTCAGTTGGTTACAGCAGGGTGCTGACAATGCCAAGGTCGTGGCTTTGATTCCCACATGGACCATTCACTCAACAGCTGGACTTGATGATCCTTAGAGGCTCCTTCCAACTCAGAATATTCTGTATGCGAGGGACTAGAATGAACTCATTCCCATTAACAGGTCTGTCTAGCCTGACCCAGTCCCACCACTCCAAGCCAAGGATGGAGCTGGGCCATGGGCAAGTGAGTGGGTCTGGGGAAGAAGGTGCACAGCCAGACAGGGCAGGGCTGTGGAGAGCTGAAGGGCAACCCTGCTGCAGGGCCACGGGAGCTGGGGCTGACAGTGCCAGGACAATGACTGGGCACCCAGCCTTGGGCAGGGTGGGGGTGAGGCTTTGCACAGCAAGGCACCAGCAGGGCCCAGTAGTGCAGCCCTTCACACATTTCTCCAACCTAAAAGAAACCCCAAACAATGTTTTATATCCGAATTTACTGGGCCTCTGAAGACTGTAGTCTTCAAGAAAAGCCTCTTTCCTCTATTTTCCAAACTGGAAGCAAATCTCAACTACTGAAACACAGGTCCAGCTCTCCTACAGGTGAAAAGGGTTAAAGATTCCATTTTTACTCCTTAGCCCCAAGCATAGGGCAGAATGAACAAGTAGAAACAAAAAGATAATAAATGAACTGAAAAGCAACAAAAAGCAAAAAGGTTTCTTGTTGTCAGCTTCTCACTCTTCTTTGGAGCCTAGAAAAAAGTCACTACTTTCTTCTTACCCTCTCTATCACTGTGTGGCTTGTAGCCACAACTAATTATCTGTTAGCGACAGAAACCCATGGCAAGCACATGGCCCTGTGAAGTACTGCAGGAGCTTGAAACATGCTTGAAAAGAAAGGAACCAACTGTCTCACCTTGATTTCCAGACTTTCACCATCAATTCCAAACTTCTTCAGAAGGGGTAAAGCTGTTGCCTTAAGGACATCAACCTATGGAAAACAAAATTTTAAAAAAATTCTCTATTGGAAGTTAGGTTACTCAGTAATTTTAAAAATCACTAAATTATGAGGTGACTGACAGAGATAAGTCGTCTTCATTGAAGGTATTTTATGGGAAGACATGGGAATGCAGCAGAAAGAGCTTCGTTACAGCACATCATTACTAAAAAAATCTCATAGAACAAATTACTGGCAGATAGAAGTTCCTATCCTGTCTTTCTTTCTCAGCCTAATTTTGAATGCCATTATGTAAAACAGATTACTTGCTTCTCTGAACAGTGAAACATTTCTCTGAACATTTCTCTGTTATTGAGAAAATAATATTCTTCTGTCATTACTGAAAAATTCCTACAGCTAAACAAATTAATGGAAGAACCACCGCATTTTTTCAATCATCACTGCTAGAGCAGGCCCTTGATTGGCAGAAATTTCATTCTTCCATCAACAACTTCTTTTTACCTATTTCTATGAAACAGAAACTTATAGGTAGCTTCTACAGAAGCACTTATAAGAATTTGAAGTGGCCATCAGTGTACTCCCTTTTAAGCCAGGTGCTCACCAGGTCCAGATCTGAATAGAATTATCCATGCCATTGCTCTTCCTAATTCCTAAGACTACAGGGACTGCCCTCCTCTTCCCTCTTCTGAAACTTCAGTAGTATTGCCAAAAGTGATAAAAATTATTTAGCAGTGCAACAGCACAGGGAGTTACCCAAGACAAACAGCTGTGGATAGACAGGATCAGGACACCACGACCGAAGAGAAAATAAACACAGATGAAGGAAACAGTCATGAGGTAGACAGCATTTGAGGAGGGAGATAAAAAGCACCCTCTTTCCCATGCCTTCAGCCAAAATTCACAATTCTTGAATTTAATTTTCTCTGCTCTGAGGAGAGTGCAAGCCACTGATAAAATAGCAGCACACACCTCACCAAGAAATCTGTGAACATTCTGCTAGTGGTACTTGAGGAGCTATGAGCATGTGTCACAGTTCTCATCTTCAAATCCTGCTGGACAACATATTTCCTTTCTTATAGAGAGGCATTTGGTGCTTTGGACATTGGATGCTTTCAGTATCTATTTGAATATCTTCATTAAAAAAAAAAGCAAATCTGAATATCAATGCTTAACTTCTTTTAACTTACAAAGTTTACAGGTTTTTACAGCCAGGCTACTTTGCTTTGGCCCTTCAGTAGTATTCAAATTCGACTTTTGAAGCAAAGCCTTTACTAATATGCGTGTGCACAAACATGTGAATACCACTGGCAGAAGTTTCAACAAGCTGATCTGGTTTAGATTAAAATTACACAATGTTTCTTCCTCCTTCTCATGAAACAAAACATACCACTAAAAAATAAAAGCTTTACTGTGTAGGCTAAGAGCTCAAAAAACATCAAGACTTGTCATAGTTTTCAGTTCTCAGAAAAATTCCAGGCATAATACTTAGAGGTACCAGACAGACAAATAATAAGACTGACTGCTCCAATTCTGCTGCCTAAATAGAGGAGGCAATCAGCAGTATTTGAAGAGTGGGAGAAGGCTGTTCTGCCTTGCAGACAAGTGAGGAGTTGGGCAGGATGTGAAGCAGTTCACTGAAAATCAAAAACCAGCAGCTGAACTGAGTTGTAAACCCATTTTTCTGTAAATCCATTTTGCCTATCCTCAGCCAGATACCCTATCCCTTAGCTCCTCTTGGAGGGTAGTTATTCCTTTTCCAGAACGGACAACATAACACCAAGTTGCACTGAAAAAGATGCATCATACAATCTCACCACAGATGACAACATTCTAAGTCCCATAGATATTGCTTATTCACAAAGTAATGTAAATACAAATCACTTCCCTTTAAAGAAATCTAAAATAGCTAAGAAAAAGGTGGGAAAGTAACTTTAGAATCTCTTCTCCAGTGCAAAGATATAAAAAAAAAACCAAACAAAACATCCAGATAGAGACCTTGAAGCACATGGCTACCTAAGAAAAGGAAAAGCACCAGTTGCCCTGTATATCCATTAGCATTGCACAGATCATTGAGCACCATGATACATACATGTTATGTTTTGTGAAAAAGGCCTTGATTTGGAGAAGTGAAAAAATAAGAGTTTAACAAGGAAAAATGAAACGTGGGAAGAAAACTCAGCAGGGAAAACTTCTTGTTTTCCACAGACAACTGTTTTATTCTGATTAAAATTGAAGACTACTGCTCCTAAGCTAAAATTTCACATGCTAGTCTCACATCAGTATGACAGTCAATTGAACTCAAAACTCCAGGGCATAGCTGTAAAAAACCTTCAACATCTGGGAACACAAATAACAAGAATGGTTATTCTAAAACAAGTTACTGCAGCTGTATCTAAATGTCAGAACAACAATACATAGAAAAGGAAAGGAAAATAGCAACTATCATTGGTGTGTCCCTTCAAAAAGGCACTTTACAAAGGACACCCCTTACATATATAATGACTATACAGAGAAACTTTAAACAGCTTCAATCCAGTCTCACATATTTGGTCCCACAAGCTACCCAGGGTCAGAGGTCACCAGTGATGGCAAAGGAAAACATAGTGTAGGCTGCCAATGAACAGTCCAGGCTGGCACTCCAGAGGCTTCTCTCTTCCTCATAAGTGAGAGAAAGATAGCATTCTTTTCACCCATTTATGATGCATCACTCACACAATATTAATACTGTGCAGTATTATCACAGAATCATAGAATGTTTTGGGGTTGGAAGGCGCCTTAAAGATCATCTAGTTCCACTGCTCTTGCCATGGGATCTCCCCCTAGACCAGGTCCCTGTCCAACCTGGCTTTGAACACTGCCAGGATTGGGGCATCCACAATTTCTCAGGCTGATTTGTTCCAGTGTCTAATCGTATACCAAATAATACATATAATATTACTAGTAATAATGTCACCACAGTCTCACTTGGAACAAGTGCATGTACAATGGCCACAGTACTCTTTAGGACTGATGCCAGTTGTCAAAGAGCTTTCCAATGCACACTTTTGGAGGGCTTTCAATGTATGTAAACAAACACCAAAGTAAACACATGCTCTTATAATTCAGGAACGCAGCCTGACTTGTGCCTCACTGAACTCAGGTAAAGTCTTTCCTCCTACAAGATGTCCTTTAGAAACTTTTCGTCTCACCTGGACCTCTTCTACTGTCCTCACAGCAGGAGATCTACAATATTCCCATGCCTGCACCCGACAAGGAGGTCTCTAGTTAAGAGGAACCCCAAACCACACAGCAATCACAAACACTTTTGAGACTGCGTAAAAGCCAAGATCTCAGTGCTGAAAGTGGATTTCACAAAGCCCAGTGGGTCAGCCTACCTGCTCCTCTGGCTGCACACATATTCCTGCTACTTGCCTCACAGTTACCTCCCACGGGCTACAGTTCTTCATAAACTGTTCCAGTGCAGGTCTCGCATGAGTCCTGCCAGCAAACCTGGTCCAGCATGGGCTCCTCTCTCCACAAGCCCTGCAGGTCCTGCCAGGACCCTGCTCCAGCTCAGGCTTCCCATGAGTTCACAGCCACATTCAGGCATCCACCTGCTCCAGTTGGGGGCCTTGCACTGGCTGCAGGTGGATGTCAGCCCTGCTGACAGCATTCATGGGTTGCAGGAGGACAGCTGCCTCACCGTCTTCATCAGGGGCTACAGGGGAATCTCTGGTCCAGCACACGGAACACCCCCCGTTTTTCAATGACCCTGCTCTCTGCAGGGCTGTTTCTCTCACATAGTCTCACTCTTCTCTCCAGCTCCAGATTACTCAACAGTTCCACCCCCCACTCTACCTCCTTAATGCTGTTAGCCCATCACTGATGGGCTCAGACTCGGCCAGCAGTGGGTCTGTCTTGGAGCCAGCTGATGTGGCCTCTGTTGGATGAAGGGGAAACTCCTGTCAACTTCTTACAGACGCCACATCTGTAGCTCAAAAAACCCAGTCACATAAATCCAATACAATCTACTAAGTTGAAATAGAGAGGCTGTTAAATGAAGAGCAGCAGGGAAAGCACCTAAACTCTCACACTGTAGTCACGCTTTCCACCTTCTCCTTGGAAAGCAGAAAGCATACAGATGAATAAACAAATTTAAGCACCTCTTTTTGGGCAAGCATAGGTAATAACTGTTCATTGAGTTTACATACATCCTCTGTCTATTGAAAAATAAAAAACAAAATCAATTTAAAACCAAGTTTCCGTTTACTTAAGCACACAAATCAATTAGGGTAGCACTTAAATTTGTGCTTTTAGTCTCAGAAACCAGCAGAGCCATATGCTATGCAAAACAACTCGTAAAAGTCCTTAAAGTACCTTATTGGTGTGCACCAGGATTAATATTTACTCAGGCAAGTTAAACAGACACAAACCAGGTTTTGAACAAATTTAGGAACTGGTACTGGGTAGCAACCATTTAAAAAGATAACAAGTATGAGCTGAGTCACAGTAACTGAAGTTGTTACTGTGTTGTCAGTAACAACTAATACATAGTTGCTACTATAGCACAAAAACTTAAGATGTAACTCTTTACATGAATTTGATTTACACTTAGTGCCAGAACTTGGAGTCAGCCGATCTATGCTCACCCACTTGTCTTGAGTTCTGGAAAGTGCAAGCATCTTTCAAGCACAAAGTGGTCTTAATTTTTGCACCCAGTTGAACTAAAATAGTTTAATCTCAGGCCCATGCAACTGATGCCCAAAAGGAGATAACTTCCAGAATGAAGACTCCATTGCTTAGATGAGTGTCCAAATTTACTTGAAGGCAATATGAACATTGGACTACTCTTCATCTCCAGATAATGTAAGAATTTCTCCACTGTGATAAAATAGTCAACAAAAAAGGACTTCTTTGATTCTTACTACTTACTAGTTACAATAAGTACTTTTAATCACCATGACTGAAAGGGTAGCAAGAAATGCTTCCTCTTTTTTTTTTCTCATAGTGCTGGGTACAACCCACTTTGACCATCCTTTGACTGATGTGGATGTCTCACAGAGCCACAGGTGACAGACTGAGTTTTTTAAATGACAAGAGAAACACAGCTAAAAAGTAGCAAATTCTAGCAGGACTCTGGGGCCCCTGTAGTATCCGTAGTTATACTTCAGAGGTATTTGTATCCATTTAAGTTTTCAGATTACAATGTGTCCTTAATCTACTCAGAGGAAAACAGGTGGTGTTGAATCACCATTCCAGAAGTAAAGACTAATGCTGTTCCCTACAAGCAAAAGTTTATGTTTGGAGTTTTTGGAGAAAAATAAATAAAGAGCATGACCACTAATCATTACTTCAGCATTCTGATCATGTCTCCCACAGCTGGGAGTTTGTAACAACAGTGTTGTTTTGAAACAACACTGGTACAAAACAAAGGACTGCAGAGCAGTTAATAGAAACCAAGGCAAGCATTTAATGGCCATTTTACCTAGCATATTTTCTGGCATGTTTCTGAAGAGCCAGAGAGTTATTACATACTTTTGCTGCTCTAATTTCCTAACACGATGTGACTTCTGCTTCTAATAGAAAGAAGGCTTCACAGCAGCAATGGTATGACTGTGTCCAGAATCCAACAAAAGAGAAAGACTCCTTCCTTTTTGCACTCATATTTTGAAGACACTTTCTTCTTTATACAGTACATGTGTGAAGCAAGAGAAATAATCCACTGAAATTCTACTCACACTGCATTTAAAAGGAGTTTACAGGGGAGAAGTACAGAAATGAACATCAGAAGGGGGATTACCATCTGAAGTCTAGAGTGTGATACACTGTAGTTAAGCAAGTGCTTCTTTGACTCAGAAGGTTTGCTAATGCAGCAACAATGGATACTTCTGGATGTGAGGGATGATAAAAAGGCAACATGTTTTAGGCACCTCTTCCCAATCTTGCTATTTTAGTCAGAAAAAATATACTGGTCTAATACTTAAACTTTATTACTTACGGAAGGATCTACTTGATCATTTGTTACTCCTCTCAAGACAATCTTCAGTGGATGCTTCATGAAAGGTGCCAAGCAGAGCAGACTTTCCAAGTAGTAGCCAATACCACGACTGGGGCTGCAGTCGTGCTCCAGTGAGCCTCCATACAGAAGACCAGGTTGATAATACAAGGTAGTACCTGAGGAAAAGGCCAGGGGAGAAAACCAAACGAGAGCACTGTAAAACACTGGCCATTAAAGCAGCATAAAAATACTATGCAACTAAGTATGTGGGCAAATTGAAGGCAGAAGACTATATGGAAAATTATAGCACCTCCAGCACACTATTTACATGTCTGCAGTTAATACATGCAGGTCAACACAAGTGTCTGTCTGTTCTGCAGATCATTGTCCTCCTTTTCCTTCCCCCTAAAACCAAGGATCTCTTAGCAATCTCCAAAATGCTGATACAAGCAATTATTATCCTCCACAGAAGCTAAATCTTCATCAGTCAATAAGGTCATTGGAGTCTTGGCATATCTGATGGTAATTCAGTTGCTTTATTCACTAACAAAAATCATTTGAACCCTTTAGAAAAAAAAGAAAAAAAACTCCGACCAGGTGAGGTTTTCACATGGGGTGCTTTTCACTACAGTCAAACCCTTTTCTAACTGTGAATAAGCAAGCAGTCTGGCTAAGAAATTTGCCTCTGTAGAGAGTAAATCTTCTTTTTCTTCTTCAAAAACTGATTCTGGTACAGAGGAATCTTTGCCCACCACAAAATCCTGCAAACCTAATTAAATACTAATTTTAATTCTTGGGCAATAGAGCTTCTTTAGCTCTCTGCATTATGGTGAAGCATTGACCATCTTGCATGTGAACAATTATTACAAAAACTTGTCAACTTTGTTATTTCTGATCTTCTCGGTCAATCTTATCTGAACACCTACCTAACAAGACAAGACTTCAATTCTACTGCAGAAACTGATAAATCCTGGAGACCAGAACAGATGAAGCAGAAAAAAACAGATCTCACCTGTTTGGTTTATCTCAATCCGTGAGCCATTGGTCACTTTGTCAATCAGGCGAATAAAACTTGCTTCAAAATCTAAGGAGTAGAGCACAGACAGAATTATAAAGTTTCTTAAAAGTTCAATACGTTACTTGTACTTTTATCCTTTCCTGCCTTCCGTGACAGAAAGGCTACTCCCACACTTCAAGTTGTGGTATAATGCCATGACATGAAAAGGCAATTCCCTCTAAAAACAGAGATGTTAATGTGAGCCTCCACACTTATAGGCATCTCAAATCGAGATGCCCTCAGATGTGGCAGCTAGACTAGTCACACTCCTCTCCCTGGCACACAGCACATAATACAAGTGGACATTTCTGACCACAGTGGCTTGAGGGATTGCTCTTGTCCAGGATAAAACTTTTGACAATTTACATTTTGCAAAGCAAAACATACAAATTATAGCAAACAGGATCCCATATATTGAAGCATGACAAGCTAGTAACAGCTTTCTCTGTAAAAGTGTTAGCTTAAAAGAAGAGGATATTTAGACATGAAGTGATGCTGCTGCATAGAAACAGAATTAGCTGTCTGCAGACTCTAAAATTTTCCATTTCCAAAACAGTTTGGGCTTGAGAATCACAAGTCTTCCCACTGCCTCTTTTCTTGCTTACTGTGTTCACTATATTACAGCAGTTCATGTGGAAGTAATTCCTCAGTTTCTCTCAATTCTGTGGACCCCCACCCAGAGACGATGAAAAGGACAAGCAAATTCAATCCAAGAATAAAACCCAAAATACCAACCAACACATCAAAACCAAAAAGGAAGTAACACACAAAAAAACAAACCTCCAACTGAAAAAAGCCATCCCAGGAAGAATATGCAAGTATTCTAGTATCCCAGCATGGTGCAGACTCGGTAACAAGGAAGATAGGTGAATATATGCAGAATTCAAAAGCCAGCTAGTTTTGAAAGCCAACAGCATCTGCATAATTGTTTGCAAGTTGCAGAACTTCCTTAGCAGTAATCCTGTGTCACTTCTTACACAGTAATCAGATTTTGCTTTCTATATGTGACTCTAGGATGTAATAGATATTTAAACTATAAAGCTACCTGCAGAATTTACAGTTTGTCCATATTTGCATAACATGATTGATGCCTCAGTCACACAAGGCTGGTTCTTCTCTCTGTTATGACAATTTCTCAACTATGACAGCCTGTATATTTATAAAGTTTATATGAGTTTATAAGCACTGGGGCATCTTCCAGCGCAGACTGCATCCTTGTGAGCACATGTTTCACTCTTGGAGAACACCAGCAGCAGAGTTTACAAAAGCTCCAGTCATGACAAGCAGAAAGAACTGCATGTTGAATTATCAACACAAATCAGGATTTATTATTTTTTTTTTTCTGTTACAGTTATAGTTTACACTTGAACCCATACTTTAAAAAGGCAATTCAAACACTCTTTAGAAAACATGGTAATATCTAAAAACTTCACCATCACCAAATGCTCCACAGGGATAATAAATACTTTGGATCATGGTAAGTCAAGCACAAAATAATGCTTTGGGAGTTTTTGAGTACAATTTTTAGCTACACATCAAAGGCTCCTCAGGAGGCAGAGAAACATCTACCTCTGCTCTGAACATTATAACAGGAGTCCTTGCCCAAAAAAAAACTGAACACCACAATCGTGTTTCTTCCTCAAACTCTATCCTATTGTTTTCTTACTTCAGTTTATGATGGAATTAATCCTGGGATGCCAAAGGCTTTGTACAAGAATGATGGTGGTATTCCCTACAAAAGGCTTCCCTTAAAAAAAAATCTGCAGAAATGAGAATAAATTATTTCACCTCTTCCACCTTCCCTGTTTCGGTGAACTTTGACAAAAATAAAACGTGACCTACTAAAACAGCCTGAACACGAGCTCCCACAAACAGAGGGAGCACACCCCGCTTGGGCACGGGCAGGGAATTAATTCTGCCATGCCGACCGCGAAGCCACGGTCACGGGGGCGAGCCCCGGCTCCGGGGCTGTAGAGAGGCTCACGCAGCCGCAGCGAGCCGGTCCGAGCCCCGCCGGGGCTCCCGCACCAGCCCGGCCGCCCGCCCGGGGTAGGAGCGCGACCCCGCGGAAGGCGGGGCTGCCGAGCCGGCGGGACGGGCACGGTACTGCGGTACTGCCCCGTCCACCCCGCCCCGCCGCAGGGA
>VZTB01002440.1:73948-85481 GCA_013397245.1 Thryothorus ludovicianus
TTTATTAAGTTGTTTCCTTTAAAAAGGTTTCCCCAGAACAGTTGCTCAGGCAGAAGCCCTCGATAAAGAATGTCACATAGACACTGTGATTGACCTAGATGTGCCATTTGAGACCATCAAGTGTCGGCTTACAGCACGCTGGATCCACCCTACCAGTGGCAGAGTCTACAATCTTGAATTCAGTCCTCCCAAAGTGCAGGTAAGCAATACACTTTGGTGTTGGCATTAAATAAGTGCTGTGTTGCATTTGCTAGCTGCAGTAGAATATTGTTTGCACATGTTATTTCAAAACACAGCAGCTCAAAAGAAAAAGGCTCATTTCATTTCTTGGGAGCACAGAGTCTTTCCCGTGACACCATGCTGGTATGAGGGTATGTTAGTGACCTGGAAGAACCTCAAACTGATGGACAATGTCCCCTGCAGAGTGGAACACCATGGTGCTTTGTAAGCCTTGGTTAAAGCTGTTCACTGATCTGGAATTCTGCCTGCCTTGGCACAGGATCTGGGCAAGGTCTTAGCCTGTCTGCAGCCTGTACAGTCCAAAATGTAGCTTTCTTTTCCTTCCTCCAGAGGAATCATGCTTTATAGGAAACACCAAACTATCAGTCAGAGGAATCCACTTAATGCTTTCTTTGTGTTTATATTTAACCAAGATGGGTATTTTCAAGGGAAGAGCTGCTGTACTGCAAAACTAGATGTGGAAACTTTCAAGTTAGGGAAGATTTCCAATAGATTTAATAGAACTTATGACTTGAGATATCCTAAAGAGGAGCTTGAAGATAAAGACTGTACATTGTTACTTTAAATTTTTTTAGAACAAAGATTTGCTTTAGTGCAACTCAGCTAAAACTGTATTTCATCCTTAACTCTAAATAACTTAGCTTGTGGCATCATGTGATGTTGTGGCATCACATTTCACCTGGAAGCTCTATTAATTTACATCAGAAGCACAGCAGGCCCTGTAGTTTTTGGATTTCAGTGTTGCAGGAAAAGATGCCAGCTTGAAATACCAGGTAAGCACTGGAAGTGAGACTCTAAAAATATTGCCGTTGTTTTGTTTAAAACAACGTGCTTAAAATCATCATTATTTTCAATTGCAGAAGAGCACAGGCAAGATCAGAGAACAGAGAATTACCAGACTTACCAAAGTAGGCTTCAGCTGCCAGAGCTTTGCTATTAGGAATTGCTTTACCTTTCAGTAATTAGCAGACTTATCCACAACATAGTGGACTGCAATACTTAAAAGTGAAAACATGGAATAGAGCTAAACAGGTGAAACACAGTTGTTTCTATTATCTTAATAGACTTACAAAATGCTTACTTACTCAGTAGGAACAAAAATTCACACATTAAGTGCCTACCTCTGTAGGGAAAGCTTCAGCTGACTCTTATGCCTTTTTTTGTACAGCTGTTGCAAAACGATAACTCTTCCATTTTGCAACTTAAAATCAAAGGGCCATTAATTCCTTCGCTCATTTTAGTATTGCCAAATGAAGGTCCAATTGGTCTCATTTCCTGTTATGCAGGAATGCATCACCAACTATATTGTTTTCCCTTGTACGTGAAGGTTTTGTCTTCATACTCCCCATATTCTATGAATGCTCTAGAGGACAGATCAGTCCTAGTTACTGTGATCTAATATTCATTGGCAATACTGAGAAAATATGTTTAACTGACAGACTGTTTTACTGGGAAGACAACAACTTACATTCCAGATAAGAACACAGGCAGCAGTCTCTCTTTCTAAGCAGAAATCTACACCCCAATTAAGTGGAAATGGATCATAATTTAAACAGAAAATCACACAAAGCATGCTTAAAGAGAAGTAAGAAGTACTCCAGTGTTTGCTTCTAACCATGACTAGGGCATTGATGACATTACTGGCGAGCCGCTTGTTCAGCGTGATGATGACAAGCCAGAGACTGTCAGCAAGAGGCTGCAGGCTTATGATGCACAAACAAAACCTGTTCTGGAATATTACCGGTAAGTAGTAAAATCTGTTCTTCCACATTCCAAAATATTACTGTGCATCAGCACAGCGAGGAACAGATCTCTGCCGTTACAGAATATATCATACCACAACAGTGAGAGCAGTGTGAGTAGCTGTGTAGCTTTCATGAACTCAGTAAGAAATCAACCCAGTAGAATGAGTATGGTTTTCCAGTGTTATATGAGACCTTCTGGAACCTGCGTGGTAAAACAGCCTGTCACTGCCACACGTAGCTTTATAAAGAATGCTATGCATTATTCAATACATCATAGTACTGTTCTGAGCAACAACTGCTCTGGAGGGTGAGGTAACAGAGACAGTTCCTCTTTTTTGCAAGAATTTACAGTATTTTCTTTTCTGGATGTATAAGTAGAAGCTGTTCTAACAAATGCAAGGGGTCAAGAAGTGATACACAAATAAAGAAACAGTCAATGAGTATTTAAATGTGGATGCTCTAAGAACAGGACTGTGATTGGACCCAGCTAGCAAGACTTATTGGGAATAAGCAGCTAGTTCAGCATTGTCATTTGCATTGTGGAGTGGAAAATTACTAGTTCTTTTAAGAGTCAAAATTAGACACAATGTTTCTCTTAATGTAAAGCTGCAAGTATTATATATGCTTATATATAGATATATAGGAGGTCACCATGTAGAGCTTTAGTCTTACCTCATCTAGACAAAGAAATCAGACTCTGACAACATCAATGACTGTACTTTCTGTATTTCCATATTCACCATCCTTCATTGTAATGCCTTCCAGGACTGTTCAGCAGTAAACTAGAAGCTCTGTCTTTGGTGTAGTTAGGTTTTGAAGTTTTTCTAGATTGACAATGATATTCCCAATTTTGTTAGATTTCCAAAGTGAAAATGCCTCAGAGCACCACAGTAGGACAGATGCCTAAGCTGTTACTACTGGTAATAACATACTTGGCAGATAAAACTAGCTCCTACAACTCATACATAATAACTTACTTGTGCCTGGTTCTTTTGCTTGTCCTAATGACCATTCTTTTTTCCATGAGGTGCAACCTTCTAATACTTGGGTGTGTCACAGTCATCTGCACAACGGCTCTACAGCATGTGCTGTGTGACCACATTCCTACTTTACCCTGTTTGTGATTCAGTGCTCTGCAGACAGCTATCAGTTTTGTGAACTGATGTGGTCACTAGCTAACTTTGAGGAACAGTGTAATGAATGTCCAGCTTGCATTTCCAATGCTACAGCTGCTCTTGGTGTTGAATTACATGCATATTTTCACACTCCTGCCAGGGTAATCTTCAAGTGAGGTAGAGATTTTGGAACAACTAAAGAATTTGACATTGATAACGCTTTCTTCTTCTTTCTTAGGAAAAAAGGATTACTGAAATCCTTTTCTGGAACAGAAACCAACAAGATCTGGCCACATATCTATGCTTTCCTTCAAACCAAGTTGCCAGATGTGAGCCAGAAAGATGCTGCCAACCCCAGATGAAAATAGGTCAAACTTCTGCTCATCTGTCATAGCTCACTCCTGATTACATGAGATTCCACAATCAAGGATTTGTCCAAGTAGTCT
Organism: Thryothorus ludovicianus; assembly: GCA_013397245.1. Classification (NCBI taxonomy): domain Eukaryota; kingdom Metazoa; phylum Chordata; class Aves; order Passeriformes; family Certhiidae; genus Thryothorus; species Thryothorus ludovicianus. The sequence continues at coordinate 77,495 of VZTB01002440.1, forward strand.
ACCCGACTCATCAATAATTAAAGTCCAATGCTGTCCTTAACTTACATTATGGTAAATTTTGTTGTCACTTTAATGCTGTGTGGTTATCACTTTACTGCTGTATTTTTTTTTTATATTAAATATACTAATTTTAAAAATACAGTAACTGTCTTTAACAAAAGCAGGTACTCTTGTATCTCTTATTTGGAAGACACATTTACAACATTGACTGGTGTAGGAAACACATTTCAGAATACAGCTTAATTAGAAAGCACATCGACTGATTTACGCAGTCAGTAAATGAAACAATGACAAGGACATCAAAGCACATTTCTTGAACATGTGCCCAGCTGGAGCTAGCCAGAACCTGTGAAGAACAATGACCACTGGTGTGCAAAATGCATCTTCAGACCAGAGCTGGTGTGTATGGAAACTGATCTTCTGGAAAGGTTACCCTCTTGTTTGCTTGCACAGATGTGACTTGATTTTGCTCACCATAAATTACACTTAGTGTCAGGGCAAATTACCTAAGCAAGTATTATGTTTATATTTCTGCCCTCAGAGCAACTATTTTGCAGGCATTGGAAATGGAGATTCAATGATGTATAAAACATTTGGTAAAACCTCTGTCTTTGTGTGACCCTGTAAGACTTTATCAGTAAAAAGATAGCAGATACTCAACAGATAAAGTGTAATCTGGTAAACCTGTAGTTAAATGGTCTTGACTAGTGAATGTCAATGCTTTTCTACTATCTCTGAAAACAACCACTCACTGATGCCAGTGACATGACTTCCAGTGGTCAAAATACTAACTTTGGCATATTACTGTAGCAATTTTTATTGTAGCAACTGGACTGGTTTTCATGAGATTGTCTTTGACCAACTCTAGATAAATGGAAATACAAACCTCCACAGTCCACACTTTTTAACAGCCCAGGGAATGCAGACATTGTTGTCTATTGTTCAGTGAATCCTGCCAGCCCTTTTAAAATGCTCATCAGAGCAGGAGATTCAAGAGTCAGCAAAAAACTGAGGAACAAACAACTCTGTCTAGGTAATGTCTGAAGTAGCTGGGTCCTAGTAATGCAGGTTCCAATCTCCTTTAGCAGTGACTGTAAACATAGCTGGGCTGTTGATATACCTTGGACTGCACTGAGACACATTTGAGTCTAAAAAGAGATGGTCATTGTAGAATTTGTGAAGTTTTTCCATTACTATAAATGAACAATACAAGCAGCAGCTATCACTACAATCAGTTTTCCTTTCATTTAAAGAAAGCTTGCCAAGAAGGCTGACCACTTGTACTGTCCTCTTGAGGAAATGTCTACATATTACAGTGAAATACCCTGAGTAGCTGCTTGTCACCAGCTCCCCCAGGTCCTTTTCCTCTGGGCAGCTCTTCAGCTACTCTGCCCCAGCCTGTGGCACTGCCTGGGGTTATTTTGCCTGAACTAAAATCTGGAGGTAGGCTACGATCACTGATCTTTTGAAAGCAATATGCCTTCTAGACCTTACATATAATCAGAACAATTCAGTAATGGATGGAGAATGTGTACTGATACCATTAGCTGAGGCATAAGCTGTCTTTGCCAGTCTTCCAATTGCAGCGTATGTTTTTATAGACAGACCTGCTGTAAAAACAGCAAGTTAGAAAAGCACAGTAGACTTTTGGAGTGCAAGGTTGTGTAGGAGGCATATATTTGGATTTCCAGCTTCGTCGACAAGAAATTTTTAATGGTTTTCCACTTAATGTTTGAGTTGACAATGTCAGAAACCCCATCTGGTTGAGTAGCATATGCAGCACCTTTCAAACACTGCATGACACCTCACCCTATATGACCTGTAACAAAGCTTTTTACTTAAACTGAGGTCTTAGCCTAACCCTTGTCAAAGGTCCCCTCATCAACTACTTCTACTATAACAAGACTTGGTTTTAAAAAAATAATCTGAAGTTAGCCTGATGAACAATAAGAGAATCAGACTCCTAGAAATCATACAACCCAGCACTCATATGTAGACAAGTGTTGCTTATGTCTTAGGATTAAACCAAGTTATGTTTAATGAAAGTACAATATAACATTTAAATCCCCTTATAGTAGAGGTAGAAAGCCAGTGTTTTAATCTAATCCATTCAGATCAGAAATACTGATACCAGATACTGATTTATTGCTATTAGTGATAACCAAATTTGAGAGCTTATACTGTCAGCAAGGTAGCATGAATACAGTTGCAATCTCCAATATTCAGAGTAAAACATATCCACATCTGTAGTAAGACAATAGCAGATTCTACCAAGAATCTGCTGCTTCTTGTAAACATTGTATTTGTGCAGATGTTTAACTTCTAAAGTCATAAAAGGCAAGGTTAGTAGCAGAAAACACATCCAGTTTCACATTCGGCAATATAAGAACCCTGCTCTTCAAGGACAACTAAAAACCTAGCAGCACATTTCAAACAATATTACAAGTTTTTTCTTAATTATCCACCCTTCAAATTCCCCACCCCCCAACCAAACAAAACCAACAAAAATCTGACACGAAAAATAAAGTGCAGTACCCAGAAAAATAAGTGTCAAGAAAATAGCCATGTTTGTTTCTTTGGGAAAATAAAACGAAGGGGAAAAAAAAGAGTACTTGGCCTCAGTCTTAAAAGTACTATAATGTGTCCATCATTTTGGATTCTTCTTCATCTCTTTGTATTACAGAGTTGAAACTGCAGACATCTGTGTTTATGGAACCTTGTAGATCTCCTGTGTTCTGCAACAGACAAAAAACTGACAGCTTAATGCTCCACAATTGGACATATGGAGGGAGAAACAGTTAGAAAGAAATAAAGAAGATTGTTTGCATTGTCTATCTTATGATGAGATAAATTTACAATAGAAAGGAAATAAGGTCTGAAAACATCATCAAGCAGTATCATGTCACTGTGTCAAGAATTTTTAAAATTCTCTAGCATAGCTTGAATTTGTTCTTAATATTTCTAGCACTTAACTGCACATTTACATAAAATTCAGCTGTTTGATCTACCTCTGAGAGGCACTTTAAACAAATTATTTCAAACAAGTACTTTCAATTGTGACTCCTTTCCTAATACGTAATTTTTGAAAATTTCTTAAGTTATTTCTTCATTCCAGAATGTGGCAATAACTGGAACTGCAAGAAACACCTAAGTATGCTCAGTTTCCTTTCATCACCAAGGGAGAGTTTCCTTAGGCTGGACTTCTCTTGCCTAGAGAACTTGTGGGGTCCCTGGCAGTGTTTGAGGCCAGGCTGGGTGGGGCTGTGAGGAGTTTGGTCTATGAAAGATGTCCCTGCCATGGCAGGGAGTTAGGAACTATATGATCTTTAAGGTCTGCTCCAACTCAAACCATTCTAGGATTCTGTGACTTACTTGACTGATCCCATGATTTTACACTGCTCATGGTAATGACTAGGAATACAATTCTAGGATCTGATCAGTTTTATCATGCAGTATTTATTTTAGGCAGGAAAATGTAAAGTCACAGAACAAACATATACTTTTGACCTTATGCTGATGCTATGGGAATTCCAGCAAGTAAAAAGAAAGCCTATATATGCCTTGTGTATGACAAAGCACTAGCAATTCAAGAAAGAATCCTCTTTACATCTCAGAAAGGTATATGTTCTCTCGGTAGGACCTAACACTGCTTTAGTAAAATTAAATTTTAGAAATAATAAACCTACCTGTAAAAAAGATGTCCACTCTCCCACACAACCAGGACTGACATTGAGATCATGGAGTAACATAGTTTGAAAGCCATGTGATTGTGACCAGATTCTCACTCTCGTCTTGAATGCCTCAAGTTCATTTTTAAAGGCCTCAAAGTAGCCTTCTCCTGTCTGCAAAGAGAAAAAATTAAGTATTTGTTCTTCAGCCAGATTTACTTTTGAATTGTAAGCTTACACAGTGCTGAAAAAAATCCATACAGTAATGAGGAATAACAACCATTAACTACTCCAGAATAATGTTAGTCAATTTAAAATTACAGTTCTTTTTAAGACAATCTGTAGGATTTATATGCATAAGTAAAGTAACTGATTTATCTGAGAACATTTAAAACCAAATCTAATTTTAGCCTTTCACTTATTCAAACTCAGAAGGTATCCATACAACAGATGCTCACTGAAGCCCTTTGGACAAAAGTAAAGCACCAACTAACCCACATTTTAACTACACTCATTTAGGCAATATTAAGATGCACTAGAGTCTTGAACAACTGAACATAGTCTACAGCAAATCACAGTTTCCATTTTCCTGTCTTCTTCCTGCACAGCTCTGGATTGTCCCATTTCAGTCATGAGAAAGGGACACTATTTATCCATCTGTCCCACCGTAAAGGCAGACGGAATGGAAAAGCTGTGACAATACATAACTACACTTTGAAAACGTGTAGTTAGTCAAAAGTCAGACCAGTTTAAGCCAGTCTATGTTTCCTCTTGTTACTTAGTTAATACTTGTCCATACCACACTTGCTGTCTGCAACAAGAAAAATCCACTAAGCAACAAGAAAAATTCACTAAGCTTTCATTTTCAGAACTGGAATTAGAAGGAAGTAGTCTGTCTAGAAATAATTGCTAACAAAACAATTTCCCATAAGCCTAAACCAGTCAACAAATTATTTAGCCTCACATGGTTAGGAAGAGACCCTATCTAAAACACTGGTCTCTTGTACTGTATCAAGAGTTTCTCATATTATTACCCAAGTTGACTTACTTTGGCTTTTTGGAAAAAGAGACGGAAACATCCTCTTGGATCCACATTGCAGCTTCTGGCAATTTCTATAATAAACTGCATTACAACTGCTTGGTGTGCTACTTGCTCCATCAGAGCTCTTTTCTGAAAAAAAAAAGAAAAAAAAGAAAGAAAAGGAAGTTCTGATTTAAAGAATTTCCTGTAATTATATTTCTAAAATTCAGCAGAATTTCTTTTTGCTCCGTTTCCAAAGCAGATGCAAACTGATGCTTACAGAAACAAGAGGATTCATAACTAGACATAAACGTGACAATTCACTGTCAACAAAGTAGAGATGGTTGGAACAGCTAAACAGCTAATGTAGTTGGTCACCTTTCTACTGTTGCAAATTGGAAAATGTGTGTTTCCAAAGATTTAAACATCCTCATACCTGTTCAGCTTCTAGATGAAAACACCACAACATGAGATACCTAGATGTTTCTTCACATACAAGGTATGGGTGATCGGACAAAAACCTTTGACTATCATCCCATCTGCTCAGCATGCCTAATAAGAGAAACATAGTTAAGATATTCTAAATGGATAAATGATTTAATGCAGCAAGGAAGTTACTTGCATTGATACCCAGTATACATAACTAGGCAATTTACTAACCTCAGAATGACAGCATGCAGCTAAATTTGGGGGTTTAATTCATACGTCTAACCAATACTGAAAGAGCATTACCAGAAGGCATAATTAGAACATTGAAGATACTAAAAGTAGATTGTAACAGTCATGCATTTCTAGTAATGCTGATATTTTATTTTTAATCATTTCTCATATGCTAACAAAGTGGTGTAGGCATCTGTTAGTTACAACACCAAACAGCTTTAAAAAGTTTATGGGCAGAGATTTATATTAAGTGATTCTAACAAACACAAATCCTCTATATGTTTGCAAATTAATATTCAAAAATCAGAACCTGTAATCTGTCAAAAATTAAAGTGCTTCTAACACAGTTTACAAGCTTTTTAGAAAATTTCAAATTAATTATACAAACAGCTTGATCTCAAAAAAAAAAAAGCCACACCAGTACTGGAAAGTTAATCAGAACTTTGATTGTGGTATCATGGCACTACCTTCAAGTAACAAGCTGAATTTAAAAATCCAAACTCAATACTCAGAGCCCTTCTTAAAGTTGTCCTTCATATATCTCTGACAATCATTACTGGCAACAGGTACCAGATGTACAGCTTTACCCGTCTATCAACATGTAATTATAACTGGGCTAAAGATAATGCAATGATAATGACCTAAGCTCATCTCAATTCTAGAAGACAAATGTTGAAACAGAAAACAGCAGCTTATACTTCTTTTGACTGATTTCAAGTTATTCTGTGTAAGTTTTTTATTGCTTTGAAGTCAGAACAGGATCCAGAAGCAGGACTCATGCAACATAGCAAAGCCCACACTGCCCCTTGGCAGCAGCTAGCATTAAACAATTGACTTCAGAAAGCATTAATGTACTGTGGCTTTCTACAATGGACTTATGTACCACAAAGTAAAATAATAACATGGCTTTGAACTCAGGAAGCATTAAAAAAAATTACCTTCTAGTAAGGTAATAGTCATAGTAAGGTGGCTTCTGTAACAGTCTAATTAGAATTTAGACAACTCTCAGCTAGGAAGCCTACATGTTAGCATCTTCTTTTACCCGCTGAAATGCACAGCAGGGGAGATGTTTCCAATATCATTACACTGAACAGTTACTTGACAGAACCTGTGCCTATTAATGCTATTTGCATACTCTGACAGTGTTGAGCCTGGATACTTCAAAGGCTTGCTAAGGACAACAGGGGTCACAGTCCTTTCTTTCCAACTGCTTTAAGCCCCTCAGAAGCCAAAAAACTTAGTTAAAAAAAAGTCTGTAAGAACAACTGAATTTTGCCAATCTTGTCTTATGCTTGTCTTGTTAGTCTTGTTCCAGAATTCCAAATATGGCTATACTATACTATAGCATGAGACCAACCTGAAAGGGAAGCATTTCAGAGAACCATAAAAATTTCAGATTACGTTACAGGATCAGCTTTGCGCTCAATCGAGTGTAACAGTTATGACAGAGCTAAAGTGACACCTAGTGGATAATTAAGTATAGTTTTAAACACAATTCTGAGCATGCATACTCTCAGAGTAGGTTTAACAAACATTTTCATTTAATCAGCCATTACCCTTATAGATTAACAGATGCCAGAAAAACATTTAACAAAATATTTAATTTAACCTCCTTTAAAAAAGGAGAGAGCCATGGACAGCTCATGCACTTTTATACACATTACTTATATTTTCAGGAATGTCCCTGCCTTTTCCCACTGGTGTGGAATATCCCTTTTTGTCCTGGTAAAATAAAACTCAACAGTCTGTCATTCAGGTTTTTCATTTATTAGTATTCATTCATTAGTACAAGAAGAAGAAAACCAACACAAATTCTGTAGGAACCATAAAAGGTTGGAAAAACAGACTCACCAAAGTGTCTAATCTTTTGTTCATGTTTTTGCATAAGTGGTTCAGACACAGCTTCATCTTCAATTTCTTTTCTTTTTTGATTAATAAAACTCTGAGGAAGAGAAAAATTGAACTATCACAAACTCCACACATACTGTTCAGTGATAGAAAGGAGTTACTAAATTTTAATATGTTACTATTTAAATTACTATGTTCTAATTTTAGAGTTGTACTATGTTTGAGAAGTTTTTTGGTTTTTTGTTGTTTTGTTTTTTTTTTATAAGTGTATTACCTAGTACCAGAATCCCATTCCAAACTCTCCTTACAGTCTGAAAAACTTCTGTTTTCAGATAGGAACTCACTGATCTGTTAAATCATGAGAATCATGTACATTGCAGCCTGGATCAGATAAATCAATGAAATTAGAAGATGTGATAGTGATGCCAAACTGATGTTTGCTTTTATATATTCTTCAGGAATATTTGTAGCTCTGCAGCCTATTATTGTATAACTATACAGATTCATAGCTAAAATTTTACCTACTCAGCAAGAAAGACAAAACACACTCCTAAAGGCTCAATCCTAATCCTGGCTGAGACCAGGACAACACTCCCATAAAAAACTAGAGAGGAAGGGGGCTTCCGAGGAGAGTAGAACAGTCATAGGTTGGCATTGTTTCAGTTCAGCCAATGAGAGGTTGCTATGCTTTTGTGAAGACACATTCTTAAGACAAAAAAAGCTGTGGGTAGCTCTCTTGACTTCCAGCCTTGGGAGGAGGCGGCGGGCCCGGGCTGAGCGGGGTCTGGGC
>VZTB01002440.1:98418-120658 GCA_013397245.1 Thryothorus ludovicianus
TTTTTGATTGTTATACATGGATACTTACACCCTCAGTTTGTAGGACACTGCTTGCATGCTGTATGGTTTCCTGGCCAAATTACACAACATTCATTTACTACATTTCTCAGGAGGAAATACATTTTGAAAATTGTGGTGGTTGTCTTTCAGCACTACTTTATGATGACACATCTTCTGAATAAACATTGTAATGTTGTAATTTCATATCAATTTGTTTTATTTTATTCTGGCAGAATGCTAATTAGAATATTTAATTCTTTTGCCTGTGTGAAGCAACTCCTAATTGTATTGAAAACTCCAAGAAATCAACTAGATCAAGGTTTAGTAATCTGTGTAAAAACACAAACCTTAGACATATTTCATAAAATATGCACTAGCACAGCATCCTCTATCACACCTCTGGACAATCTCTACAATCTAAATTAGCAGTCTGCCTTCAAGTCTTGTAGTTGTGTCCATCCCCAACATACTTCAACTCCTCTGTGATGCTTGGAAAGTTAATAACATCAAACTCCAGGACTTCTCTGCTCAACCAAAACCAGTGCAAACATAAATGGTTTCCCAACCTCTTGCCATCTTCATTTCCCGTTCAGAAAACAAAGTAATTAGCTGCAGCAGAGTAAGAGCCCTGAGGTTATGGTGAATAAGCTAGTTTCTGGAGTAGTTTTACTTTTAGTCAAGCAGGCAAAAAACCCCTGATGTTGTATTCTTTCCTGTATGCAAATACAGGAAAAATGGTTTTGGCTTGCAGTACTTCTGAGGTTTTGTGTGCTGTGTCTTCCAGGAGTACAAACAGAAATGTTCCCTGACAACAGAGGAGTACAGTATGCTAAAAAGTAGCTGCTGTCTTAAACATTTCCAACATCAAAAATTCTTTATCCTGCTGAATGTGTGCCATTCCTCTACCATGTTTCCTAGGCCCACTAATGTTCCAACTATCACCTGTTTCTGAAAGCATCATTATGCATGAGACGAGCAGCATTCTGTCAAGAACATTCACTCATTCATTCACATTTGTAAATTTATGAAGTTTTTGTTGTACAGCAATGACAATTCCATGTAGCAACCCTGACACCCTATTTTTATAGGTGTCTCTTCTTTCAGTGGGGGATGACAGTGCATTTTAGGAAGGGAGTAGAGGAGACTTTCTGTTCCCAGAATGCAAGCTGATTCCTGCCTATTGTGGTATGGATAGAGAATTAGTGATGACAATTTCTCCTGCTTTACCACTAAGTTGCTTGAAACTAGTGTTCATCATACCTGTCTGAAGAATGAAAGGGTTCAACTACTCAGTGGCAATTTTGTGTGGACTGCAGTTTGACTATCTCTTTAATGCTCTTGAACAGAGTGGGATGCTCCGTGCTCTTTCGAATATGGAAGTATGGAGAATGTACCAAGTACGGGCTATCCTGACAATTAAATTTGTTAGTCACTGGCTGGTAGAGGATCCAATAACAAAACCTTATATTTAACTACATACTTTCACCCACATAGAGTGTGAAAGGTCCAGTCACTTAAAAGATTTTCAAGATTCTTTGTAACAGTGGCCTTTGGGGTTGCTGGATTTCTGTCCATTTTCTTTATTTCATGTACACACCTTGTGTTTTTCACTTTGCCTGTTCTCACTCTTCTCTTGACGGTCTTTTATCTTCATAGTTTTGTAAAGCCTCCCATTGCCTACTCTTTCTAGGTTTCACTGTTTTCTGTTGCACTGAATGAGCAACAGCAGCCTAGAATGATTATATTTTCATCCCTTTCACTATGGATTAGATTATGAAAAAGAAGCAATTAAACTGATTTCAACTTTATTAATATGAATCTATTTCAGAATGCAATAGTTTTGAACAGGGAAGGTCATCTTTCCTGTGGACTCAGTTTTGCACTTATTCATTCAGAAGGTCCTTGTGCTTACTCTATAAGCTAGTAATGACATTATTTCACATGATAAAATCAGATATTATGTATAAATTGCAAGTATAGACATACTAGACTTAAAGTAATTTACTGTTAGAAAGTTCTGCCTAATATGGGAGTACTTTCCTTACATTTTGAATAGAAATTTAGAAATACATGCTCAGGTTAACTTAACATTATGTTGTACAATTCTTTAACTTGGTGCTTAAAAACCTGATGAAGACAAAGAAGGTGGTGACATATTGGTATGGGAACAGGTGATTTGGGGGTACCGTCAGACTAACTCAGATCCAGAGGGAGAAACAAGCAGCATCACTTCATTTCTGTGGCTGGATCTGGGCCAGCCAGATGCTGCACTCGTATTACCAATGTGTCATCATCATATTTCCTTCCAGATGTACTTTATTTTTTCTTTATCACTGCTGCTTATGTTTTATCCTCTTTGCATAAGGGTCAGGGCAAATGAAGTTTGAAAGTACTGTACCATGATTTCTTTGTCATTCTTGTAGAAGAAAAAGAGGAACTTCTAGAAATGCACAATTTGAAGTCTCACATAAGTGAACAGATGTTGTTGTTGTTGTTGTTGTTGTTGTCTGGCATCATTAGTGTCTTTAGAGTATTTTTCATGGTATTACCTGCCTTGAAAGGCAAATTTAAATTTATTTTCCACATCACTTTGGAAAGTGTCCCTTGGGTTAGCCTGGTCCATCGCTGTACAGAAGAAGCTGCTAATTACACAGTGAGGAACTGTATGTATTTTTTGTAGATCAAGAGTTTTTCTCACCTTTCTTCACAATACTGGATTTATGAGAAAGTGTCAAAGTCAGTACCAAGTGTCTGGGTCAGTGCCTCAAGCATACATTTGGAACATGCTGGCCTTGTGCATCATGTTCCCCTTCTGGAACAGTTTATACCAATTAAGAGAACAAACTAAAAGCAGAGTTCTGCTTTTCATAGGAAAACTCCTTTGCCACTATTATTTGCTGGTGAATTTGCTGCAAGGCTCCTTTAGCTAAAGTGCCTCCCTTAGTCACTTGTGATTCTGCAGTTTCAATAGAGGACTTGAAATGTTCTGATTAGTGATGAGTATGCAATGATTAACTGTTATTATCAAGGGATTAGCACAAAAAATAGAGTTCTGCACAAAAGCAACTATTAGAGAGCTTCCACTTCAGTACAGAAGGAAAAGTTAGGTAAGCATTTATGGTAAGGATGCAGATTTAGTTGCAATTTTTGCAACCTTTTACTGAGTCTAGTTGAGTCTGCTTTTACTATTGCATTTGTACCTAGATATCTTAGACAAATTTCTGGTGGAAATCAGGCTAGTGAGTTAGGAATATTCAGGAAAGGAAAAGAAATTTCTGAATGTCAGATTCAAGGGACACAGATACAATAAAATATTTTTCTTCTTAACCTTCTCCTTTTATTTTGGACATAGACCAATCTGTACATTTCAATATTTAATAAGGATTTAATAAGTAGATTTTTTATATTTTTGAGCTACGCCTTCTGCTTCCTTCCAGAAATCTCTGGGGCTGTTTGTACTTACTGATAGGCCAAGTAAGCTGAAGCACCTGGTGGTATGGCAGTGTTTGTCAGACCCTCTTGGATCAATCAAATTATTTTTCTAGTCATTGAAGTTAGAGGAAAATGTTTTTGGGATTTCATCTGTAGGCTTTTGAATTTAGCTGGTGGCGTGTTCCACCTGAATGCTTCAAAGCACTAAAAATTACTAGGACAATATTCTTCTGATTATTTACCTGAGATATATATATATATATAGGAACATATCTCAGGTGATCAGTATTTCCAATCTGGAATGACAGTTATCTAGAGTAACTTGGCTTTGCCTAGATCCTGGTCTTGTTTTCCACAGTACGCATGTTTTACCAGTCTTACATTTAAGAGTCATGTCTATTTTAAGTGCTACCACAATTATGTTAAGCTATTATGAGTTACATTCTTTAAATCCAACCATGGAAAATAATGAAATCATTCAGCTTGAGATGGCCACATAGCCCAAACTTCTCTTAAAGCAGGTCCAGTTAGATTAAATTGCTTGAAGCCTTGTATGGTTGAGTTTTGAATATTTCCAAGGACAGACAATTCATAGCCATTCTGGGCTGACCACCACTGTGGCAAAAAAAGTTTTCCCTCCATCTAATTAAAAGTTACACCATTTATTCTTGCCCTTCCACTAAGTATCTCTGAAAAAAAGCCTGGCTTAATCTTCCCTGTATTCTCACATTACATAGTCACAGACAACCGTTTCTGTTGGAAAACATTTCACAAAACCATCTAATCCAACCCCTTTTTTCAGGCAGGGTCAGCTAGAACTTGTTGCTCAGGATCATACCCAGTTGCTCTTTGAATTTCTTAACCTTTCTGGGCAACGTGTTTGACCAGCCTCACAGCAGAACAGTGTTTTCTTGTGTTCAGATGGAATTTCACAGTTTTCAATTTGTGCCCATTTCTTCTTGTCTCTGAGCAGCACTGAAAAGAGCCTGGCATTGTAGCCCTCATTCCAAAACCCATCGGGTATTTAAACATGTGGGTAAGACACCCCTAAGCCTCTCTTCTCCAGGCTGAGCAATCTCAGCTCTTTCAGGCTTTCCTCATGTGGAAGATGCTCTGTATCATCAAAGTCATCTTTGTGGTCCTTCACTGGATTGGTCCAGTTAGTCTTTCTTGTTCTTCTATTGGGAACCCATGGCTAGACACAGTGCTCCATGTGTGGCTTTAGTGCTGAGTAGAAACAAAAGACCACCTCCCTCCACATGCTTTCAATTCCCCTCCTAATGTGGCCTAGGAGGCTGTTGGCTGCCTTTGCCATCAGTTTGCATCACTGTCTCATGGTTAGCTTATTGTGGGACTCTCAAATCCTTCTCTGCAGGGCTGTTCTTAGTCAGCCAGGCTACAGCATGTAACAGTGTTATTCCTCCCCAGTTGCAGACCTCTGCATTCATCCTTGTTGATCTTTAAGAGATTTCTCTCAGACATCCTTTTTCTGCCTGTCCAAGACCCTCTGAATCTTACCTTATCTATGATCTACAATTACCTTATAGATCAGCTAGTCCTTCTAGCTGTGTACTTGCTGAAGATGTACTCATGGTCATTGGTGAAGATGCCTAACAGTGCTGGTCCCAGCACTGGCCCCTTGGATATGCCACTAATGACTTGCCTCTAAACCAGAGATCCAGCACTCTGGGCCTGGCAGGTAGGCTAACTTAACCTGTATTTTGCCAGCTGTTCTGTGAGGCTGTTCAGGGAGCCGATGCTACAAGTCTTGCTAAAGCTGAGATAAACAACTTTCACTGTTCTCCCATCATCCACCAAAACAGTTACACCATCCACATTGTGGAAAATTATCAGGTTAGTTAAACATGGCTTCTTTTTCGTAAATTCTTGTTGACTATTCCTGACTACCATGTTGTGCTTCAAATATTTGGAAAAATGGCTTCCAGGATTAATTGTTCCTTTATCTTCCCAGAGATTGTGGTGTAGCTGGTCTGCCTGTAGTACCTTTGATCTTTCACACTGCCATTCTTGAAGATAGGAGTAACAATTTTTTTCCTCCAGTCTTCAGGAATCTTTCCCAGTTGCCATGACATTTCAAAGATAATAAAGAGAGGACTTGCAGTGGCATCATGCAGCTTCCTCAGCACTTGTGGGTCCAACCTCTTATGCTCCATAAGCTTATGTATGTACAGTTTGTTTGAGCTCTCTTTAATCTCTTTTTCCTTCCGTGGAGGGCCAGGCATGTTCCAAACTTTCCTTCTCTCTTCTGGGGCTTGGGATTCCTCATGGTCAGTTTTACTAGAAAGCACAGAGGCAAAGAAAGTATTGAGTATCTCAGACTTTTCCATATTCTTTGTCATCGGCACCTTTACACCATTCAGAAAGAGTTTGCTTTTTCCCTAGTTGTCCTTTTATTTCTTTTCCTATTTTCTACAACTAGATGTAGAGTCCTTTCTTGTTCGCCTTCATGTACAGAAGTGTTGCTAGATTCAGATCCAGGCTGCCCCTGGCTTTCCTGGTGCTATCAAAGCTGTACTGCTCCTGCATAATCTGTCCCAGCTTTCATTCCTATATGTTTCCTTTTGAGTTCAGTTAGAAGCAACATACTCATTCTAGTCTCCAGCTGCCTTTCATTTCCTTCTTCTTGTGGTGGAGGTGTTTGATCTTGTAGGAGGTGTTTCCTGAATAACCAAATCTCACAGAACACCCTTCTCTTCCTCTTCTCTTTCTCTTCTCGTCACCAGGATTGGGAGCTTAAAAGAGTTCTCTGCCTTTTGCAGATTTCTCTACCATTTGAAGGACATAAAAAATAGGGTGGGGAGGGAATTTGGTAAAAACGCAAACCCAACTGAATACAACCTCAACCTGCAATCCAAAAAGCTTCAAAAACAAGCAACCAAAAACCAAAACAGAAAACCTCTTCAAAACAACAGCAACAAATAAGCCCAAAACAACAGCAACAAAAAAACAACTCAGAAGAAAAACAAACCTCTCTAGGTCCTCAAAACTTGAGCAAAGCCCTGATGCTGCCTGCATCCACCTGATTGCATCAGTGTGCTGACACTCTCAGTTGTGCCTGGAGAGATGCATATGGGTAATATCTGCCACTCAGGAAAGCTTTTTTGAGTGAAATTTGCAATGTTTGTATATGAACTTTACATGATGTGCCATCTGAGCTCTTGCCTGTGTCATTTCAATAAATTGAAGCAAACCAGTTTGATAAGCTTTTATTTATGCCACAGCTCTATCAGCACTCTGCCTGAGGCATAGGCCTTTCTGATTCTCCAGCTCGGGGGCTCATCTGTGCTCCCAAAACTGGTCTTGATCCTCATAGTAAGAGAATTTGCAAACCCTGAAATCTCCTGCAAAGCTGTAACTGTGAGGATGGGGCTATTTCACCCCAAATACTGGCAGCAAATATCTTGTGGGATGGACATTTTGGGGTGGATGTTTGTCAGATTGAAGCATTGCTTTTCTCTCCATCTTCTGCTGTCACAGAGCAGAGCAGAAAAGGTTTTTTTTTGCAAACCCACTTGTGTTCAGCATCACATCTATTAACTTCGAAGTCCTTGGCTTTCAGTGCCCCACACCCTTCACCCATCTCATGCAGAGAGGCACCAAGCCTGTAAAACAAAAATTGTATAGCTGAAGAGGAGGAAACTCTCCAAATCTTGCAGCAAAGGAGAGGTGGGGTGGGGTTGTTCTGCCCTTCTTCTGCACCATCTCACTGTGCATGCATCATTTCTTGCTGGATGGTGACCAGATTTGAGGTGTCCAGATTTGTGCTTGCAGCAAGGACTGTGTGTGGAGCAGGAAAAGCCATGCTATTGCATAGGTCTGGTGGGAGCTTGTGGGGTTTCTGTGCTCCAGTACAGTTCCCCAACTTTTGGCCTACAGAGCTTTGCTGGGGGCAATATGGCACTCCAACATTTTGGAGAGATGGGTCAGGGCAGAAACTGGGTCTGAAATGCAGCAAAGCTACTATTTACACCAACAGACTGTGGATACACTCACATTTTGGGATTGAAAAGTGTATTGTCCACCCATTTCCACACCTTCTGATGTGATCTCAATCCAATCCACACTGGTAGGTTCTTGCCTGTAACAGTCTTGATGTGCTCCTGGAAAATAGAAGTGACCAGTTTCTCCCAAAATTTCTCTGTGGAGGGTTTCATGGCAATCAAATTCTCAAAGTAAATCTGAATCCCAAATTCATGAGAGATGAATGTCCCCCATACTTTTAATGCTTCCCCAAACTCTCCTGTTGCTAGGCACTTTTTGTTCCCTGCCCCCCTGAAAATCAGGACTTCTATGTCCTTTTAAAGCCTTCTTCTCTCTTTACCTTTTCTTTCTTGTCCTGGAGCACCACCAGCTGGGAGTCCTGATTTTCACAGCTTTTCATGCCTTGAGTCCAGTTTCCCAATTCCTCAGAAAGCCAGTAGCATCTTTCCCCATGCAGCTGCCAGTCCTGGGGACACAGCTTGCAGCCAGCATAGGCTGAAGAGGAGAAAAAGCCATGAGACACTCCATCCCACAGACTCATTCTTTCCCCATTGCTGAGATTTTCACATCGATGTGGTTTTTCCAGCCACAGGAGAGAAGGAGGGTTACTGAGGCTGGGTGACCACAAGGACATTGTTGGCATTGTTGGAGTGGGAACCTCCTCCCTAGGGCTGATGCTACTCATCCATGGATCAGCAGAAATTGCTTGGAAAAGAGGATTTTTCCTTGCAACACTCCTCTGTGCCAAATAACCCCTGTGGCCTCACAACCCCAAGAGTTTAAGGATCTCTCTCCTTGCAGTAGAAGAGCCTCACAAAGGTCTCACCTGAGCATCTCCCAGCAGAGTCAGATGGGAGGGGGATTACCTGTGGGGCTGTTCCCTCGGGGCTTGCAGAAATACCGCACCAGGGATGAAAACATGCACTGCTCCACCTGGTTCCTTCCCTGGATCCCACTGCCTAGCTGCAGAACGCTTGTCTCTGCTGGCTGTGGGGAGCCCTGAAAAACTTGGAGCAGTAATCCGGAGTGAGAAGTTTGCAGCCATTTGGGGAAATAAACTACAAACCTCACAACACTGAGTTTCATTTTCTCATACAGTTTGCTTAAGCCAGCCTGAAAAACACAGCTTATATACTCCACCTTTGAGAGCTATGGGTATAATCTAGGTTTACTCAGAATGGGTTTATTCTTAATGGGTGATGTCACATGTCTACAGGACAACCTTGTCCCCTTCAAAGACTGAAATGCTGAAATGCTGAAATAAAGCACAGTTTCCCCTCCCTGGCTGCTCACTGAAGTGTGAGATGTAGATAAGAGCTGGTTACTCACCCCGCACACTCAGCACCACTACCAGGACCAGCAGGATGAGTTGCCCCAGCCCCCCGGCTATGAAAAGGAGCCTGTGCCACCATGGACAGAAGACAGGTGCTGAAAGAGGCCACATTTACTTTAAAAAATGAAACATGAAAAAGCTGGGAATTTAGAGGGGAAAAAAAAGCCCCTCTGTCAAGCTGGTGAGCTTGAGCAGAAGTTTACAGCTGCTTTTCTTCCTCCAAAAAAGTAAGTCACCACTGAGGAGGTCTAGGGTAAGGGTGATTTTTTAGGTGGAAGAGGGGCTGCCGGAGCCTCAGGAGCACCCTTGGGCACCCAGTGATGGTGCTTGGGGGATGGGAACCCTTCCTAAAGTAGCTTAATTTAGAACTCCCAGTAGAGCTGGGAGTTAGTGAGACAAAGGACACTCCAGCTTCCGTCTCCACCAGGAGTCCAGGCAGGATGTCAGCAGCTTTCCTTCCCATTCAAGTGTGTTGGCTCATGTTGGGTTTTTTGGCACCCATTTTGCCCCCTAGGTAAAGAGTCTTGGAAGCAAAATTACTTCCAGATGTATGTCACCCTCTCCCATCCCTTCCTTTCTCTTTTTCCTCCTCCTTTCAAGCCAGGATCCCACCTTAGAAGACATTTAACCCAAAACAATGTTCTCCATGATCTTGGAAACCTCAACATGGAGAGGAAGAAGCAAGCAAACCTGAAAAAAAACAAATCCAAAAGCCTTACCAAAATTTGAAACAAGCACTTCCCCCCCAAAAATAGGACTTACAATGATGCTTTTCAGCAGAAGAACCATCCCCAAGATGCCTTAAATCTGCATAAACTATTTCCCCTGCCATGGTTGCTCAGAAGGTCCCAGGAGCAGCCCAAAAGTGTCCTTGGATGGCCCCTTGCCTTATGAACGACACACTCATGTCTGCATCCGGCTCCAGGAAATGGTATTGGCTGGGGCTTTTATCTGCTTTTTTATTTGTACATATATATATATATATATATATATATTTGTACGTATTCTACACCCTTCCCTTGTAAATGGAAGCTGGGGAGGAAATGAGTGTCCTGCAGCCAGGAAGAGCTGGCACACCTGGGGTGTAGAGATATCTTTGAGTTTCATGGTTGTGCTAAACTACTGTGAAAGTAGAATTAATAAATAATCATTTCAAAAAGCCTTTAAGTAAGGTTTTTGACTGTGAGGTTAAAGCATGCCAGGATCAGTGTGACCACAGGCAGGTGGGGAGGAAACAGGTGACATTTGTTGCTTCTTCCCCAAAATATGGGCCAGGATTAACTTGATTTGTTCCATTCTGCTGGTCCTGACACAATATTTGGCCTCTGTTTTATCTTGCAGCAGAGAGATCTGATGTAGTCAGAGGCTGTCCAGCTGCTGCCCAGAAAGAGGTATGAATCTGGATTTCCTAAAGGCTGCTAATGAATTTTATTTTATTTTGTTACTTTATTTTATTTCGATTTTTTTCTCCTGCAAGCCCATCCTCCCACTCCTGATGGATCCTTTCACACCATCTAGACCTATGTTTTCTCCAGGCATGGAACTCTTTGGCAACTGGATGGAACAACCACCAATTTCCAGCCTAAAATAACTTTTTCCCTCCCTTTTCTTAGGTTTCTTTGGTGTTAATCCCAGTTTTTAGTCAGTGGCATAACATCCCAAAGCAACACCTTCTTATAGAGGTAAAAATGATGCTTTTTTCCCTCAGACATCCCCCCAAAAAAAAAGCAAGGAAAAAAAGCAAAAATTTGCTCCAATACCTATCAGGAGCTTGAAATAGTAAGAAGATAAACCCAAAGGTCCAAAAGCTCCAGTAGGAAAAGCACTGCATTATTTTATTTTTTAATTATTTTAAAATTTTTGGTTAATTAGAAAAAAGACCTTTTATTTTAAATTTGTGTTTATGTCATTTTAATTTTTATATTTTTACTATCTCATGTTTATTTTTAGTTCGTTTTCCACCCACAGCCTTTTCTTTGTCACAGAAAGTTTTTGTGGTGAGCTGCTATCAGCCAGTCTTCCTGCCCTCTGCAAAGGCAGCTGCTCCACTGGTGTGTGACCTGTGATTACAAAAACCCCCTAAAAATACAAAGTAAATGAGGTTTTAGGGTAAAACCCTACAGCTGGGTAGCTTAACTGCAAGAAAACTTTTTTAAAACGTATTTTTATAGTAAAAAAAATTTAAAATTGGCTGAAAGGAACTGTATTTCCTCCTTGTAGAATCCCCGAGGGCTGTTCTGGGGTGCCCGAATACCCAGGAACAGAGTGATCTCCAGCAGTGTTTCCTCCACACTGAAATAAACATTTTGGGACAATCCATCTCCGCAGCTGAAAAAAAAATAAAAATCCAGCAATGCTGGAAAAGAGGGTGAAGTGGTGCTGGGAGGAGCTGGAGGGGAACCCCAGGTTCAGTGGGTGTGCAGGTGGCCCAGGGCAGGCAGCCCCTTCTTCATGGCCCTTGAGGAGGCACAGGAAAATCCCTCAGAAAACAATAAAAGAAATTGAAACAACGTTTTTTTCTAAAAAATACTTTGTTTCTCTTCGCAGGAGCAGGTTGTGCTTCAGCGTTGGGCTTGTTCCCGCAGAGCAGACACAGGTGATGGGGGCTGAGGGGAGGTGGTCTTAAATTTTGATCAGAGGAGAGAATTTAAACTGCAGGGAGAAGTTTTTAATTGCAGGAGAAAATTTTAATTGAGGCTATTTTTATTGGGGGAGATTATGTTAACTGGGGTGGAGAAAATTTTAAGTGAGAAAATCTCGATTTTGGAGAGAAATATTAATTTAAAAGAAAATATTAATTGAGGGGAGAAGATATTAATTGAGGGAAAAGCTTTAATGGGGAGAAAAGTTTGCAGGGAGGAAACTTTAATTGTAGATTAAAATTTTAATTGCAGGGAGAAAATGTGATCTGCGGAGACTTTAATAGGGGAAAATTTTAATTGACAGTGAGGATTAATTTGGGGCAGAAATTTGATTGTGGGGATAAAATTGACTTACAGGGAGAAAATTTTAACTGAGTTGAGAAAAGTATAATTAGAGGGATAAAACTAATTGGGGGGAGAGGGAATTTTAATTGCAGGGATGGACAAGATTTCAATTGAGTGAAAAAATTTCAGCTGGGGGAAATGTTTAAATGTGGTGCAAGGAGAAGATTTTAAATGGTGAGAAAATTTTAATTGAGGACTGAGAGCCTTCATGACATCTGTGATAGGTGGAACTTTGCTTGGCAGGTGAGGCAAGAGCGTCTGTAGAGGTGGAACCCCAAAATGGAGGAAATGAGAGCTTATTCTGGATTTTTGGGCATGGAAAGGAGCAGGCGGGCAGGTAACTGTAGGGCAATGAACTGTAGAATCACTGGTTTTGGGTTTTATTTTGATACTTCTGTAATTTGAGAACAAAACCCAGCTGAAGTTGTAGGAGGGAAAAAAGCTTTTTCTGGTACTTCCCTTGAGGGAAAATTTTTGTCACCCAGCAGATAGAATTTTTGCCCCAGACTGATTTCAGACATGATGGGTTATTCTAATTTAGTATTAACCCTTCCTGAGGCTCTTCAGTAACTGATTCTTTTGGCCATATTCCCCCCTCCTCCCCCCAAATAGTCCAAATTTCTGCATTATTCTGAATTGGAATAAAGAAATTTTTGAAAAGTTGAACTGTAGAAGATCCTAAAAATAAATTTGGTGTTCAAATCCAGTTTGGACACATCAGAAAGTACTTATTATTGTCTTGTTTCCATGGAGAAATCAGTTTTCCCTTTTGCCCTGCTTCAGTTGTCCTGATTTTGTTTGCATCTCTATGACACCCTTGGCACCCAATAAGGTAAAAAAGGGACTTTTGGGCTCTTTTCCATCATCTTGTTCTACCCAACCCGGGACTAAGATTTTTGAGGATTATTTTTTTTTTATTCAGCACATTTTTTACTTTTTAAAATTTGATTTTTAAAAAATAAATTAAATTTATTTATTGATTTTTCATATGTTAATTTAAAATTTTTTAATATAACATTTTTTTTTAAACAGTTGCATATTTGGCTTCTGACTTACTTTTTCAATATTTTTCCAGAAACAGAAGGGAGAGGAGGGTTTTTCCAATGAAATTTGTTACATATAATGGGGACAAAAAGGGAAATCTTAAAAAATGGGGGAAGTCATACTGGATGAAAGCACTAAGATATTTTGATAGAAACCCTAGGAAACAGAATTTTCTTTGCTCATGGTGAAGGGAAAGAGCATAATCTATATCACAAGATACACAAATGGAGGCACCATGACCCAAAGTGTCCTAGTTTAGGTGGAGAAAAAAAACTCCACTGAACTTGAATAATGAGGTAGACCCCAGAAATTAAAGCAAAATTTTAATTACAGTATGTTCCAGGAGTTTGCATCTGGAGCTGGGGAGGAAACTACTCTTGAAAGCTCTCCCATAGAACAAATTCTTCTTCCACGTGAAGAAGAATTTTTGGTATTTCTTACCCAAAATGGCACCAAGTCCACTGGCATTGGCACCAAGCCAGGGTTTCATCATCTCAGCACGGCCTGCGGCATGCTGCTGCCCGGGGAGCCCTGGCAGAGGCTCTGCAGGAGGGTCTGTTCCATTCTCAGAGGCTCTGCAGGAGGGTCTGTTCCATTCTTTTCCCACAGGTCCCAGCCCGCAGATGAGGCCGGAGCCGCGTGTCGCCTGCCAGGTGGTGCTGGCAGTGCTGTTCACGGCTCTGCTCATCACAGCCATCGCTTTTGCAGGTGAATGTTGATGTTTTAGTCTCATGGGCAATGTCTGTTAGATATTTTGGGTTGTTGCACTTGTGAGTGACAGATCTACTTCCATGTTCCCTGGGAAGACAAAGCCCACCCAAGCTGATGTTCTCTCTGGGAGAAGGACATTTCAGAACAGTCTTTCTGCAGAAGACCAAACCCATCCCCTTGATGTGAGAGCTGATGTCATCCTCTAGAAACCCTTGGAAAATAAACAGGAGGATCCATTTCAGGAGTATGGTCACACAGAAGTATTTTTTTCAGAGAGTAAGGGGCCTGGAGGTGTTGGCGTGAGTCCCACAATGTCAAGAAGTCTGCAGGACTAAGAGTAATTTTTCCCCGTCATTTTCCCTACTTTTGCATTAATGACAGAGAACAACACCCAAGGGCATGTTTAGGGATAGGGCTGCTCTCAAATTCCTCTCTAAAATGTGTTTTCTAGAAGTCTACCATCCTGTTTCCTTTTTTGATGGTTCAGCACCTGTGTTTCTTGTTCAAGTCACAAGCTGGGCCATGATTTGAACTTATTTTCTCACAAGATTTCTCCTGGTATCTTAATTTTTCTCTTTGCCCACAACTGAGGCAGATACAAGACTTTTGTAAGCCATGGGGTGGATGGAGAATGATCTCCCATGAGAGGTAAGGGGAGATCTGCTTGTTAATGTTGCTCTATTTTTAATGACAGTGCAGGCTTTTCAGCCTCATGCCCAGCCCTACTTTCAGTGTCCCTTCGACTGGATCAGGTACAGAGGAAAATGCTACTATTTTTCTGAGGTTGAGGGGAACTGGACATCCAGCCAGGACAACTGCTCGGCACTTGGTGCTTCCTTGGCCATGCTGGAGAACATGGAGGACATGGTAAGGAGACATGAGGACCTGCTCAGTATAGGGAAAAAACCCCAAAGCAATGTGCTTGAAATCTTTTGGTTTCTTTGACTGCTCTTCCAGGATCTTTTTTGAATATCTGGGGTGAGATGTTGGGGAAGAAAAGGCCTTGAGGGTGTGTCATTAAGGGCGCCTTCAAATTCCTCACTAAAACCAACTTCTGCAAGAACCGTAGGAATAAACCCCTGTTTCTAGATTACACTTTTTGGTAGCAGATTGAAATGTTCAAGCCCCAAAGAAGCCCTAAAGCAGCATAAGCTACTGGTAAAATTGAGATTTTTGGTTAGAAGAAGGTAAAAACCTTTACCTTTCCTCTCTTTCAGAGCTTTGTGTTGAGATACAAAGGCATCTCAGAGCATTGGATTGGCCTTTCGCGGGGGGATGAGGAGCAGCCATGGCAGTGGGTGAACCGCTCACCTCTGTCTCACCTGTGAGTCCATGTTTTTCACTATAATGTGGTTGGTTGGTGTTTCCTCAGCCACAAAACATGCATTTCTTCTTGTAATTGAGGTACATACAGAGGTAGAAAAGGGATAATGTTTAGGAAGGGCAACATTGCACCTGGAAGTGGTCTTTGTTTTCCCCTTTGACCTAAAAGATGGGAGTGGTGCATTTGGTGAGAAAATCCTAAGTTTAGGTTTTTTATTTAAAGTTTATTTTTTTCTTGCAAATCTTTGGGTTTCATATTAGAAATAGATCAGTGTCAGTGTTAGCATATTGATATTGAATTAGTTCTATTCCTATAAAAGAAATGTGTATTGATATTTTGGCATGCTAGTACCCATGAGGATGCCTGAGAACTGAAGCTGAGGGAAACCTATGTGTGATTTTTCTCCTTTTTCCTGCCACTCCATCTGAAATGGGTTATGTCCTCTGTACTTCCAGGTTTCAGATCCATGGTGATGGGCTCTGTGCTTACCTGGATGACAATGGGCTCAGCTCCTCCCACTGCAGCACTGAAAGGAGCTGGATTTGTAATAAACATGAGCTGCAGAGCTCAAGCAAGGGCAGCAGGATGAGACGGCCTCCAAACCTCTGTGTCAGCTCCTTGGGTGCTGCAGGGAGGCCTTCTCGCTCCCAGATATCTGGTGCACCATGAGGTTGTGAAAGACAATCTCAAAAAGGTTTTGAACCCCCAGGGCAAGGGGTTATTGGGCATTCTAGGGGACCAACAAGCTGTTTCTGGGACAAGGCAGCCTTTGGGGATCCATGTGAGATAGTTCTTGAGAATCCAGGGGGGTGGGGTGGGGGTGCAGGGCAGCCCTGGGGGCTCTTTTTGGGTTTGGGTCAACTTGGTGGTGGCCTAAATGCAGACGCCTTCTACTTCTTAGAGAAAAATAATTTTATTCTATTCTGAGCATATTTACATACTAAGTACTTGGAAATACATCTCAAGCATGAGGAATAGCAGAGGAAAAGATTTGGGGCAGTGGGTGTGAGCATATCCTTGTGATGACAACATCAGTTTTAATATGAGGTATGGTGGCTGGTATTAATATAAAGCCTGCAAAAATTAAGATTTTTAATTTGTGCTGGAAGCCCAGACAATCGTAATCACTGAGGTCAGCAAAAGGAACTTTAAGAGGAAGCTGAACTTGGGAGACAAAGCAAATTTTTAGCTCAAAACAAGCTCAGGGAAGCCCAGCTCCTGTTAATGAACTTCGGTGAATTTAATAACTTGAGATGAGCCATGCTGAGCTCAGACCCAAAAACCCCCTGGACACAACCCAAAGCAGAGACATCTAAAATGGAGGTAGGACCCTAAATTGCGTTAGAAACTACTCCAGGACTTGAGAAATTAGAGTAAGGAGCATCAACAAGTGTTTCCAACCACCATGATGCAACCAGCTTTAGGGAGGATCCTTTCAGAGTATCAGCCCTTGGGGGACAATTTAATGGTTGAGAGGAGCACACAAAAATAGGGGAAGACCCTCTCCCCACTGAAGGAGGCCACAGGAAAAGTGAAGATGCGTTGGCGGCTGCTGACGGCGTAGAAAGAGACCTGTCCCACCTCGTAGTCCAGGTAGACCCCAATCTCCCCATTGAGGAGCGGGACAGAGGTGTTGGATGGAGCTGTGAGGGCAACGCAGAGCTCATCATACTTCTGCAAGCCCCAGATTTGAGTGCTGGGCTTGAAGAGGACCCGTCCTTTCCTCTGAACTGACTCACGGGCCACCCCCACGGCCCAGAAGCGCCCGTTGGCCTCCACCTCCCAGTAGTGCCGGCCCGAGGTGAAGCCCTCGCTGCCCAGCATGCAGGGATCGGTGTCGAACCGGCCCGGACCCTCAGGCCACTGGCACCGGGGTCTACCCCAGGTGGCTTCTTTGAGGTCCTCAGAGAGGATCACTTCTGGACCCACTGTGGCTGGATCCAGGGTTACGTCCACTGAAAAGCAAAACAGATCATGAAACAGAAGCCAAAATTTAAGCCTAGAGAACACACCCCCCCCAAAATGCCTTCACTGGTGACTCTTCAAAGAGAAAGGGAGAGGCAAGATGAGGCTGAAGATGTAAGTGTGAAGAGGTGGAAGTTGGAGATGGAGGTTATATATCCAGTTGAGGTTGGTGATAGAAGAGCAAAGAGATGGAGACCCTAGGGAGACAGAAGTCAGAGCTGGAGAATCTTGGACTCCATTGAACATCTCAGCCCAGACAACACAAGGAACAGGAGGTACTTTGCTCCTCTCTAGCCACCTCTGATTACCTTCAAATTGTTTGGCGGTGTGGTAGTCCAGGGCAAGGTCCCATGTGCATGGCCGTGGTTTGAGGAAGAAAGCCATTGCTACCTCAGGGTTTTCTGTTCTTGACTGGAGGCACAGGAAAAGAAAAGAATGGATAAAATCTAATTATTATCCTTCAAAGAAGCATACCTCAGCTTCTGCCCCTTTCTATGTAAAAAAATGTGTTTAACCACCACATTTAATCAAAGCACTTCAAGAAAATAGCATTCTTTTCCTTCAACAGTTGCAACAGATCTTGATTAATTTATGGAAAGACCCTTGGAGATGGCACATTGTCATGAACACATTTCCCTTGTAGATATTATTATACCCCCAAATCTCCATTCCTCATGCTGTCTGAAAGCTGAATCCATCTGTCTTAAATCCATCCCTGCCTCCACCATTCATCAGTCAAATCTGAAGTTTATTTGAGTGAGGAAAGTTCTTAAAATTGACCTCTCAGATCCAGAGAAATCTTGGGAGAGGGAAAGATATTTGCTGTTGATTTTGGTGAAAATGTGTATGAGGGAGATAAGAACTGGCACCGAATGGCCTCAAATCCATCCTTTGGAAGTCAGTGTGGGGTTTTGCATGCAAACAAGGGATTGCCCATGCTACAGGGCCCTGGGCATGAGTAATAAAGCCCCAAAACGATTGAATAAACCATGCTGTGACAGTTGGAGACAAACAGGTTGCTTCTTTTCCATGTGTTTTTCTCAGCAAATCTGCAGATAAGGGGATTGAAACAGCAGGATGATGAGTAAAAGTGGGAGTAAAGGTGAGAAAATCACCCAGATGGAGAAAAAAGCAGGAGTCTTGCTGTTTTTCACCCAAATTCCCCACTGGATTGTTACAGGTAGATGACAAGCAAATAATCACCATGACCCTCCATTACAAAATACCTTTAAATCTAAAACAAAGATCCTGAGACCGAAGCAAGAATAGATCATTTTCCTTCTTGAGTTTATGGAATGGAGAGGAGTGTAAAAATCCCCACCCCATCCCCTTCCCCATACATCAGAGTCATGTAACCCCTCTATCAGCACAGATTTTCCCCCTCACTCAAACCTTCTTGGTGTTTTCCTTGCTGTCACTGGGCTTCCTCCAGATGGTTTTCTTCCACTGACTGCTTCTCCACTGGTATTTTTTTTTCCTCTTGGGATTTTTTATTTCCTCTCTCTGGCACAGGCTCAGCCAAAGCTCAGTCCTGTCTCAGCCTCTGCCAGCTTTTATCAGCCAAGAAGGGAGGAGCCCTCCAATCTCTCGCCTGCAGATGGTCCCATGACGTGCTTGGACACCTTCTGCAACACCTGATTGCCCCTTTTCTCCCCATTTCAGGGCCATTTATTTTCTCAACACAGGCACTAGGGAGGGAAGGGAGGAAAAATTAAGGCACTGCACAAAACCAGCATTATTGCATAGCACCACAAGGGAGAAATTGGTTAAATTTTGCTCCTCTGGTTCCCCAGATCTGGCTCTAGCCCCTTAGACATGACAGAGGTGAACAAATATGTGAGCAGCTTTCAGGTGAGGAATGTGACAGCAATGCCTGGAAATAAGATGATCTTATGAATACATAATATGTTTAAAGAATGCTTGTGGGTGATGACATTTGCTTTTCCAGCTGGGGCAGCTTGTGCTGGGAACTGAGCACAGGAACACTCAGGGGCGGTTCAAGGGCAGGCAGCTTCACCCTGTGCCATGCCAAGCCCCAGCACTTCTTTCTGCTTGCCAGGAGGGCAGCATGGCCACAGCAGCTGCACAAAACTCCTCTGCTGACACTGTCCAGAGCTTCATCTCTTGGTGCTGAAGACAGAAAAATCCCTCAGGAAGCAATGGGTGAGCCAGCACAGGCTGTGGTAACGAAGACTTCTGGAGGATCGGATGAGACCTGCAAGGTGAGATCACCTCTCTATAACCCATCAAGGATTCTCCCTCTCCCTCTTCCTGAAAAAAAAGGTGTAAAGCGAAAACATTTTAATTTCTTTGGGGGAAAGCAAAGCTCCAGTGCCTGCTCTGGTGCCTGCTGTGGCAAAAACATAAAGTGAGTTGATCCCTGCTTTCCAGAGAAGGCAGGGAGGGGGGATTTTTTAGGGGAATTATTTGCTTTTGTCCCACAGATAATGTAAGATTTTGAAGGCAGGGTTATATAAACAATCTGGGCTGATTGCTTCAGCGTGGTGTGTTGGTTTGGCTTTTTTTTTTTTGTTTTGTTGTTGTATGTGTATTCAGGAGAAAATCCAGTCTCACTTGCAATCCCTAAGAAAGGTGTTGGCAGTTTCTGGACTGAAGAATGAGTGAAGAGAAGAGACAACAGGACTACCTGATGCAATCTGAATGGGTCTTTGGGTGTTTATCTTTTCCTGAGCCCCTCTCGAAGAAGCACATGGGATCATATCCAAGAGGCATCCTGGTGCCCTGCAAAGCCCAACACCCAGTTGGAGTGGTTGGTACAGATCCTGGGCAGGTTTGGCAAGCACCACCTCCGTGTGCAGTTGCTTGTTATCCACACTTTAAATCAATGTTATGGCACTGCTCATTTTCATCCCAGAGTGAGTTATAAAGGGAGATTTGTTAACATGGAATTAGCCTCTTCTCAGGGCTTGGATTGGTTTTGGACACAATATAGAGAGGAATGGCAACAGGGGAGGAGAAAGGAAAACCTTGTGGTGAAGTACTTAATTACCCTGCAGTCGCTAATTAGCTGCATCCCCAGCCCTGCCCCAGCATTACAGCCCCCCTGGCTACAGCGTAAGAACTTTTGTTCTTTAACTCCAAAGGGGAAAATGCAGGTCTGGGCTTTGCATATGGATTTTTTGTCTCCTCCAGGAGATGAGTGAAGCCGAGCGGCGCCGCACTGAGGCTGAGTTTGAGCGGCTGCTGGCGGCGCAGGAGCGCACGGTGCTGGGGCGGCTGGCCGAGCTGGACCGCACCTTCGCAGCTGCCCACGCCGAAAAATTGCAGCGGGTGGCCGAGGGGGTTGCACAACTCCGCAGGCTCATTGGGCAGCTGGAGGCCAGGTGCTTGCCCCAGGTGAGTGCCCTCCTTATCTGAAAGCTCTTCTAAAGTGCTGCCTATGGGGTTTCGAACTCCCTTTTTTCTCCCTTTTACCTTTTAGGATGTTGGGATCAGGTATGTAGCAACTGGTTGCTTCACTTCCCTATCACTCCAGCTACGAAGGAAGAGGGGCTTGGATGATACACGCTGTCATTTCTTTTCCCAGATGGAGTGAAATGAGGCTGCACCATCCCTCAGGGATCCCCTAGGAGCTGGAAAAGAACCTGAGCTCCTGCTGCTGCCAAAGCGATGTTCTGTGGGAGGCCCTGGAGAAGTTCAGAGGTATTTGGGTAGAAATCAGATATTTTAGGAGAATTCAGAGGTATTTTAGGAAAATTTGGAGGCTTTGGCGAGGATTGCAGAGATACATTCAGATATATTGAGGGGAGGAATTGAGCTGTTTTTTGTGATAATTCAGTTATCTGGTCAGAGGCATTTCAGGAGGAAGAGGAGCTTGACCAAGGGAAAGGCAGCAGCAGGCTCTGCACCTGCTCATTCCCCACCTTCTTCCCTCCTCCCAGACACAGATCCCTCCACGGGTCTCCCCACGGCAAAGACGACGCTGGAGACTGGCAAGACTCCTCTCCCACAGCTTTTGACAGACAGAAAAAGTGTGTGGTGGGATGAGGAGGAGGAGGAGCAGGACGAGGCCACAGAGCCCCATTGAGGCCAGGAGCTGTCTGGCAGTTGTCAGGGGGTCATTGCCAGGAGATGTGGGACATGGACACAGTAGTTGGACTCTGCAAGATGCTGCAGATACCTCATTCTAGGTTCTGCAAATATTACTGGGGACTAAAATGGTATTATGACAAGATCCCCTCCCAGCTGCTTTAATTAGCAACCAATCTTGCGCTGCTGCACACTACGTAGGTGATGAATTAAAGAAAAAGAAATTTTAAAAATTTAAAAAATTTTTCCTTTTGTGCGTGTGTGTGTATACGTATAAGCTAGATTTTAAGGCATTTCTTGGTTCAGCTGGGCCAGGAGGAGGGAGCAGCCGAGCGAGGGACAGCGGGATACACTGGTCCCGGTGCTCCAGTGTGGACAGGCGGACCTGTCCCGGGGCCTAAACTACTCGGCCTTGATGGAGAACATCAAGCCCCTCTCCTCCCTGCCGCTGGAAGCGGCTGCCCGGGCTCTGGCTGTCGTCACTCGGCCGCCCCCTAACCCCCACACGATAGGCAGCGCGATGAGCGGGGCGATAAAGCGGGGCGATGAGCGGGGCGATGAGCGGGGCGATAAAGCGGGGCAATGAGCGGGGCGATAAAGCGGGGCGATAGAGCGGGGCGATGAGCGGGGCGATGAGCGGCGACTCCCCGCGGCGCCGTGCCTGCCCTGTTCCGCGGTGCAGCTCTCTGTGTCCATCCCCCGCAGCGGCTCTTTAATTATATCTATTTTATTCTGCTCTATACGTTCTGTTCACAGCCCGCCATCCCCTCGGTGCAGCCCTTTTGGCGACAGTCACCCGCCCCCATGGAGCGGCTTCTAGCGGCCGGTGGCCGCAGCCCCTGTGTCGCCGCTCCGCCCGCACCGCGGTGCATTTTAGAGAGCCCGGACAGCGGCCAGTGCAGCTCTTCGACGGCGGTCTCGCCCTCGGGACAGCTCCGGCGCCGGCCACGGCTCAACTCGGCTCTTGTATCGCCGCCTCGTCCGTCCCGCGGCGCAGCTCTGAGAGACGCGGGGCAGCGGCCACCCCGAGCGGCGGCTCACACCGCACCGCCACGGCCACCCAAGGCAGCGGCCACCCCGAGGGGCAGCCTTTTTTCGCCGCCTTGCCTCCCCCGCCCCCGTCGTGTAGCCGCTTCACGACCACCTCACCCCGGAAAGAAATTTCTGGGAAAATATTTATACCTAAGAGAGCTCTGACTTCTCTTGCTACTGCAGAATCCTTATATAGGCTGAGATTCTCCTTGGAAAAGTGCCTGAAATAATTAAGAATTAATTAAGCATTAAGTTCGTCTGCTGTTGACTATCACCCACACGTTCATTACAAGAAAGCATAATTTAAAAAAAAAAAAAGAAAAATAAGAAAAAGTATTTTAGTTTGATTGGTTGGTGGTG
>VZTB01002440.1:120984-140906 GCA_013397245.1 Thryothorus ludovicianus
TTTTTTCCCATAATTTCTCCCTGTTTTTTTTTTCCCCGTGAAAAAGCCAACGCTGATCAGTTTAGTGGCACAGCGGATTTGACAATTGTTTGGGGGCATCGAACTCCTTTTACTGCTTTATCTACCTTATTTATAACTATAATTCCTGTTTAGTTTCAAACATTATTTTGCGTGGTTTTCATTATTTTTATAGCTCTATAATAAAATTTGCAATTATATTTAAACATATATATGTCTTACAGTAAAAAGAGATATATTGAAACTCCGTTAACGTTATTATAGTTAAAATACACACAACGGTGGGTTTTCATTTCACTTCAACCGTCCCGCTCCAAGCGGGTATCCAAGCGGGTATCCAAGCGGGTATCCAAGCGGGTATCCAAGCGGGTATCCAAGCGGGTATCCAAGCGGGTATCCACACGGGCTCCAGGGGTCTCGTTGCCACATTCCTGCTTTAATCCCTTTCTCCTGGAGCCCCCTTCTGGCCGCACTCTGCTTCCTCAGGAGCAGCCGGGGGGGAAGAATTCGCCTTGTAAACAACTCGTTCCTCCTGGGCCACAGCTGCCGCTGCCGGCGTTCCCTTCTGTCCGTAAATCCCGCTGGCGCTGGCCGGCAGGGCTGTTCCGTGGCTGGAGCGGTGGGAATGTCGGACCCGCCCGGGGTTGCCTTTGCCTGAGAGGTTCCGGACGCCGACACCAGCGTCCCGTCCCGCCGCCACTTCCAGGAATGCCCTGGCCGGGCCCCTTTCGGTGCGCACTTCCCCGAGCGCGTTCGGTAAACAACCGTGGCCGCGGGAGATGCCATCAGATACCTCCAGGAGGAAACCACCAGCACTGTCTGCTTGGATTTCTTCCAGGACGCTGTCATCATCCTGAGCTGCGGCCACGCTTCCTGCCGGCGCTGCCCGTGGCGGTGCGCGGAGAGCGGCGCTACCCGCGGGCACCTGGCCAGCGTGGTGGGGCTGTGCCACCGGCACCGGCCCCCGTTCTCCCCCTTCTGTCACCGCCACGGAGTCCTCGTCTCGAAGAGCCCTGGCTGGTACGGGGGAGCGGATCCCCGTCTTGGACACTCTTGGCCCCTGCCCAAGCAACGCTAATTTCCCTTAAAACTCAGCCCCCGGAATATGTATTTTGAGCAAAAGTGAAGCTTTTCCCTGTCTTTCTAGGGAGGGAAAAAAAGTAAGGCAAGCATCTAGAAGCCAAAACTAAGCCGAAATCCTGCAATTTGGTGAGGGTTAAGTAGGAAACAGTATGGCGGGTGGTAGTTCTGGGACTAAAACTAAATTTTGGAGATTTCAAGCTCCTGTTCTTACGATGTGAAGAGTTCCTATTCTGCTTCAGGCGTGGAGTGGGGTCCCCAAAGGGAGTTTGGAGCTGGCTTCTGATGCAAGGAGTGGGGGAAAGGGGATGGAAACTGAAGAGTGGTGGGAAATTTTTAAGATCTGGTGGCAACATTCTTACAGGAGACCTTGGAGAGATGGGATATCTCGGCCTGTCTGGAACCCTGTAGTACCCAATTATCACTGTGTGTTTACATAACTGCATGAATAAGGTGAGGGTCTATGTGCAGCATAACTATGAAGTTACTTATAACATGGATATATGCATGTGAATATCTGCTTCACTGCAGCTGCAGAGGAGGGTGTGGATGGGGCCATCTGTACTGGCCATATCCCTAGTGCTTTAGGGGTCCCAGCCCTCTCTCCTCCTTTTCTTCCCATCTCCAGGAGTAGAAACCCCTTTTCTCCACAGAAGCAGTTTGAAGCTTCCCTAAAAGCTCTGCAAGAGGAGGATGAGCGATATGCTGGGCCGACTGAAGCAGCATAGGAGATAAGACAGGAGATGCTAGTGAGTGATGCTGCCATCTGGGTGCACCAGGGGGGCCCAATGCTTCATTCCCCCTCCAGCATCCTCCTCCTTCTCCTTCATTCCCCAGATTCGAGTCAGTGCCGAGAAGCAGAAGCTGCAGGCAATGCTGAAAGGGCTCCGCCAGGTGCTGAGTGACCAGGAATCATGGTTTCTTTCCCAGGTCCATCACATGTGCTGGAGGTTGGAGGAACAGCAACGTGCTGAGGCTGCCAATTCTTCATGGATCCAGCAATGCCATGCAGAGCTCCAGGCCAAGTGCCAGCAACCAGATGGTGACCTGCTACGGATAAGCCAGAACTTTGCCCTAGAATCTGTTTCCCCCCTTTTGGCTTTCATTCACAGGAAGGCAGCCCTAAGCATCTTTCTCCCTTCCTCTCCAGGATGTCCAAACCACCGTGAGCAGGTATTGGAGCCAAAAAGCTTCATCAGGAACACCAGTTTTGAACCCAAACCCTCAATTTCTCAGATTTTCTTCTCACCCTGCGTTCTTTTCCTCTGGGATTTTTGCTTTAGAGCTGGAGGGGGTTGATGGTTAATCCAAAACTTGGTGATGATGGAGGAGTCTTCCATCATATCTTGCAGGAGTAGGGGTCTTGCCGAGGGGAGTAAAAATGTCCAGTGGTTTTCTAGCAATGGGAAAAGGAAATTTGGGAATTTCTTGGCATTAAAAACCCAAACTTGCTCCCCTCAAGGAGCACAGAGACGAATGTACAACCATCACTGCTGTTGATGTCAGAGCTAGAAACAGCTTGAGGATTTTACCCAAAAAAATCAACATGCCGGCAGAACTAGTGACACAATTTAAAGGTCAATGAGGGTAAAAATTGGCAAAAAAAAAAAAAAAGGAATTTATTAAGCAGAAATGGGAAACTGGGGTGGTTCTGGGAGGGCACAAAATTAATGCATTTAATTAAGGAAAATCAGGGATTTATTCCTGATTAGCCATAAGGGAAACAAAACTGAAGGTGGGAGGTGCAGAATGCTGTTGATGGTTGATTAGCACCCAAATTAGGACACTATTTGTTGAGGAGTTGATGCCCCAGATTAAGGGGGTTGTGTCCTCCACCCAGAGAAGATCTTGCCATCTCCATGCAACAGGGTTATGTGGGAAGGCCCAGGAAGGTGGATATGGGAAAGGCACAGAGCCAGATCCAGAGGTAAAAATCTCTGGGGTTATATTCTATTTCCAGACACCTTGGAGTGCTCTCTGGAAGAAGACTCAGACAGATACCAGAGAGATGAGTCCGGATTCAGGGACTTACTGAACCCCCATTTAGGTTCACTGCCTGGAGTGATGCTCTGGTGCAATTTTTGGAGGTGATATTCCAATGCACAGAGCCTCATGAACCCTCTCCCTGCCAGCAACCGTGACCTGAATCCAGCCACAGCTCACCCCCAAATCCTGACGTCATTGGATGGCCTGACTGCAGGCTGCTGGGAATCACCCCCAGCTCTTCTGCCCTCAGGAATGGAGTGTTTTGAGTCTCTCTGCTGTCTTTTGGGTCAGCAGGGCTTTGTGGGGGACTGGCATTGCTGGGCTGTGAAGATTTGTCCCAGTCTTGACTGGGCACTGGAGATGGCTCGGGAATTCATGTCCCATAAGGGCTGCTTCAGTCTCAGCCCCGAATGTGGGGTTTGGGCTGTGGGGCAGTGGTTGGGGCAGCTGGAGGCTCTCACATGGCCCAGTCCCACATTTCTGCCCCATAGCCACACTTTCCGACTCATCAAGATGGGAGGTGGCTGGTGGGCAGGTGGCTTTCCATCATGCTGATGGCTAGACTGAAATGTTTGCCTTCCCCCTGGCCACTTTTGCAGGTGAATGACTCTGGCCACTGCTCTGGCTGGGCAAGGGGCCAGCTCTGCTCACCCTTTGTCCCTGAGTCCCCCAGAAATCCACTATGAACCTCCCAAGTACGGACATTTCCACCAACCCAAAAAACACTCAACAACAAACAGCCCCACTCCCCCCAGCCCCATTTAATTTTCCTTATAATAGCTAATTTAAAAATCACATTTCACTCTTTTGCTTTTCAGTGGGAGAACACAGATATTTTTAGTTCCTCAGCTGTTTGTCAGTGGAGGCATGGACCAGAAAAATGGAGAACATCCCTAGAAGATTTTAAAAAACTCATCTTGAGGAAGAAAATGGGCTTTCCTGCAGCTGCTGCTAGATGTCTCATAATAAGGTTTTACAAGTGGAAACTTTTCTGCTTTAGATTTGTAGAAAATTTAGGGGAAGTTGGCTAAAGCCATGTTTCATGTCACCCAGAATCACTCAGGCTGAGGCCTTTTCAGGTTTTATATTCTCTGCCAGGATATAAGCAGAGAGAGAGGCCACAGACAGGATTTCATTCTCCGTTTCACCACCTACAAGTGAATAGAAGGGGAAAAAACCTAAATGAACCAGTATCTTGAAGCAGCAGAAAGTTGTTATGGTTCAGCTGTATAATAAAGTGCTGTTATCAAGAACAGGCAGGAATGGGCAGGTCTCTGCCTCTTACAGTCCCAGTCACTCCTTTGCTGCTGGACTTGCCTCTCCTCCCACATGCATTCTTCACATTGGTCTGAGGAAGAGGAGAAACTACCAGGAAAGGCAGCAGCTTTTATCCTTGGGATCCTAATTTTAGACAAGTGCCCTGACAAAACACAGGTCACAGCTAATTCCACATTATAGCCCTGCTCAGTTGTATAATTAGTTGCTTCCTTTTTTGACTCATGGTGAGTTTTGTCTTTCCTTGAAAGAGAAGGTCCTGTGATGTGTAAAGCGAAGCACTTCTTTGCAGCATCCTGCTCCAAAAGATGAACTTCCAATACTTCATCTGAAAAGCTTTATGGATATTTAATTTGAAAGTCCATACAAAAAATAAACAACAAAAAGACCTGCCTTTTTGTGTAACTTTTTGTTAATAGTCCCACAGCTGGCTCCCCAGCATTGGGGTGGGGAGGACATCAGCCTCTTTTTGCTCAAGGGCAGCTCAACAGCATCTTATCAGCAGCTGGGAGGGCAGATGGTTTGGTGTGGGCAGTGCACAGCCCCCACTCCTTGAGCAGAGCCAGCAGATGTGCTTTGCAGATCTCCCACTGGGCCTGTGGATATGATACCCTCCTGAGTGACAGGCACACCTCATACCAGCCCGTGAAAGAGGCCGTGGGGAGTAGCTGAAGGTGTCGTTTTTTCCACAAGAGTCAAAGTTTTTTCCACAAAGCTGGAGCCCAGGGTGCATTTTGTGGAGGTTTGGGGCCCGAGAATGAGTATTCCCAAGGGGGAGTTTTAGCCCATGCCTCCTGCTTCTCCCCATGCTGCTCCTCTTCCACTAACACCTCAGGATCAGACCAAGAGGGAATTGTGCATCCAAGGGAAGTGCAGCAGGCATGGAGGGGCAAACCTGAGTGAGGACTGCAGACCTCCACAATGATGGGGGTGTTAAACCTCTCCTGCTCCTCATTGAGGTCCATTGTAAGTGAAAAAAGGTGGATGTTGGGGATGGGTTTACAACTGTTCAGGTTAATAATTTCTTGGTGTTGGTGGGTCCTTATAAAAATGGAGCTCAAAAGGTACTTTTTAAAATCAGCAACCTGTTAACATCCAGAAGACAGAAAATAAAGCTCCAGTGAAAAACAGGGGACTGTCTGTGTTTTTAATCCTCTGGTTTTGGATATGTTTGCTCCATTTTGGGCCTTCTCCCCAAGGGAGCAGCTCGCATAATGGGAAATAGGGATTTTCTACCTTGAAGCAGTGCCTAAAGGGAAGAAATCCCCAAATTAGGAAGGAACTTGTTAAAGAAATGGTGGCCTCCGCACGGCTGCCTTGAGGAGAAACCCCCACCACCTTTGTTTTTGAGAAGACTATCCCCTTATAAGTGAAAATAAGATTTGTTGTTTTCAGCAGTAGCAGTGGACGTGGGGAGGAGACAGCTCTAAAAATATCCCTACACCCTCCCTGAATTAACCCATATCCTGCTTGGAGAGAAGGGGGACTTAAGTTTTTCTGGTGTCTCTGGATCGCCCAGTTCGCCTTTCTCGCTCTTCTAACCTGGTTTATTTGGATAAAATTTCATAATTTCATTTAATATTTTTCAATTTTATAATTTCTCCTGCTCTCAGAAGAAGCTTTTTCTCCACAAAATGAAGCCAAGCAGGACATTTCTCCCTCCAAGCCCCTTCATTGCCCAAAATCCCCTCCAAAATGCCACCTCTGAGGGTTTATTTAAACTAAAAGGGGCCTTTT
This sequence comes from Thryothorus ludovicianus, assembly GCA_013397245.1. Taxonomy (NCBI): domain Eukaryota; kingdom Metazoa; phylum Chordata; class Aves; order Passeriformes; family Certhiidae; genus Thryothorus; species Thryothorus ludovicianus. The sequence goes on from VZTB01002440.1 coordinate 127,081, forward strand.
TTAACATAGGATGGAACAATATAGAGCCATTGCAGGGCCTTAGTGACATGAATAGAGCTGTTAACTGGGTTGAGCAAAAGAGATCTGAATTTTGGGTCATTTTTAGTTTTTGCCTTTTATTCTGTAAAATTGTCACTCTGTATGGACTCATGCTTTAGATCTGAATTTCCCTTATGGAGGAATTTTCCTGTGAAGCTACAGTGAGTCAGCTGTGCTTTACTGCTCACCCAAATCCCCCACATGAAAACTCATCAAACTCCAAAAAATGATGAACTGAACTTTGTCTTTAAACAAACTGAGCTCAGCGATTTATTGTGTCACTCATAATCTGGGACTGGTTTCTTAAGGTGTTTTTGAGCCACACTGCAGTGCTGTCCCAGGTGGGAACCTCCAGGGGATCGGGGCAGCCAGAGGTGAGGATATTCAGGGAGAAACTGATCTGTGAGAACAAAGCTATCTAGGATGAGGGGTTGAGGACTTAGGGGGAAAGAGGCCTCTGGGGCTGGATGGGGACCCAGGGAGGGTCACACACAGGACATGCAGTGTTGCAGGTCAGGGGTGGGTGATGTACCCATGTTGAGGTAGGCCTGTCCCCTGCTCCATGACCCTCTGTTCCCCCTGGGAGCTGGGTGAGGGCCAGGGTTCGCCACTCTCATGTCTCTGTCCTTAACAGCCAGCCCAGGGGAAGAATGAACTTTATACTGGAACATTTGTTTGACCAGCAGTGATTGATATCACTGGCCATAAAATAATAGTGCCAAGAAGCAGAAGGACACTGACAGGTTAAAGCAGGTCCAAGCCCACTGCAAAGACTAGATTAATACTGTAAATGCAGAGTCCTGGGAGGTCAGGAAGGAGCACTCTGGTTCCCAGGCCAAAAGGAGGTGCTCCAGCTCACTCCTCACCCGGAGTGTAAATCATGGACCCCATGGGGGCCGCAGCACATGGGGCCTGCTCCCACATCTCCTCTCCAGCTCCTGCTGTGGCCCTCCACCTCAGTAGCTCTCTGCCCACAGGTTTCCAGCCAGCCTCATGTCCACCAGTGCAACCCTCCTAGAGATCTATGATCCCGCCAGGGGCCCAGCAAAGGCCAGGGAGCCAGCCCCCATTTCCCATGCTTACAGATGCTGCAGTAGCCTTCACACAGGACAGAGCTAGTGGATGAATCCCAGCAAGTCTGTCCTTCCTCCTGGAGGTGCTCTGTAGCCAGCACTACATGGGGACGGGATGTCATCCCATGCGTGACTAACATTTTGGCTGATGAAAATTCAGCCAAATGAAGTTCTCAGATGATTTGCAGAGGCAATGGGTTCAAATGAAACTGGGGAAAATAACATTGCTGCAAAACCAGCTGCATCTGATACAGGAGGAACTAGACAGAGAAAGAACCAGTACAGTGGTAGAAATGCTGCTGCCTGCAGATGTCCCAGCAGTGACAAGGTAAACTTCTGGAGTAAATATCCACTGTCTTCCAAAAGCAGGTTTGGACCTGCTAGATGGTCTTGGACCCAGCCCCAGCACCCAGCCCCAGGCACCAGGCACCTTGAATCCCAAGCTATCCTCACCCCTCAACATCCTGAACCCCTGCAGCCAGGGTGAGATGTCCCCAGCCTTCTCCAGCATCTTCAGCTCCCCAGCATCCCTCATCCTGCCCCTCTTCACCATGGCCCCCAGCATGCTGTCCTGATGGCATTAGGGTGGATGATGCCTGCAGTGGTGATTGCCTGGATCAAAGCTCAGGGATGCCTGACCAGCACCACATGGAAGAACATGCCCTGCAGGGTCACCAGCATGTAGGGCTATGAGGAGAGAGGCATGGCCCCTGTCCCCCATTGGTGCCCACAGCTGAGCCTGCTGGGTGCCATGGGCTTGGCGGGACAGTCAGGATCCTGTGCACCCACACAGCCACTCCCAACCTGCATCCCTGCACGTACCCTGATGCCCTGGGTTCCCAGACTCTAAAACCAGCCCCAGAGGGCCCTGTCCCTATAAGCTGTCTCCAAACCCCTGTGGTTATCCCCAGCTTTCTAAAATTCCTGATGCCCCTGACATCCCTGTCCCCACAGATCAATCACCCTTAATGTCCCCACCTCTGTCAGTCCCTATTCCCCTGGAGGGTCCCACCTGGGAACAGCACCCCAGGCTGAGGTTGGGGCCTTGCCACAGGGCTGGGGAATGTGAAGCAGGTGTGGTGATGTCACTGCACACCTTGAGGGCCTTAACCTTGGGAGAGACAGGTAGTGTAGGAACTGCACCTGCTGCATGGTCACTGTCACTTATGGGACACCAGAGATCTATAGGACACCACTGTCTCCTAATGGACACCAGGGACATGGATGGTGAGGACAGCAGTGACAGTGGTGTCACTGCTTCACATTCCACAGAGAGCTGAGCACCCCCTGCAAGGGTCCCAGAAGTTTGCTATATTCTCAGGGCCTGAAGAAGATGATACTAAACCCTGCCCTGAGCCTGATGTGGGAGAGGGAGCATATCTGCTGCTCTGGTTCACCTCAAGTTCCCCCAAGATGTGCCGTGCTGCTGCAGCTTCGTTAAAGAGCAATTCAGCTCAGGGGCACCAGCAGCATGGATGGGGATCAACCTAGGGACTACACCTCTTGCACCTCCACAGCCCATGCGCTGGGGCAACTCCGGCCCCTCCACCTGGCTCAGGGACCCCCCCCACATACCCACATGACCCAGGAGTCTGGGGGCTCCTGTACCTGTCCCCACCAAAACTTCACCCTTCCCTGTGGCACCTGTCCAGCTCTAGGGTGGCAGCTCTGAAGTAGTTTTGAAATCAGTTTTGCTTAGAATATCCCAATCACAGCAGGTTATAATTTTTTTATTAACTTGAAAAGAAATCCCTTTGGGCAGCAGTCTTTTCTTCCTGCAGGGCTCTGAGTATCCAGTCCCAGCCAGCTGCCTGGCTGCTGGTTCTGTCCAGGAGGACTGGATTTGCAGCAAATGCTGCAGTGCCCAGGATCAGTGGTTGAGGTCTGAGGCTGGATGGTGCTCTACTGAGGTGGTGGAGCCTGGGGATGAGGGATAGAGGTAAGCACCCTGAACCCAGGGGCATCTGCATGGCCAGAGACCCTCAGGGACAGGGTACTGGCCCCTGCCTCCAACATATGTGTTGTTTTCCCACACTGGCCAGGGCCATCTTCACTCCATCTTGACCACACCCAAGGACCAGTTGTCCCATCCACCAGTCACCCCCCTCCATCCTGCTTCCACCCCTCCTCAGCCTGCCCCAGACCTTCCCTGCACCTGCCCAGGTGAGCAGACAGAGTCCTGCTCACCCATCACTAGCAAACAGCTGGTGCTCTCTCTCCCCACCACTCGTGTCTTGGCAGGCCATACCCAGCTTATCCTGTGCTGTATTTTCCACCTCAGGCTTGAGCTCCCGGCCGTGATCCATGTGGTCATCTGTGCCCAGTGGCTCAGTCACGCTGGGCTGGGAAGGAGAGAATGGTTAGCAGCAATGTGGGGCCCAATTCAGCATCCCCAAGCAACACTCCCTACTGATCTCTCCTTGAAGAAATGGGAGCAGGGTTCCCTCCAGATGCTCAGCATCTCTCTCCCAGCCTTGATGTTCTTCCCTTAACCATCCCTACCTTTTCGGAGGGCTGTAGGACAGCCTGGAGCGGTGCACTGGATGTGTCCTGACCCTTGGAGCTCTGCGACTTGAGGGACTTGCTATTGACCAGCTTCCTGAGGGATGGAGCATGGAGATTTCATTGTCCAGCACTGTGGTACCCTGGGTTTCATCCCACTGTGCCACGGAGGGGAGCAGAGGGTGTTCCCTACCAATGCATGTCCCTGCTGACTCCCCTACAACTGCTGCAGGAAACTCTGTCCCATTCTGCTGAATCCCCACCAAGCCTGAGGTCAGGCTGAGACCAGATACCACCTGTGTCTGGTCTCATGCTCACATGACAACATGCGGCTCCAGTGCTGCTGAGACCAAGGCTTGATGGAGCAGTGCAGTAGGGGCTTTAAAAGCCCAGAGACCTGGGGCAATTACAGGTGGCCCTCTGTGGCCCCCTCTGCTCCCCTGCCCTGCCCTGCCCAGGACCCCTGGTCCCCTCTGTCCCCATTCAGGGAAGAGATGTCCCTTGCCAAGGCAGGACTATCCAGCATCCCATAGGCTAGTGATGGGTCCCAATGTCCCTTACCTGTGACCATGGTGTTGTGCTTGCTCCTCTATGGTGATGGTGGAGGGATGTGCAGCGTGGCCACTGGGCAGTGGTGGCAAGAGTGGCAGTGTGTCAATGTGCCTGGAGAGGGAAGGAGCCGTGGGTGGGTGATAAGGGACAAACAAGCCATCCCAGCCTGGGCCAGAGCACCAAAATCCATAGGCTTTTACCCCACAGCATCCCTCTGCCTGCTGCCCTCAGGAAGGTGCTCCTGGAGGGGTTTCCACTCCATATCTGAAAGACATGGCTTCAGAGGGGGCTCAGCAGAGTCAGACCCTCTCCTGCTAGAGTGTTGCTAGAGGCAAACACTCTAACCCCTGTGCCTGAGACAGCAGGGCATCACCAGCACCCATCCCCTCACCCCCCCCAGGCGGGCCCCCAATACCGGGTGCTACTCACGGGCCAGGCACCTGCATGTTGAGGTACCGGTTGCAGGACAGACACTTGTAAGGGACCAGCAGCTGCCTAAGGGAGAAAGGGCTGGGTGAGCTCCTGAAAGGGCTGCAGTGCACACAGCCAGCAGCTCACAGACAGCAACAGGTACTAGACATGTCACTGCAGGGAGCCTCAATGTTTGCAGGGTGAACTGTGGCATGTTGAGCCTGGTTCTCCTCCCACCCAAGAGGACAAGGAGACAAGCTTACCTTGGCAGCACTGGCACCACTGACCTGTGCCTGTGGCCCATGGCTGCCCAGAGCAGGCAGGGATTTGAGTGGAGGGGCAGAGGCACCCACACATCCAAACCAGCCCTTCACCTGCTGTCATCGCCTTGTCTATGCTCACAACTCCCATGTGCTTTGCCAAAGAGGGCATGTCATGACTGAGGCCCGTTGTACCATATGTTGCATCCCTGCCCAGGAGAATGACCCTCTGTCCTCCATCCTTGAACCTCTGCACCCACACCCCAATTCTGGTTTATACAGCTCAGTTCTGCAGATGCTCATTCTTGTGCCTCCTTTGATGTAGGGAACCTGACAGTGATGGGTTAAGGTGTAGTTGCTTTGTCAGCATCCCTGCAGTTTGTTGGCGACATTGTTCTGATGCCAGGGTACGATCCGGGAAGGAGTGAGGCCAGTGCTGTTGCCAAAGCCAATATCATCCCATTGCACTCACTGCTTAATTCCAGCAGCGTCATCAATCTCTACCGACAACTCATCCTTGAGATCCTTGATCATCCTTGCCCAGGTCTCCTCCAGCTGCTTCTGGAAAGGTCCTAGCTCCAGGCGATCCAGCTGTGAACAAATGCACACCTTCAACCAGCTGCTCCAGGATGGAACATGGTAATTCCCAGAAAAAAGCCAGTGGAGGTGGAAACCTCAGAGGGATGCTGCCTCAGGCTGCAAAGCCCCCAATGGAGCCAGTTTTGTACCATGAGGATAAGACCTCTCACCTTGGAATCCAGGGCATCACTGAACCACTGCTGGGCCTCCTGCAAGTGCTGTTCTTGGCCTAACACTCGTCTCAGCAACTCTCGCATCCTGTCCTCCAGACGCTCCATGCTCGCATCAAAATGGGCGCAACTGACTTTGCTGCCCAGGGCAGCTTTGTCCACTTTCTAGCAGGGGGGAAAAGGCAAGAGAGCAGTGGGGACAGGGCAGAGGTATGAGAGGTAGGGCCAGCATGTGCTGGGGATAGAGGTAGAAATGTTCCCACAGGGCCCTTTTCAGGGCTGTGTGGCTTGCTTACTCCATCACCCCCATGGGATAAAAGGGACTTAAAAGAGGGAGACAGAGGGACCTGGCAAGGGATCTGTAGCCAGTCTGGAAGTATTCACACCTTCCCCCTTCCACATCCAGGCCAATTTTGCAACTGAGCACATAAAGGGCAAAGGGTATTTGTCACCCTACCCAAGATCCCCAAGGTCCCTTGGGCTGAAGATGGACCTCTCAAGACCGTACCAGTGGCAGCAGGTCCTCCTTGTCTGCTTTCTTCTCGAGACCCTCCAGGGACCGGAACAGAGCCTTCCAATACAGAAAGCACGTCATGACACCACAGCAGGGTCAGAGCTGTGTTCTGGCCAGCCAATGCTCCCTGCTCTTTGGGAAAGGCCATTTGAACCAGCTGAGGGCTGCGAGCAGGTGGGCAGGGGATCAGACCTCTGTCAGTCTCCAGCCCTGGTGTGCCCAGGGGACACTCTGACCCCATGGGGGTTCAGTCACCAACCTCGATATCTTTCTGATGCTGGCAATGGTCATCCCGGAGGCCCCCCGTGACATAGCTGAGCTGCTCACAGTCCCTTTCCACCCGCACAACAGTGGCCTGGATGCTCTTTAGCAACTCCTCATCCTGCTCCAGGGAGAAAGATGACAAGATAGTGTCATACAAGGGGTGGCTGGCTGCCCTCAGGGACAGAGCTGAGTTACTTGGCCATCAGCCATGAGCCCTTAGTGCCAGCCAGACATTTATATTAAGGCTTTAATTTCCTGTTATACTGCCAACCCATCCAAAGCAAGGGGCTAGCAAGGGGCTGGTCTACATTACAGTGAGCACAGCCAGACAGCAGGTCCTGACACAGCCTCCCGAGCTCCCCCCATCTAGCCAGCTACCCACCTGCATCTTCTGTGGCAGTGGCTTCTGCGCCTGCTGTGGCACCAGGGAGTTCACCTTCTCCTGGAGCCTTTCACAGCGGTGTAGGAGCTTCCTCACAAGCTTGGTGTCTGAGCTGCGGTCAGGGCACACTGCCTGTGATCCCTGCTGCTGCCCCCCACTCCCCATCATTGCCCTCAGCTCATTCAGCTGCAGAAAGGGGAGAAGGAATCGATTTTGAGATAAAATGGATACAACCAGCAGAACCTGCTGCCCAGGCAGGGAATGTGGCCAAGAACCCCACAAGGACGACCCTGCCATTCAGGACAATAGTTGGAGTGCTTCCCCCAAAACTCACCCGCTCCTGAAGCTGCTCAATTGTGACCAGATGCTTCAGTGTGGCCTTGGTAATAACCTGCTCCTCTTTTAGCTCCTTCTGCTCCTGCTTAATCTCCTGTAGTGTGGATCTGGCCAACAAGATGAGGGTAAAGGCAAGTTGAACCTCCACAAGGCCACTCAGGAGCTGAGCTTTTCTCCCCAAACCCAATTCTCCTGGATTGTCATCCCCCATACCTCCCGGCTTCCCTGCAGCCCTGTAGGATACAAAATCCTCTCCCCATTCTCTTACTCCAGCTGGTTGGTGCCATCCACTTCGCATTTGTCTACAGTCACACCCAACTTTCCAAGGGCATCCTCCAGCTGTCTGATCTGGGAAGGGTGGTAGTGGCAGAGTCAGAGCATGAACCCCATGCTCTCCTTTGCTTGCCTTCTCCCTGTCAGCTCCCTCTGGCATCGTTGGAGCTCCCTTAGGGACTGCTGTGGGCTTACCTTCTCCTTCTCACCCTGCAGGTCTCTAGCCAGGCTCTGCAGGGAGGACATCTGGCCCTGGAGCTCAGACAGGGCTCTGGTGATGCTCTCTATAGCTGGACGGCCTGTTTGGGAACCAGGCTGTGTCCCAGTGGTGCCACTTAGGGCACTGGGAGTCCCGGTGCTCTGGGTACCAGGGCTCTGCCCCAGCTCGTCCATGTCCGAAGTGTGCGGCTCGGCAGGGGTAGGCTGGTCATGGAAGACCAGTGGCTGGCCAGCAGCATCCTGAAGGCTCCCCTGAAGTGAGGTGAGAGGAGGGACTGCAGTCAGGACTTGGGAGCATTCACAACTGAGCTTGGGCCCAAGCCAGAGAGACTCTGGGTGGGCTGTGGCTGCAAAGCACTGGTAGACTTTTACCATCTTCCCTTCCCAGCATCCATGTTCCCTTTTTTTCAGGGCTGTTTAGTTCAAAGTGCCTCAGCATCCCTTTGGCTAAGGCAGGCAGGGACCTTTACTACCAGGTTGATCTGCAGGCAGAGGTGAGGGCTTCCCAGTGCTTAAGGCTGAGTTCCCATACTTCCCCCATGGGACACCCTTCCCACTCTTTCCTTCCAGTGCCCTTCACACTGGTCACAGGGCAGGGGTGGCAGGGCAAGGTCTTGAGAGGCAGGGAATGCCCAATTCCCTCCCAAAGGCAGCAGCTCACCTGACCAAGTGCTTCCTGAATCATCCGGATGCTTTCTCCCATGCGGGATTGTGTGGCCTTCATCTCATTGATCTCTTTACGGAGATCCCTGCAGAGATCCGTGGTCTAGGAGAAGGGGGAGGGTCCCTGGTGACCTGCAGGACCTTTGCCTGCACCATGGTCCGTGGGGTACAGCCAGAAAACTGGGCACTGTGGGTAGCACATTCATCTGGTATGGCCAGATGCAGCTAAATCTCCAGTGCACAGAGAAATCACTGGCTGCTGTGTCAGACCCACAACATGCTGATGGTAGCAGCTCACCTGGCCAAGTGTCTCCTTGATCCTCTGGATTTCCTCCCCCATGCTGGAGTGCATGACCTGGGAGAGAGCCCTGGCCTACGAGAGACAGGTGGCAGGGATGAGCCCCAGGCAAGCAGCTCCCCAGAGACTCCCACCCCTGTCCTGGGGAGCCTGTGGCACACCCTGGGTCAGCAGGAAAAGACTCAACATGGGAAGGATCCAAAGCACCCAGAGCAGTGCTTCAGCCTCAGATTTTTTCTCCAAATCTCCCTCCCTTTCCCACAATGAAAGTCAATATGCTGCTCGGAGCTTGGGCTTCAACCAAACCTTGGTATAAGGGCACAGACCCCAGAGGAGGTGGCGTCTTGGGGGGAGCACTCAAGGGAAAAGCATCTACCTTGGCGATGCCACTCTCTTTGGCTTCAGTCTTCTCCATCTCTCCCATCTCCGTCCCCTGCTGCTCATCCTTCCCGGGCTGCTGGGACGGCTCCCCGGTGCCCCCCGCTCCGGCCTTGGTGCCGGTCTCGCCGTCCCCCTCCTGCGGGCCGGGGCGTGATCCGGCGGGATCGCTCTGCCCCGGGGCGGGCACGGCCTCCTGGGCCCCCTCCAGAGGGATCGCGTCCTGCAGGCCCAGCAGGCTCAGGTGTCCCAAGATGACCTTCAGCAGCTTGCGGAGCGCCTCTAAATTGACATTGACCTCGGGCGTCCCGATGGCGTCATCCAGCAGCTGTAAGAGGCTGACTGAGGCCATGGCTGCTACCCTGCCCGAAAACACAGCGCCTGTCCTGGGGGATGGGAGAAAGCTGCAGCTAGGAATGCGGGCAGCCAGCAGCCTCCTTCCTCCTCTTCCTGTGCCTTCCTGAGCCCGTGCCTGTGTTTGTAGTGTCGCTTGTTGCCAGGTAACACCTGGCCCTGGCAGCCGGTTGCCGCGGAGTCATGGAAGAGGCCGCATTGGAAGGGACTTTTTACAGATCATAGTCCCATGTTTGCAGCTGTGGTGGGCCAGGGACCCCCTGGCTGAAGGGGTCCTCCCTGATGTCCCCCTTGTTCTCAACCACTCCATCTTGGACTTGTTCCATGGGGGAACATGTGGTTCCTCTGCTCCCCTTGATCTTCATCCACACTCCACCCTGGGCTGGGGTGGACAGCGTTAGGGGCACCCCAACCCCCTCTGTCCCCTCAAGTGTCGCCCGGCCTTGGGCTGCCCTGGCGCACCACAGTTGAGGGCGATGATATAGCTGCCATGGGTCTCAACAGGGCTCAGGCTGGAACTGGAGCGGCAGGCCTGGACACACACCCACACACGGACACCTGGCCTGAGCTAGGGACCCCCTAGACAACCTCCAAATCCTGGAGAGACCGAGGCAGCTGGGTGTGGAGGCAGCAAAGAGAGCTGGTGTTGTCAATACCTGCTCCCCCTTTGGGCTCTCAGAGGACAGGTAGCACCCCAAAACACAAAACCCCCAGGTGTTTGGGGTGCCCACCATAACCAGGAGGGGACATATGTCTGGGTACCTCCCAAAAGAGATCCAGATTTTGGGGCACCCTACCTGAGGGGACCTGGATGTCCAGAAGGCCTCCAGATGGGACCCAGATGCCCAGATGGCCCCCCAGGACCAGGATGGGATGTAGATGTCTGGGTGGCCCCTCGCAACCAGGAGAAGACCCACATGTCTGGGGTTTCTCCCAAGGCCAGAAGTGGAACACTGTCAGCCAGGCTGTCCCCTCACAATCAGGAGAGGACCAAGGCATCATTTGGGGGTCCTGAGGGGAGGCAGTTGGGGGAGCAGTGGGTGCAGGCTTCCCCATCACCTTCTGCACAATGTGGTGGGTGTCCTTGCTATCATCCTGAGGGGACTCCCACTCCAGTAGCACGTTGAACTCCCAAACCTCCTTCACTTCCACTGCTCAGACATGGAAGGGGGCAGCCACTCTGAGGGGCAGCCTTTGCCCCATGACCCTTAAGCCCCCAAAATAGTCCCCAAAACCAGTCCATGGCCCACAAATATCCACCATGGACCCCAAATACTCCTGCAAAAATGCCTGCCCTAGCACATCCAGCTCCTAAACCATCGCCCAAACCTCATTTCTCCTATTGATCCCAGTGCCTCCTATCCCAGAATGGCCTAGTGGTCCCAGTACCCTCAGCCCAGTGCTGCCAGTACTCCTACACTAGGACTCTCGGTATAGCCCATCTCAGTGCTGCCAGTGCCCACTGACAATATGCAAGGAGAATTTCCTCCCAGGTTGCCAGCAAGCGTGTCCTACCAAGCACAGGGCAGCCCAGATCCCCCATCCTAGTGCTTCCAGTGTGTTCCATCCCAGAGCTTCCACTAGTCCCTGTGCCACTAGTGGGAAGGCAGCTGTGCCTAAGGTCTGCTTTGATGTAAACTAGGATTTACAGCTCAAATTTTAAAAATATCAGTTCTCCTCTGGTGAGAAACCTGTGAGTGATTCTAACATCCTGGCCCTGACTCTGATTCAGCAGGAGTAGAGGGTCATTGAGGTGGCAACAGGACTGCCTCAGTGTGGGGGTGTCACACACTCATGACCCTCAATTGCGTGTCCTCCAGGAGTCTGAAGACAGAGTCCCTGACCTCACAGGAGGTACAAGCACCCAGAGGTCCTTGTCCCCAGGAAATCCCTATCTGTACTGGAGGTCTCCAGCTAGGAGCAGCACCCTTAGATGGGGCTAAGGGTCCCCATGGGTNAAAGGGGTTTGCGTGGTGATGGCAGGACAAGGGCACAGATCCCATGGTGTCTCAGCATGGGGCACTAGCTGCTTCCTCCCTGCCCATGCAGCACTGGTCAGTTTCTGTTGATATCAGGGAATGTTAAAGAACACGTTAAAGAATGTTGAAGAAACTAAATTGCATGTCATGATGTTTTTTTTGCAATTTTAGATCTTGTGGAGCTGATATAACTGACCTGTGTGTGTTGACAGACCTGTTATGTTTAAGTGCTTTCTTTGTTCAGAGTTAAGAGTCAACCTAAAAGTCCCTCAGTATTTCAGCAGGGATGGGTGTGTGGGTAACCTGGTCCTCCAGGTCAAATTAAGTTAAAGACACAAACACTATTCAAAATGCAGAGTCCAATCCTGTGATAGCTTCTGCAGCCCCAAAACCCCTACAAGAACATAACAACATGGTGTAAAATGACAAAATCTACAGATGCCTTTCTAACAGGGATTCTCTACCACACTCTAAATCTTCTAGACCAGGAGACTATGGAAAAGAGGAGACATTGCTCAAGCAGGGTGTTTCCACAAATGTAGAAGTACATACTTACAAAGATTGTGTCAACAAAAGCATTGTTGGGCTTAAGAGGATCGATCACCCTATGGTTTGGTCTCTTGGTCGTGAGTAGATGGCAAAACAATACCATCAACACCTGCATAGTTGAATCTGATCCAGATTAATTAGTTATAGGTAAACAATCCCCTGCTTAATCCCGTGTTTAATAATAGTGTACTCCAAATCCAGATCATTTGTAGTTAGAGGGGTTTCTTGCAATGTCAGCACTCTGGTCTTAAGCATCTATTTTATTGGAGGAAGAGCATAATTGCAAAACTGCAGCTAAATCACTAGAGACAATAGCATAAATCCTGAATTTGATGGGGTTTGGTTTTCTTGTTATCTTAAGGAGAAGACAGTAGGCTAAAACAAGAGTAAAGAGAAATTATTTATTTATAACATGTTAGGAACACTGCTCACAGTACATCATTAACAGGGTGACTACGTATTAGGGTGACTTAACAGGGTGATCATAAAAGGGTGGCTTAAAAAGCTAGTTAAAGACAAGGCATAGATTATAGACTAGTCATGGAAACTGGTAGGTTTTTTCCTCCCATAAGCAAAGCTGCACAAATAAAGAGTGTCTCATACTGTTTCGGCAAAGGTAGAAGATTGATTTACTCAATCTGTACATTTTTTATATTGTATAAATTTACCAATACTTAGATTAATGTTTTCATATAGTTTATGATGTTAAATTTAAATACAGTATTATGTCTCAATAATTTAAGGTGCAATTTATCAAAATCTCCAGCAAATATTTTCTTCTTAATCAGTTCTCTTTGGCACACTTCTGGTCTGTTTAAATACAAAAGTGTAGAATTGAATCTACTATCTAACACTGCAGGTACTTGGAGGGTTTTTTTGTTAGCATATGAATGTGATTTTATGCTTACCACAAGCTTATTCACAGAGAAATAACTGTATATGAATTTCAGTTAAATTTATATATAAAATGCCTAACTACTTCAATGTGCAAGGCAGGAAAAAAATTGTTACAGCAACTTCTCCCTTGAGAGAGTGATTTTTGCACCATGGAAATCTTGTATAAAATGTTGTAGAAAATGGAGATTTTTAATAAGGAAGTTCTTGGTGCTTCTTATCTTACAGCAAGCCACCTGAGGACATGATTTTCTAGGTCCAGAAATGGTTCATAAGATACAGTTTAGCTGACAGGTTGGCACTGTAGTGGTGTTGCAGCTATAAACTTGCATGTTCAACTGACATACTAAACCAAGGAGCCAAGAAAACAACGAGTCTGTGTAAGAAGTTTAGTGAGAGTGGCTTCTTTTTAGGAGAAAGGTCTCATTCCTGTATTCTTGATATATGTGTATATATATCTATCTACTTTTATTGCAAGGAAGAAACATTTAGAATTTGCACTCTGCACTTTTGTCTTCATGACTTCTGCTTACTTCTGGGCTGACTAATATTTTGTTAAAATCAAAGGTGGACAACAGAAAATCGACTTATTTCTGTTTCTGATGGAAATGAGGAGGCCATTAAAGTTGACATAAACAGGTAAAGTATAATTTTACAAAAGCTCTTCAAATGTCAGAAGAGAAAACTCAGAGCAATTTATTTCACATCTGAAGAGCCAATACCAGCAGGTAGCAGTCACATGAAAGGTATGGGAAAACTTAGCTACATAAATACTGGACATCTTTCAGTGACTAATTATTTCACAATTGAAGAAAAAGTAAACCTTATTCACAGTAAAATGTACTTATTACAAGGCCCTTCTGGTCTGTTTTTTCCTGAATCACGCAAGTAGTATCCCCTCAGCTGCAGAAATTAGCATTTTGGCAAATGATCAAGTTACAGGAGTTGTCAAGTACAGTGCAACCTGTTTAGAAGGCAAGGATGTAAAAAGGGATTTCATACAGGTGCTTTGTGATGTGGTAATGAGTGAAATGCTGTGCTACTCCTGAGTAAACCACATTTGGCTGTCTCAGCTAATGACTCTTTTATGAGCATGCTGATTCCAGAAAGGCATTTCACAGCCTCAGGAATAGTATA